>JARLTB010000003.1:185000-785000 GCA_030141615.1 Unio pictorum
TACTATATTGTGTAGCACTTTTTATGTTTACTGGATGACTCCTTTCATCGCAAGTACCATATACGTCTGTTGGATGTTGTTGTTGTTGTAGCGTTTATCGCCATTTGTCAGCACACGATAGGTTATATCCATATTAATTTTTGAATGCCCTGTCCTGTTATCAAGGTCCCCATATCCATGCTTATTTAGAACATTCTATTAAAAAAAACATTTCATCGTTTAGCATTATATATATATATATATATATATATATATATATATATATATATATATATATATATATATATATATATATATATTTGATGACACCGATCGTTTTAGTAATTTAAACTGTCTGTTGAAAATGTAATCGTTCTCAAGGTCCATTTTTATAACTTTTAACTATCTATTGGATGACCCATATCATCGCAAGTACCATAAACGGTCTATTGGATGACGCATATCATCGCAAGTACCATAAACGGTCTATTGGATGACCCATATCATTGCAAGTACCATAAACGGTCTATAGGATAACCCATATCATCGCAAGTACCATAAACGGTCTATTGGATGACGCATTTCATCGCAAGTACCATAAACGGTTTATTGGATGACCTATATTATCGCAAGTACCATGAACGGTCTATTGGATGACTTATATCATCGCAAGTACCATAAACGGTCTATTGGATGGCACATATCATTGACAGTACCATAAACGGTCTATTGGATGACCCATATCATCGCAAGTACCATAAACGGTCTATTGGATGACGCATATCATCGCAAGTACTATAAACGGTCTATTGGTTGACCCATATCATCGCAAGTACCATAAACGGTCTATTGGATGACCCATATCATCGCAAGTACCATAAACGGTCTATTGGATGACCCATATCATCGCAAGTACCATAAACGGTCTATTGGATGACCCATATCATCGCAAGTACCATAAACGGTTTATTGGATAACCCATATCATCGCAAGTACTATAAACTGTCATATGGATGACGCATATATGAACGTAAGTACCATAAACGGTCCATTGGATAAACCATATCATCGTTCACTTTAAACTGTCTGTTGGAAATAGAACCTTTATCAAAGTCCCGATCCTTATCAATTTTTAGTACTTTTAACTGCTGTTAAAATCATGGATGACATGTAACAAGCTGCAGATGAATGATGATAAAACTGAGGTCATTCTGATCACAACACAAAGACTTTGTGATTCACATCCTTTACCTCAGACAATAAATATCAGCAACACGAATATTAAATTCTCACAATCAGTTATCTAAACAGTACTCTAACATTGCACCAATATGTCATGAACATATCCAAGGCTGCATATCTTGAATTGAGACGCATCAGTTCCATTCGTAAATATCTTACAGTTGATGCCACGAAAACACTTGTGTGTTCATTAGTACTTTCAAAACTGAACTATCGTAACTCAATTATGTCTGGTTCGTCACAATATTTACTCCAGAAACTTCAAAAAAGTTCAAAACACTTCTGCACGGATCATCTTTAGAGTACCTAGATCAGAGCACACATCATCACTGCTCTATACCCTACATTGGCAATCAATTCGATACAGAATCAAACACAAAATTTCCTCTCTGTCCTATGTTTCAATGACAGACTCCGGTCCAGCATACCATTACAGCCTCACCCATGTGTATACACCAGCTAGATCCTTACGCTCTTCTTCTGATAATTATATACTCATTGTTCCCATGGAGAAAACAAAGTAATATGGACAAAGTTCGTTTGCACACCAGGACCTGGCGACGTGGAACGAATTGCCCAATGAAATTAGACATAAAGACACAGTGGTCCCTTTTAAGAGTGCTCTTAAGACTCATCTGTTTCGACTGCAGGGACAAACTTAGCGACCTAATCATGTTTTGTATCTTATATGTTTACAGCATGTTTTATGTTTTCCGATTTCATTGTTTTTGTCATTTGTTGTTCTGTAGTGTAGTCAAATCATTATTGATGGTGTAAAGCGCTTAGAGCTTCAAAAGATTAAGCGCTATACAAAGTCCTCATTATAATTATTATTATTTATCATCTTGACAAACTTAGAGTCATTCCGGTTTCACTGGATTATTTCACATTTACAGTGATATATAGATAATGTGAACTTTACTGATACATTCAATGTTATGCCACATATATATATATATATATATATATATATATATATATATATATATATATATATATATATATATATATATATATATATATATATTATATACTGCTAAGCGCGTTTTTCGATCGATTCTACAAGGGTCACATGTAATAAACCTTCAAGTCATTTCATTATAATGCAAATATTTCGACATAAATCAAAGGAACAGTAACTTAATCTTTATTCTTTAACTATGTATGCTAGTATGGATGTAGCAGAATTTCTAATTAACGCACAGGAGTTCTTTGAAAATAGAATCACTGATGTAAATATATAAGGACTCAATTAATGTTACCAAGCATTAATGAGGAATAACATTAAATTTAGACAATTTACGAGAATAGTAACATATATAAATTTATATAAATTGGACTATAAGTCAAATTACGTAATCTTTTTAAGACTGTGCTTCAAGATATTTGTCAATAAATGAGATGTACAGATCCCAAAACGGGCGTATGTATGCTGGATTATTTCAGTGCAGCTAGAGGAACTCCATGTGGACAAGACATGGTAATTCTCTCTCTCTCTCTCTCTCTCTCTCTCTCTCTCTCTCTCTCTCTCTCTCTCTCTCTCTCTCTCTCTCTCTCTCTCTCTCTCTCTCTCTCTCTCTCTCTCTCTCTCTCTCTCTCTCTCTCTCTCTCTCTCTCTCTGAAGTCTGTTATGAAATCGCGCTTGATATATTCTAACAAGTGTGTTACATAACCGATGAGTGAATACATACCATTATTTATTTTATATAATACCACGCATTTCATTCACTTAAATAGTCAGTCAAGCTGTAGATTATATGCCATGGTATTTTACACACTCACATATACACATACACACATACAGACATATATATATATATATATATATATATATATATATATATATATATATATATATATATATATATATATATATATATATATATATATATATATATATATATATATATATATTGCCAAGTGCCAAATTTTTCGTCAGTGAAATCCAGTAATTAATTCGTAGGCTAGCCGACAATCAACTGTCTTGGAGTAGAGTTGGAACGGAAACAATGTTAGTTTACCTCGGTCAGACTGTTACAATATTTAGAGTGAAAATGGTCTGAGTGTTTGACACGCGTAAACTAGATGATTCCGCACGTAGAGCTGTCAGAGTGATTGGAAACAAATGATAAGGTGACATTTCGATCCTAAGTGGCATTTTTGGCATCTTGATCGACGGTTTTCAAAAGGTCCGCAAGAATAGCATTTATTCCGATTGGTCAAATGTATAGGAAAGAGGGCTGGGTCGAAACCTAGAATTGGGGAATATATTCTCTGAGTCAATGAGTTTGAATTAGTCTAAAAATTTCTCTGCAAGAGAGAACTGCCACTAGGACTCCGAGGGTTCGTTGCAAGAACGACTTCTTAAAATTGTGGTTCCAGGGAACTGAATGTGGAACGATTGTAAGACGCCAAAAACACAAGGTATTTAACTCAAATTCACCTTTATAATGACGTAATGTATATGATGGTTTTCTTTGTCATAGATGCATAATGTATCGATACTATGATACAAATAGTTCAGTATTACATTGATTTAATAACGTACTTTGATATGTTTCTTTGTTACAGATGCATGATGTGTTCATATTTTTGTATGGATAGTCGGTTTTACAGTGATTTAATAATGTATTTTTGAATTCTGAATTAGCATTTTTACCTTATATACTTAGGTAGGTAAATGGGTGGTGTAGAAAACCCGCCGTGTACATTTATGATTGGAAAGTGTTACATTAATTTGAATTTATCATATTAGTAAATATGGATTGTGTGTTATGATATATTGCCTCACTTTACGTAATATTTTACGGGAATATATGACTTTCCCGAATTCTGATGTCGATAATTAGCAGTATAGTTCTATTGATCTGAAGACTTGTATAGTATTTGTTAGCCGTATAAATGATAACACTGATAGTAAGATCTGATTTTTCGAACCTGAAGACGGACTTACAATCTCAACTCTTAAAGTGACGAGATACTTATGGCGTTTTACCCTTTTCTTTTCAAAGGAAAAATAGTTTGTTTGAAGATCGAATAAGAAATAGCGAGGAAGCCGAAATTCAGAGACGGAAAAAAGAAAATGGAAGACAGAGTTGTGTAATCTCACGTACAACCAAAGGGCAAGCTCAAGTTGAGACTAACGCAGAAGAAGAAAAAACCAGTCGACGAACAAGGTCATTTTGAATCACCCAGCAGTCCAATGTTAAATGAACATTCGATTCCATGATGAAATTTACTCTCAGTATTAACGGCTAACTTCATTTATTTGTATTAGTGTTTGGGATTTTTATGAATGTATCCATTATTTTAAAGCTTCAGTTTATGTATTTCGGAACTAAGTGTATTCAGAAAGAAAGAAATTGTAATTCACAGTGTCATTCTTTTCTAAATTGCATTTTAATTAAATTCATATTTTATCTTTACGGGGCTTGTGTGTTGTCTTGTTCAAAGTACCATCTCAGATTACCATATCCATTAACCGGGCAAATTACACCGTAGAGATCATCTTCTAGATAACGATAATTAGAGGGAGGCGGTCTTCAAGTGTTGTTTTTCCAAGTTGCGCAATACCTCTGACCAGGCCTTGCGCAATATTGTACTAATAACACTTTGATAACCGGCAGCACCCTTGCAAATTAGGTTGCTCGTCCCGGGATTTGAAGTTTTCATTGCGATTGAAGTAATCTGAGCGTATTTTGAGCAAAGGCATAAATTGGTTATTATTATTAAGGAGGAATCGAGTGAATCTAACATTGTCTGCTATTTTGTATACTTGCATGCAAATTGTTTACGTTAAAAGTGGTTTGTAGAATTTGAGATTTATACCTTCTGTGTGAAATTATCATAAAGCGTTATAGCGGTACTACCTAAATAGTCTCTTGAGACAAGAGCCAGTGGGACAGTACTGTATTTTAGTTAGCAAATAATTACGTCTCGGTAGCAGTATCCCACTGTTGCTGGAATTTCGCCTGATCAATTATCTGTGACTGATTTGACCTGTCCATCTCGCTGCAGATAAGGTTATTTTAGGTCAAAGTTTTTTCGTAGGGAGAATTCCGTTATTGTAGGTCAGTTAAGGACGTAGTTCTAGGTAAAATAAATGTAGGACGTAATGGCGACAGACAGACAGTTACTAAAGGAATTTAAATCCATTGGCAAAGACGAACTTGGGTACAACGGAGACCAGCTAACTTAATTTATGGAAAGAAGTTTGAAAGAACATAAGGAAGAAAAAGCTAGAGAACGAGAACAATTAGCCATGGAACGAGAGAAGGAGAAACAGATAGAAATTGAACTAGCCCGACTACAGGCTTAGGGGGCCAGACTACAGGTGGAAGAGAAGGCGAGAGAACGAGAGCATGAGTTAGCCATGGAGAGACTAAGGCTCGAAGCCGAGTTCAGGAGGGGTGAAGAATCGAACGTACGTCCGGACACCCCGAGCAGTCGCGTGGAAGATAGACGACCCATACAGTTAACCATGCCGATGTTTAATGACAAGGAGGAAATAATTGACAACTTTTTGACGCAGTTTGAAAAGTTGTCCCTGGTCCACCAAATACCTAAGGACCAGTGGGCCATCAACATTTCAGCCTTTTTGCAGGGGGCGGCGAAAGATGTGTACCACAACATGACCCCAGCCGAGATAGACGATTATGACACTCTGAAGAAAGCTTTACTTCGCCACTATGAGTTGTCAGCGGAAACGTTCCGGAAACTTTTTAGGGAATCGTCAAAAGGGGTTACCGAAACACACGCGCAATTTCACTGTCGAGTGCGCGTGATTTATGATAAATGGATAAAAATGTCTGGCACCGCGTTAACGTAGGAAGGTATTCGCGAAGTGATTTTAAAGGAACACGTGTTAAGTACCTACAGAAAAGATTTAATTGTGTTTGTGGCGGAGCCCAAATTCTCAACTTTGGATGCGATAAGCATAATGGCCGAGCGCTATGAGAGCGCGCATGCGCGTCCAACTACTTGGAACGGTATGGACCGACCTGGAATCGGTGAGCTTAGAACGACCACTGAGGTGGCACCTCAGAGACGAAATGGTCAAAATGGTGGGAGGTCAGGGGCCGGAAATCCCAGCCAAGTACATTTCCGTGGGTCGGGAAAAACTCAAGGGGTAGATAGGGATACCTCGGGTAGAAGAGGTGAGCCAGTGTGTTATAGCTGTAATAAACCAGGCCATGTTGTCAAGGACTGTAGAAAGTATCGTCCGACAACGGTTAATTCGGTAACTCCGAATACTGTTAAGAAAGGGAAAACAGTGGAGTCTACGAATGTAGCGAGAGCTACGGTAAATGGTGAGGAAGCCACGGTGCTGTATGACACCGGCTCTAGCTACCCGGCCTTGGTAGACCGTAGATACGTTAAACCTGGAGATTATACAGGTGAGACGGTGGAAGTACAGTTTGCTAACAGGACGAAGGATTCGCTTCCGGTCATTAGCATAGACCTTGATTCGCCATATGTAAAAGGGCGAATTCAAGCAGCGTGTCTCATGACGTAATATTAGGGTGTAGGTATGTGTTGCCCAACCTAACCCTATGACGTGTAACCCTATACATGTCGGGTCAGTGGAGACAAGAGCTATGAAGCGAAGGTCAGGGTCGATGCCGCTAAGATCCGTGACTTCGCCCATAGACATTTTGGTACCTGGTGAGTTAGAGAAGCTTCAAAAGGAAGATGTGTCTCTTGACAAGGTACGTAGGTACGCGACGGACGGGTCCGTACGGAAATTGCCAGACGGCGAGGTTAAGTTCGCAACAAAACGCGGTATTTTGTAACGGTACGCCAAGAAAGGGGTCAATACGTTTAAACAGGTTGTGGTACCCGTAGGGAAGCGCGACGAAGTGCTTAGGTTGGCACATGAGGGTCTTCTCGGAAGCCACATGGGCGTGGCGAAGACCAGAGATAGGTAGGTGAGGGGGTTTTATTGGCCAGGTGTGCATGGGGATGTGAGGAGGTTTTGTTTGTCATGTGACAAGTGTCAGCGAGTGGCACCGAAGACCTCCCATCGCCCAGTGCCACTAGGAACCACCCCACTAATTGACGAATCTTTCTCGAGAGTGGCGATGGATTTAGTAGGTCCGATCAAGCCGGCAGCGGAAAGTGGAAATCGGTATATGTTAATGGTCGTAGATTACGCTACCCGGTACCCGGAGGCAGTAGCCTTGAAAAACATTGACTCAGTCACGGTGGCTGAGGCCTTGTTAGGGGTGTGGTCGAGAGTCGGAGTTCCAGACGAGATACTGACAGACCAAGGGACGCAGTTCGTGAGCCAGGTGATGGAAGAGGTAAATAGATTACTCTCCATTAGACACCTGACGACTACCCCGTACCACCCGCAGTGTAATGGGTTGGTAGAACGTTTCAATGGGACATTGAAACAGGCTTTGAAGAAGCTATGTGAAAGTCGACCTAGGGATTGGGATCGATACCTTACGGCGATACTGTTTGCGTATCGAGAAGTACCACAGGCTAGTTTGGGTTTTTCACCTTTTGAGTTAGTTTATGGGCGGACGGTAAGGGGTCCCATGGCTGTATTGAAACAATTATGGACGGATGAGCAAGCATCCGAAGAAGTGCGAACAACATACCAATATGTTGTCGACTTACGTAACAAACTGGAAGAAGTTTGTAAATTGGCTCAAGAAAATCACTGCGACGCAAGGGGGACGTCAAGCCAAGTATTACAACAAAAGGGCGAAGGAACGTCACTTTGAGGTGGGTGACAAGGTGTTGTTGTTGTTGCCATAGGAGCACAACAAGCTGCAAGTCTCATGGAGGGGGCCATTTGTTGTAACAGAGAAGAAAGGTGGACAAAACTACCGTATCCGAGTAGGGGATAAGGATAAGTTGTTCCACGTAAATGTTTTGAAGCGGTACCGTGTGCGAGAACCACCCACGGAGTTCGTGGTGGCTACCGTCGTGACGGAAGAATCCGACGACAACGCAGGGCAGGCGGAAGTACTCCCTAGTTGTCCGTTGACGAGGGAGGAAATCTACGTCGACGTCACACTTGACGTTACGTTAACGTCAAACCAACGTAAAGAGATGGAGTCGGTACTTCAAGAATATTCGAGCGTCTTAACAGAGAGACCGGGGAGGACAGAGATGGAGGAGTTCTCCTTGAAGCTGCTGGACGAGAACCCAGTAAAGTTAAGACCATATCCGTTGCCGTACGCGAAGTTAGAAGCGGTCCGTAAGGAAGTTGAAACTATGTTAGACTTGGGTATTATCGAACCAAGCGAATCGGCGTATAGCTCCCCTGTTGTACTGGTCCAGAAGAAGGATGGGGCACACAGATTTTGTGTCGACTACCGGAAGCTAAACCGAATCACAGAATTCCAGGTAGAACTTTTAACTGACCCTGAGTCTATTTTCGCAAGAGTAACCCATGCTAAATATTTTTCTAAGATTGACCTGTCCAAAGGATACTGGTAATTCCAGTCCGTAGTGAAGACAGAGCAAAACTCGCCTTTGCAACTCCAGATGGGACTTATCAGTGGGTGGTCATGTCATTCGGGGTGCAGAATGCGCCCAGTGTCTTCACCCGTATGATGCGGAAATTCCTTGAACCATTGCGGGGGATGGGAGTTTCCTACTTCATGGACGATCTTCTATTAGCTACAGCTACATGGGAAGAACACATACTTTTGCTGAAAAACGTTTCAGAACGACTACGACAAACCAGACTGACCGCACGACCATCGAAGTGCCATATAGGGTTCAGACAATTAGACTACCTAGGACATACCCTCAGCGAGGACACGTTAAAACCCGAGAGCTCAAAGGTCGAACAACTTAGGGACTCATTACGACCGACTACTAAGACTGAAGTTAGATCATTTCTAGGTTTGGCAGGATACTATAGGAGATATGTAGCAAATTTTAGTGCTATTGCAAGTCCATTGACTGACTTGACTCGGAAAAAAGCGCCGACCAAAGTAGTATGGACAGACGCATGTGAACGCGCATTTCAGACGCTAAAAGACAGACTGACGTCAGACGCCACAGTTAAGTTACCTGACGTGACACGGGACTTTGTTTTGAGGACAGATGCTTGTGATACAGGTTTAGGTGCAGTGTTACTGCAAGAACACGAGGGAAGCTTATTCCCAGTTGCGAATGGAAGTAGGAAACTGTCAAAGGCGGAAATTAACTATTCAGTGTCGGATAAAGAATGTTTGGCGATTATCTTTGGAATAACTAAGTTCCAAAGGTATCTGTATGGTAGGAAGTTTACTTTAGAAACAGATCATCAACCACTGGCTTATTTGGCCCAGGCGAAATTAACTAACGGTCGATTGATGAGATGGTCGCTGTTTCTACAACAGTATCAGATTCTAGTGCGGTACATCAAAGGTAGGGATAATGTGGGAGCGAATTATTTAAGTCGATTAGGAATGGCTTAAGTGAATAGGTCACCTAAGAACATGTAACAGAAGCAGTATAGTTCACCGAAAAATTTGGGAGAGTAAAAGTACCGATTTTTTTCTTAGAAAGGGGGTAATGTCAAGTGCCAAATTTTTCGTCACTGAAATCCAGTAATTAATTCGTAGGCTAGCCGACAATCAACTGTCTTATAGTAGAGTTTGAACGGAAAGAATGTTAGTTTACCTTAGTCAGACTGTTACAATATTTAGAGTGAAAACGGACTGAGTGTTTGACACGCGTAGACTATGTGACTCCGCACGTAGAGCTGTCAGAGTGATTGGAAACAAATGATAAGGTGACATTTCGATCCTAAGTGGCAATTTTGGCATCTTGATCGACGGTTTTGAAAAGGTCCGCAAGAATAGCATTTATTCCGATTGGTCAAATGTATAGGAAAGAGGGTTGGGTCGAAACCTAGAATTGGGGAATATATTCTCTGAGTCAATGAGTTTGAATTAGTCTAAAAATTTCTCTGCAAGAGAGAACTGCCACTAGGACTCCGAGGGTTCGTTGCAACAACGACTTCTTAAAATTGTGGTTCCAGGGAACTGAATGTGGAACGATTGTAAGACGCCAAAAACACAAGGTATTTAACTCAAATTCACCTTTATCATGACGTAATGTATATGATGGTTTTCTTTGTCATAGTTGCATAATTTATCGATACTATGATACAAATAGTTCAGTATTACATTGATTTAATAACGTAATTTGATATGTTTCTTTGTTACAGATGCATGATGTGTTCATATTTTTGTATGGATAGTCGGTTTTACAGTGATTTAATAATGTATTTTTGAATTCTGAAGGAAAAATAGTTTGTTTGAAGATCGAATAAGAAATAGCGAGGAAGCCGAAATTCAGAGACGGAAAAAAGAAAATGGAAGACAGAGTTGTGTAGTCCCACGTACAACCAAAGGGCATGCTCAAGTTGAGACTAACGCAGAAGAAGAAAAAATCATTCGACGAACAAGGTCATTTTGAATCACCCAACAGTCCAATGTTAAATGAACATTCGATTCCATGATGAAATTTACTCTCAGTATTAACGGCTAACTTCATTTATTTTTATTAGTGTTTGGGATTTTTATGAATGTATCCATTATTTCAAAGCTTCAGTTTATGTTTTTCTGAACTAAGTGTATTCAGAAAGAAAGAAATTGTAATTCACAGTGTCATTCTTTTCTTAATTGTATTTTAATTAAATTCATATTTTATCTTTACGGGGCTCGTGTGTTGTCTTGTTCAAAGTACCATCTCAGATTACTATATTCACTGACCGGGTAGATTACACAGTAGAGATCATCTTCTAGATAACGATAATTAAAGGGAGGCGGTCTTCAAGTGTTGTTTTTCCAAGTTGCGCAATACCTCTGACCAGGCCTTGTGCATTATTGTACTAATAACACTTTGATAACCGGCAGCACCCTTACATATATATATATATATATATATATATATATATATATATATATATATATATATGTATATATATATATATATATATATATATATATGCACACACATTATTATTTATGTATTTATTTGTTTATTTATTTATTTTTATATATTATGGTTTGGTAGGTGTGCATGGAAGGAAGGTGCATTATCAGTACAGGTAAGTGCATCCCTCAGGGTAGGATAATTGTTTGACTGCCAGACTCGCTATGTTTTTGTTTACAGGGCCTATTGTTCGACAGTGATTGGGTGTCGTTTGTAAGGCAGACCGCTTCATTAGCACGCAGAAACAATTTATGTTGATGTTCCTTGAAATATCTTGTAATTGAAATAAATATCGTTTTTGTAATAATTATTCATAATTATTAATTTATTACATTTTTTCATAATACTTTAAAGTTTAATTCTTTTAAAATTATGATTATAAATGGTATTATGCTGATGATAAAGATGAATACAATGTTATGAAATCAAAATTCACTTTATTCATTTAAGAATTGTATGAGATGAAACATCGCCTTGATCGTTTAATAAATCGAGACTACTAATAATTACATATTACGCAATATGTGTATTTTGCAGGTCTAAACACCAACTCGATACTAGGGACATATATTAAACTGGGAAAGTTGCAGGACATTTGAGCTGGATGATAGATAGCTTTCGTCCTTGACAATACTAATTAAATCACATTTATTTAGCTGATTTATGTCTGTATGCTAATTTAAAATGGACACGCGCATTTCAATGTCATGGCTTGCAATTAATCAAGACTGTATTCTTAAAGCAATGCAAGGAAAATTATATATATATATAAATATATATATATATATATATATATATATATATATATATATATATATATATATATATATATATATATATATATTATATACTTCAGTGTGAAATATAGAAAATTACAGGCAAAATATTTTTCATATTTTGTCATTCCTATATTTTCACATGTGAAAAATATATCCTTGTATTTTCACATGTGAAAATATAAGATTTTTCCCATGATGCAATTTAGCTCTTGGACTACTTTTTTTTTAATAACAAGAGTTATTCCCCTTGTGTATTGCATACAACTTGTCTTCTGCTGATAAGAAATATGGCACAAGCTGATGATTTGGTGCTTATGGAATTAGAAATGGATATAGAAGTAGATGAAATGCTTGCAGGTGTTGACTTTAATATAATAGAATCCACAGAAGATGAGCCTGTGAATCAAAACTCCAGGTTTAGGAAACTGACAGAGGCAGAAGTGCAAAATTTTTTGGATGAGCAGGAAAACAACAACACAAGAATCAAAACAGAACATGATGTTAAACTGCTCGCAACATATCTCAGTTCAGTTGGGGAAATGATGAACATGGAATTGATCCCACCTTTCAATCTGAATGACCATATTGGGAACTTCTTTCTGGCAATTCAAAGGAAAAATGGAACTGAATTTGAGCCAACAACTCTCAGGAGCTTTCTTTCATCTTTTGATAGACATCGGAGAAAGAAAAATTATGGATTTTCCCTCATAAATGATATTCAGTTCAGCAAATGTAGAGAAATGCTTAAATTGAAAATGAAACAATTGAAAGGGATGGGAAAAGGAAATCTCCCAAATGCAGCAGAACCTATTACTGATGCAGAAATTGATGCTTTGTATCAATGTAAAAAACTAGGACCTGATAATCCTAAATCTCTTCAGAACTCATTGTGGCTTATATGTATCACATATTTTGGAATGAGAACCGGCATCGAGACACATGAATTAAGATGGGGTGATATTGATGTCAGTGAAGAGGAGTCGGGTGAAGAATATCTCATTTATACACAAGAGCGACAGACGAAAACTCTATCTGGGACAAATCCCAGAAATGTAAGAAAGGTGAAACCCAGGGCATATTCTATTCCAGATAATTTGGACCGTTGTCCAGTGGCCCTCTATAAGCTTTCTAAATCCAAGCGACCCAAAGAGATGCTCGAGTCGGACAGTCCATTTCTCCTGACAGTGAACATATTGGCTCCACGTCCTGGCCAGGCATGGTACAAAAATCTACCAATGGGCATCAACAAAATATATTCAATAATGAAAGAAATGAAAACCTATCTTAAACCTACCGGGAAGAAGCTGGTGCCATACAGGTATAATTTTGTGTTACCCAAAAAGTCCGCAAACATCTAAAAATGCATATTTTTCTTGCAAAAGTGACTAATTAAATACAATCAGTTCAAATGATTCTTTTGGTTTCTTCTTCTTCAGGGATTACTGTATTGCAAGACATCCCAATTTTGTACACAGTGTAACAATAAATTTAAACAAAAACATTAATAATGAATTAAAGAGGACTACTTGATTATCGTATTTCATTATTTTTAAATGTAATTTCTACTCGTTAAACTATTGAGTGTGATCGATGGAGAACAAAGCATTGAAACTGTGATCAGGATTTGAACCTGAATCTTCAGATTGTAAAATCTGATGTTTTTCCAATTAAAATATCCCAGTGTACTTTCCAGCTTTTATTCTCCATGTGTCCCTTCTTTTTTTCAGTGCCAGGAAGCATTTATTACAAAAACCTAATGACCATGACATCCCAGCAATTCATATTATGCAAATAAGTGTACATAAAAATGTTCAGTGTGTAAACAGTTACTCCAAGCTCAATGAAGTTCAACAAAAGTCAATCTCGAACATATTTTCAAACAAAGAGTGACTGCTGTTACCTACAGGTGCCTCGAAAACCCAAACCCATACAACTATGTCTTCTACACTTTTACCTTCATCTTTTCCTCCAGACCAGAATGAATCTCTTGACCACACAGGAAATGAAGGAAGATTCAAACAGCATGATTTAATCAGCTTCTTTACTGGAAATACAATCAACACTAACACATTGACAATAAACATCCATCATCACCATGCAACTTCAAATTTGGACGGCGTGCAGGGTGGGCAGTCGCCAATACATGCCAAAGGGAGAAGAATGCTTCCCTTAGCAGACACTGATTCACAATAAAGCCTCCGCAACACTAACATTCTCAACTCTTTTAAGTTCCACATATTCAATATTGTTCCATTTGTTTGATTTTTACATTTGTTAAAGGAGTTCAATGTGTCGAATCGAGCTAAACCCTTCTGATGAAATCACGGTTCAGTGTACATATTATTCCGCGAATGATGTGTAAATACAACCGTTGATACTCACACATTGAAAATGTTCTGCTGTTTTTTGTTTTTGTTTTGTATGTATTGACTGGCATTAAAGTATTTATTTCATTGAGAAAGAAAATAATAAATTAAATGTGACAAATGAAAATGAATCATGTCACCTTTCTTGAGAACTCTTTGCAATCGCTTCCAACACTATACTTCTAGTTAATGTTTTTTGGGGTTTTTTTTTTATTTTTATTTTTTTTTTGGGGGGGGCGCTACTAAGAAGTGACTCGTTGTGTTCTAAAACAAACAAAAAAAAGTATATAATAAAAAGAAACTTCGCCACTCGTTAAAATATCACGTTTTTTGTACCACACGATGAAATATATCCGGTATTAACGTAGGAAAAGAAAATATCCTATATATATATATATATATATATATATATATATATATATGCTTTATTATTATTTTGTACTAACAAGCCATAGTATATAATATAACTTGATTAATGGTTTCTTGCGGTACCAACTTTATCATATTATTTGAGCCGCTTAGAACCACTGATATAAAGACAAAACACAAAAACTCCAGGCGCACCTGATTTGCATCTATTGCATCATTTATTAATGTAATGCAATATTTCATTTTATTTTTGCGTATTGAATTTCAAGCCTCGATTGAGAAAGATAACATGAACATGTTTCCAGATCCGTAAGGTTAGAGTTAATGTATCAGTATTGCATTGGAAGAAATCAAATACTTCAATGGTTCATGAAAATTAAAGATATTTCCAAGTGTCCTTAATTCGCGGTTGACATAAATTTATCGAATATCAAATACAACATATATAGAGTATTTTGATTCGACGACAAGGATAACTATCTCATTGAAAGATGGTATTTTGATTCGACGACAAGGATAATTATCTCACTGAAAGATGGTATTTTATTTAGATTTACTGTTTAGAACCAATAAAGAAACATTACAAATGAGTTACTTCTTGTAATGAGTCCGATATCGAATGCAAAAAAAATTATTTGGAAATATTTCACAAGTAAACAAAACATGGTTTTCTTCACCAATATAATTTGTTATATTGTATCTTAACTGTTAGCAATAAAAAACGACGACTTTTGAAATGTATCTCAGAGATGATTTTTTTAGAAAAGTAAATAGCATTTTCATTTCACGCGTGGATTTGGTCATATGTCCTGCATCAATTCAAGATGCCATCACTCCTACTTAATACGTTATGTAAATGCCAAGTCACATTTGTGACCTATCGAGTATGCAGGTTCAAAAACGTCATTAGAACGATAGTGTCAATTAAGTGAAAGAGGAACGTATATATATATATATATATATATATATATATATATATATATATATATATATAAGTGTTGATTAAGATTGTTATATCTTCTCAGCAAAGAAAACCAGAGTCGTAAACTTTCAATAATCTGTATTTGAGTGTCCTAGCTTAGAATCTAACGTCATTTTAAATTAATGATAAAATAGCTTTGTGTCAATTTTGAGGATGTAATGGCAGAGGATTATAATTTCTAACAGATTATATATACTCTGTATAATAGATCTATGAAATGACTAATTGATGATATATCAAAACAACACTTTGCATGATCTTCATCCAAAAATATCAACACTATAAAACTCTGTATTACCATTATTTTAATTATCAACACAACATGCTCTTTATTATCATTATTTTAATTATCAACACAACATGCTCTGCATTATCATTATTTTAATTATCAACACAACATGCTCTGCATTACCATTATTTTAATTATCAACACAACATGCTCTTTATTACCATTATTGTAATTATCAATATAGCATATCCTCTGTGACCAATAGTATGATGTATCGACACAATACAAATCTGTATTACTAGTATTTTAATTATCAGCACATCAAGCCACAATGACCTTTGGTATGAGGCATCACTACAAAAAAAAACTCCGTAAGGCAGTTTATCCTGATGTATCAAGACAACAATCTCATTATGACCATTTTTCTGATTTTCAACTCAGCAAACTCTAAGATTTCTATTCTGAAGAATCAACACAAAGAAACATATACCCATTATACGGATGCATCTCTGTGTGTGACCATTGTCCTGTTGTATAAACACAATAAACACAGTATAGCGATTATTATATTATATGAACACGGCATAAAGTCTATATGACCATTAACTCTTGTGTATCAGCGCAAAGGTTTCCATGAAACCATTATTCTAATGTATCTACATAGAAACACTCTGTATAGCAATTAGCATCGTGTCTTAACAATATAGAAACTCTGTGTAACCATAACTCTGTATAGCAATTAGTAGCGTGTCTTAACAATATAGAAACTCTGTGTAACCATAACTCTGTATAGCAATTAGCATCGTGTCTTAACAATATAGAAACTCTGTGTAACCATAACTCTGTATAGCAATTAGTAGCGTGTCTTAACAATATAGAAACTGTGTAACCATAACTCTGTATAGCAATTAGCATCGTGTCTTAACAATATAGAAACTCTTTGTAACCATAACTCTGTATAGCAATTAGTAGCGTGTCTTAATAATATAGAAACTCTGTGTAACCATAACTCTGTATAGCAATTAGCATCGTGTCTTAACAATATAGAAACTCTATGTAACCATAACTCTAGCAGCAGGGAGGCTGAGCTTCACTTTTCGTCTCCCATTTTCGAACTTTAAGTCTCCATTCATCAATCTGAGACTTAACAAAAAATCGCTAACTCCGTTTTTGCCAATTGGCCACTTAGTGATTTTAAGTCTCCATTCATCAATCTGCCACCGTCCAAAAAATCGTTAACTTTAATCTGCGACCTTCATCCCATCAACTAAGAATATATTCGGTCAAGTCCCGAGTATATACTTAAGGTTACTCAAACATTTTCGTGTTTTTTTAAAAGTATTTTATGTTTTTTTTATATAGGTATGCCAATAAAATCTACTCCATTATCCGAAAAAGATATCGAAGATATTATCGCGATGAAAGGTAAAATTCCCATATCGGAAATTAAGGCAAAATATCATATCGGGTTGCAACGAGTATACTCGATTTGGGGTGGTCCAATACATAAACCTGTAAACAATAAAATATTAAATCGTATGTTTGATATTATCGAAAACTCTCAGGTGTACACGAGAGAGCAAAAAAAAATTCCAGAGGTAATTTTTCACGGAGGAGGAAATGAAAATAAAAATCTTTCAGATTTTGCACCAGAGATTTTACCGTGTCAAAAATGTATAGACGTTGAGGCAAAAGAACAATCTCATCAACAGCATATAGAATTGTTAAAAAGGCAACATCAACAGTATATAGAATTATTAAAAAATAAAGAACAACAACAACAACAATATACAGATTCATTACTTACCCAAAATCGTAATTTATCCTCAAGTTTAGATCTAGCACAAAATAAAAATTATGATTTGTCTGAGCAGTTACAAGAACTTAAAAAATTAGGTGGTGGCGATATTATTAACGAGATTAATTCATTAAAATCGGCCAATCAAGAACAATCTGATGAGATTAATTCATTAAAATCAGAAATGGAAAATTCTTATATTCCTATTGTCAAGTTTAATGAGGTTCTCGAGTTAAATCGTGGGCAAAGTAATATAATTAAAAAATTAAAAAATCAAAATCAAGAACAATCTAATGAGATTAATTCGTTAAAATCTAAACATCAGGAATATATTAATGAGATTAATTCGTTAAATTCAAATACTTCTATTAACCCTAAAATTTCTAAATTAACTGATAAGATTGCAGAACTTGAGGAGGAATTAAAAGATACTAAAAACAGAGCGTATGAGGAAGAGGATGAAAAACTCATTTCTCAAAAAGAAAATAGAGAATTAAAGAAAAAATTAAAAGAGTTTACTAGATATTCTATTTGGTAGATTTGATAAAAATCTTTAAGATCTCACATATAGACTAATAATTAACTCTTCACCGCGTAGATCTATCAAATTGTTTGCTTGATCGGTAAGTTTAAAATTAATTCTAGTTAGTAAATTATTATGGGTTCGCATATAAACAAGATTAGTTGGATCTTCTATTAACAAGTAACCAGGAGGAACTGTGGGGGCAAAGGAATATAAAATATATCCTTGTTGAGCTTGATTTGTTCTTGTTGAATCAATTTGATAACCTCCTTCAACGGCGTCACATACTAAATTTATTGCAATTACCGAAGATATATTTACATTACCAGGTGCAATATGTCTTCCACTCCCTTCTACTCCGTTATTATGTTTAACAATTACTTCTAGTTGTTGTTTTTTTTGTTGCCCATGTATCATAAATGACTTGAAACCCTTCGCTGATAGCGTTGTTAAGTTCTTCTTTTAATTTTTTTGGGTTATATTCATTTATTTTATAATTTGGATTTGCTTTTATCCTTTCCCTATAAGTTTGCTCAAATTCAGTATATGGTTCTAGAGGATTTTCATCAGTTTTAAGTTGAATAAGTTGTTTATTAAATATTTCCAGATCATCTATAATTTTATTAGCTGAGGATACAACACTAATAAATTCATCTTTTGTGAGTTTACCAGATTTTAATGATGGTAATAATAACTTAAAATCATTGTACATAAGATCAAAATTATTATTTATAGTCATTAAAATTCCAACAATTATAACGCGACCTTCTCTATCTTTAACACCTTTTGCTTGAAATGCAACAGAATTTTTCATATCAGAAAAACTTCGATATTGCCTCGCCGGATTATCCGGCCCTATTTCCGTAGTTATGTAATCAGATTTTTTAGGTTCTGGTATATCAAATTTTTCAATAGGTGATTCATTAGGCCAACCTAACACTGTTCTTATACTACTATTATAGATATCTACAGACTATCCATCTGCGACTGTAATTGTTGACGACAATGTAGGTTGATGAACGTCAATCACTATTTTTTTTTCTTCTCCGGTAATAGATTTTATTTTACGATCAAATTCATCTCTGATTTCTTCAATTTCATATGAGCCGGTTGGTAAGTATACAATTTTCCAGTCTGGAGTGCCATCTTCTTTATTTTTATTTGCAAACACTAGTGAATTGTTTGGTTGTTGTTCATTATATGTTGTCGATCTAATATTAGGCCAGCTATTATATACCCGCAATTTAGCTAGCGCGAGTTCTCTCACTGAAATTGGAGAAGGACAATTTACACTAAATTCGGGTTTTTTTGTTGATATTATAATCGTCTCTGTTTTAACAGGAGTAGTGTTTTCTACTATTTGCTGAAGTAATTCCTGCTGCATTATTGTAAAATATTTTTAAAATTCCAATTGTAAATTAGAAATGTTTGTATTTCTCAATCAGTATCATATTTTACATCTTCCGAATAAGTCGTAACACTGTAATTACCTTCTGTTAGGAATATTACAGAGTCCTCCGAATTTGGAGGAGAATCCAACCAACCAATCACTGATCTAATACTACTTTGGTAGATGTCAACAACAAGTTCCGGGGTTATTATAAATATATTTCCAGGAGATATTATAATCTTTGGTACAAAATTCGTAGAATTTTCATCTAGATTCTCACCCATAGTCAAAGATATATTATTATTTAGTTGTTTATTAAGTTCTTTCATTGTATACTCACCAGGTGCAATTCCAACAGTATACCACTCGATTGGAGATTTCCAGGAAAAAACGATTGAATTATTTTCCCGGGTTATTTGATATTTTTTGACTGATGTCATTATGTATATTATCAGTATTTAATTTCTTCATCGCAGAATTATAACGCTCGGTAATATGCGAAAATTCATTCTCAGTTATCTCATTATCACTTATTGCTTTAGAAAGTAATGCTGTTATCTCGGAATATGTGCTAGTTGCTGTATTAAGTTTTAATGTGTAATCACGTAGTTTATGTGAAGAACATGATGAAATTTTATTTGACACCCCGGTAAAAACCCCAACTAATGTTGTAACAGCAGAAATCACGATAGGAATTACAACTGGAGCTGTCATAGTAACGGATGATAACACTATTCCAGTTCCTACAACTATTCCAGATACAGTGTAAACTGTTATATCTATCGTAGTTATTCTTCGTTGATATTTTTTCTTTTTGATGGTATAAGTGTCTATAAGATCCTGTAATTGTTGCTGATATTTTGAGATGGTATCATAACGATACTGTGACGGTGAAATATTAAAATCATTTTGTGGTTTTATTAACATTATTGTAGAATCTTTTTAGATTTTTAATTTAAATAATCTCTGATGTTAGAAATTCTACAATCCATGGTATTGATGTTCTAATTACATTTGGATCGACTGGAAATAAATTTATACTATAGTCGTCCTTTACAAAATTGGCATTCATCAATAGTGTATTTGCATTTGACTGATACGGAGTTCCAATTCCCATTAACAATCCTCCTACGTTTGGGGCCAGAAAATTAAATTGATACGTGGAAAATATGGTCATTCGATAAATACCAGTTACATTAATTGGAAAATTTATATTAATACTAGTATCCTTAATATATTCAAGTTTTCCTTTAGCAACAATATATGTGAGATTTTTAAAATTAGCCGTATCATGAGGTATTTTTATTTTATCGAGTCTGGGAGCTATTTTTGGAAAATCTTCCTTGACCGCGTCAGTGATTGTTTTAATATCCCGGATAGCACTAGTGTTATCCTCAATTGATTTTTTATTAATCGCGAGTGATTCAGAAATTGTTTGAGGGACATTCCAAACTCCTAGCTGGTTGTAAATAGCAGTTATATCATCAGTAGATTTTTGTAACTCGGTTGTAATATTAGTGATTGTTGTTGTAATTTCATCTGGTTTAACATTTTTCTTACCAAAGAATTTCTCAATTGCATTGTTGATAAACAAGATTGAATCTGAAAATGATTTCTCAGATACACCCTCACCGCGGTCAACACCTAACCGTTTAATCGTTGCGGTTATATCATCAATATTTTTTTGAATTTTCGTTGTAATATCAGTGAGTGTTGATGTAATATCATCTGGTTTAACATTTTTCTTACCAAAGAATTTCTCAATTGCATTATCGGTGACATTAAAATTTCTTCGTAACATAAGAAAACTAGCGACGTGAGTATCATATTCAGCCCGTAATCACGCTAAATTATCTATTGCGGCCTTTACATGCGCGATTTGTACACCTAATATGTCTCGTGGAATACCAAAGAATTTATTTAAATCGGTATTGATAGATACCACCTGATTATTAATTTGGTTTATTTCACTAAATTTATCTGTTATTGTTGTAAGGGTTTCACCTGCTGCGAGCTTACCTTGTTGGAATACCACAATAGAGTCATCAGGGGATGTTGGTTGTTTCGTTAAGATATCATCAAGTGATAGATTACTTGATTTTAATTTTCCTTGACGATCTTGAAATACAACTATCTCTTCAGGGTCAATATTTATTAGGTTAAAATTATTAGCGAGTTCATCCCTAATTATTTTTTTTACACTCTCATCAATGGTTTTATCCTCTTTTTTTTTCTCTTTGCGTGATCTTCCCCAAATATCGACAGACATTATATAAAATCTTTTTAGATTTTTCAATTGTTAAAATTTTATGAATTTTTAATTCGAGAAACATTAGCGTTTCTACTGCTAGTATATTCATTTACTGTTATATGTGGTGGTTTTTCTGATGATGAAATTTTCGTTAACACATTTAATACTTCATTACCGCATATTGGTGGATCACCTAAAGTTTGTGTCGGTAACGTTGAGTGCCAAATTGGAATCTTGAATTTCTTCATATACTTATAAAACTCAACTGGTGGTGGTAACCCGTATGAGTCAAAATAAACAACTCCTCGTGGATCAATTGCGTATCCAACCCAGTGTGTTCCAGGTCCATTGCTATTATCTAGATTGATAATTCCGGTTTCTGGAATTTGTGGATGATTCGGTAATTGATCTCTCATAAATACACCTCTGAAATGTTTTATTGGGTATTTAGTGGATTTAGATTTTTCAACTGCGTCAATCAAATCAAAATTTGACATAGGTATAAAATCCTTCAGATTTTTTACATTGGTCGTCCCAGTCGAAGACCTCTTCCGGTTGGTGGTCGTCCTAGTCTTAGTCCCTTTCCTCTTTTTTTTTGTCCTACTCCTTGTCCGACTATCTTTTTTACAGCCATTCCTGCAGCGGTTCCCGCAGCCCCTAGTGCTGCAGCCTTTGCGAGTGCTGGTGCAGCTGCTGCAATTAACCCTGGAATCATAGCGAGTAATGGAAATATACCGCCGGATTTTATCATATTAGCAACTGCACCCTTGGAAAATTCAAGTTGAACACCTTTCTTATTCTTAAGTGCGTCATTAAAATGTTTTATTTGACGATCTGTCAGCGACAATTTATGCGTCCCAGAGGTCATTTGTGCTGGTTTTAATGTTATTGTAGTTCCACATTCTTTTGCAGATTTTGATTTTAATTTCTTTACTTGACCCTCAGTCAGTGATACATTTACAGTGTTATATGGCATTTATTGTAAAACACACTGTAATTTTTAATTGTAAAATAAAAATTCAAAATCTTAAGATTTTTAAAGAATTTTTCACTTACAGATTTAGAAAATCTTACAGATTTTCCACTGGTGCATCAACGAGTCTCATTCGTCCACCAGCTCCTTCGAGTAGCATTGATTTATCACTAAGAATTACAGCTACTGCCCTGTAATCAGCACCAGCTGGTGCTATACGGGCTCGGAAATATATGTCAACGAGGGATTGTCTCATCATATCAAGATGTGTTAACGAGAAGTAATAAATTGGATATAAACTCTTAAAATCAAATTGTGATATTTGCAGACCAGTATCAACATTTTGATCACGACTCATAAATGATAACAATCGATGATAAACTCTAGCAACATTATTTTCTTCGTAATTTAGTTGTATATCTTCGGCTGGTTCTTGTTGTCCATTTATTCTCAGTGATACTTCCTTGACTCCTAGTTGATCAAATATCATATGGGAATGTTCTTGACTATTTAATCGATTTCGATTTTGTAGCGCAATAAATATATGACGCGGTGCGGAAATTCCACTTTTAGATGCCAGATGCCACGTAAATGTATCAGCGACATTATCTTCTTTGGCGTTCGTGGACACAGTTAGCCAATGTAGCAGAGTTTTCCCACCTGTTTCCATAAATGATATCAATCTTTGCTCAGCTGCTATGGACGGTGTCATCACAGGCATCCAGAGAATCAACTTACTCAAATTAACTATTCCGTTAGCACCACCGGTACGCCAAATTGCAAACATTATCATCACCACGTCGTGTCAACGCAATTGTATGTTTTGCTCCGTAAATAACTTTTCTAACATTTCTACAAAATCCAAATATATGATGGAGTGGAATCGCGCAAGAGAATTTTCGTCGTTCCCCCTGCAACATTCCTACACGCGTTGCAAATCCTAGATTGAATCTATTGTTATCAGATTTTACAATATCGAATGCAGCTCCTGGTCTGGCTTCGTGATAAGCATCATTTGGTCGTGGATCAGATGCAGTGTTTTGAGGTGTTCTAATTTTAATATATTTATCAGTTTCAGCGTGATCAGAGGTATCTTTCGCGAACATCATTGATGGCCCGGCTGATCTTGTAAAATCATCTGAGTATCTTGCTAGTCCGATTATCGTTGTTGCGATATCAACTTCGCGTTCTATCGATTCAATCTCCTTTCCGTCGAGGAGATATCTCGCACTTTCAAATAGCGCCATCACACCGTTGTTAACAAATCCAACCTTAACATCAGCTGCGTAAGGTGGATAGGCTGGATTTAAGGGAGGAGGATTATTAACTACAATTTCTCCCTCAATTTCAATAAATGCTTCACAAGGTAAAAAGTATTTACTTGTATCATGAACTTGAAGTTCAATTCGAGCTCGTTCTTTAGGATTTATTGCGTGATAAGCGTAGAATTGATAATTTCCCACCGAATCATTTTTTAACACCGGGGCATCTATGTCAAACGCGGGATCATTTTGTTGTTTAAACATTATATAAAAATACATGTATTTTCAAATGAAATTTTAATTGTAAAAATTTAACTAAAGATTTTTTTATATTATATTATCTCCGCCGCCGCCCAAGAGAATTACTTGTAATTCTAAGTCCACTTCCGGAAATTCCATTTCCTGCAATCATATTAGAAATGTTAGGGCTACTCAAAACTTCGGGAAGATTTTCTAGTCGTTGTTGTACCGCCTTGTTAATTACTTTACTAACTGCTGCTGGCATCACAGTCGTGGATGGCAGAATCACTGGTGGTGGTTTTCGTTTCGGTAGTAATGAGATTACTTTATTCTTTACAGCGGTAAATGCTTTTCCAGCGAGATCTCCAACAACACCTAATCCCTTATCCTTAATAACTTCAATAGCTTTCATTCCAGCCTGTTTAGCAAGTGGTAAAACCTTTGGTGCAATTCTACCAAATAATCCCATAATTGTATTTCCTAACCCATCTCCGTAATACGCTCGATACACTGGGTATCTAGAATTTACCACATAAACAGGTTGTGGTTTATCGTGATTATAGTAAATTATCATTATTCAAACTACTTTGTAGTTTTTAATTCATTAAAAATCTTAAGATTTTTTTTATTTTAATCACTGTGATATCCATGATGATTTTCAACGAGTTCCTCAATAAGTTCCCGATATGTGTGGATGTCCATGACACGACCTTGAAATAATCGTCGACAGATATCAGCGGCCTCATTTGTAATTTCCGGAGAATTATTTCCAGCTCGTTTTCCACCGATAAGAATCTCTAACCGTGATACATCATTGATGACGCTGTTTGGACAGGGACAATTATTAGAAATGCTTGCATTTCCAATTCCAAAATCTTTCAGATTTTTATTTCCAATTCCACTACCGGTTGCCTCCTTCGATTTAAATAAATCTTTAAATTGTTTAGTTAAATTTTTATTAAATCTATTACGATTTCTATTCGCTAAAAACACCTTTTCCGACCAAATCTTCCTAGTAGTTATTTTCTGTAAATAACCTTTATTTAAATAATCACTTCGAGATTTAAATTTGTTTTCAATAAAATCAACTAATTCTTCATCATTAATACCTCTAATTTCGTTTAATGCTTTCTCAGTAAATATTTTTTCAGATGTGAGATCACTATCAGCGGGTTCAGTAACATAGGGTTCATCTGGATCAAATTCGATTGCTGGGTCAGTGAATTCAGGTGGTGGTGGAATAGTAGATTCGCGCTCTGCTTGTCGTTGTTCTATCATTTTCGTTTGTTCTTGCACTATATTACCAGGAAGGGCTTTTAAAATATCTGTAGTTTGCTGTTGAAGTGCTAGTAGATTTTGGGAGGCCTCCACAGTCTTCTTGGCCGACTTCTTAACCGACTTTTTTACATCACTTGTAGCCGTTATTACAGGCTTAAATAATTGTTCACTTCCGACAGTAAAATCATCTTGAGCCGCTTGTCGTTGTTGAAGTTGGCGTCGTACTGAATCTCTAACTGGGATAAATTTCCTAATCGCCGCTAATCTTTCTCTAGCTAGTCTGGTTGTGAGTGATTCAGGAATCATTTATTATATAAAAATTACTTATAATTTCTAAATTAGATTCAAAAATTAATTTTATATATATATAATGAATCAAACAATCGTCGACGAAATCGTAACGCAACTTAACCGCATCAACGGAATCCCGGAAATCACTGCAATAGTAGCACAAAAAAAAATACAACACTTTAACGCTGATTACCTTGCAGATGAATTCCGTAAAATTGAATCTGCACGGGCCAAGGATTATCCAACGTATCGATCGGAGTATCGTGTAGTTAAAACATTAATCAGACAGCGTAATCAGATAATTTATTATCTTAAGAAAAATTATCATGATAATTTATTAGTTGAACTTGTTGCTCTCAGTCAACTTCTTCATCCACTATTGAAAGCCATTGGAGAAGTATTTGAAGAGGAAAAAAATATATCTCAGTTCGCCGAACAATTTGATAACAGTTGTATGTAGAAATGGAAATACTTGCATTTCTAAGAATTTCATTCTTTACAATTATTTTTAGAATTTTTTTTTACGCCCAACAAAACGAGACTCTAGCGTTGTATTTATCATATGATGATGAAATCAAATAATTAGCTGCATGTCTTACAGATGCTGGATCAATATTAAAAAACCTTGCAGCTGAGCTTATTGACGGAAAATCTGTAATTTCACTGTTATAAAAGGCAGTTACTGGTCTTGGAGTGCGAGGTTTACGATTATAAGTCGTATTAAGATTATTTTCTCGTGGTGTTACAATTCTTAAGTTATCAACGTGATTATTTAATTTATTTCGATCTATATGATCCACTACACGTCCCTCAGGAATTTCTCCGATAAAAGTCTCAACAATAAATCGGTGGGCTTGATAACTCTTTATCTTTTTTCCTTCTAGGTGTATACAAATACGTAAATAACCAAACTTATCAACAACCCCAATTTCTCTTCTTAATCGCTTATTTCTAACAACTCCATCTCGGGATGCCTCGTATTGTACGTAAATCGGATGCGTGCGGTATTCGTTTGAATTCATTTATTCTATATAGAATTTATTTGTCTAAATGTTATTTCACTTTGGTTTGTTTATATAGTCTTCAGGAGTTTGGATAACCGGGGTTCTGTGATTTACGTGAGTATAAACATCATAGTACCGCTTTAGTTCTCTGTATTTTTTTCCGCCGTGTTCCAGACATAATTCCGTTTTTCCCCTAACCCCTACACCACACACAATACAAGGTTTAGGTCCTGTACTACCACGTCTAATTAATACTTGATGCTGTCCGCAATATTCCTTTTTCGATTTTTTATTACACGTATCTGTCGAACCGATTAGCAACCACTTACAATTATACATTATATAACTACGCATATTTTTAATTAAATTTTAAACAATTGTTTTAATTATTTTTTTAAATTAGATATTTGCTTTAATATAATGAGTAGAAATTATTTTTCACTCGATGCAAGATCTGGATTTTCACTAAGAGGACTTGATAGAGAGCTTAAAAAATTAAGAAAACTTGCCATGAAAGAATTTCAACATGATGGGGCTGAAAATATGTTCACAAGTTTACGAACAGTGATAAATGATAAATTTTATGACGGCACAATAGATGAAGTTCGTGCGATGAATATAACATCATTATTAGGTAATTACATATATTACTGCAAAGTAAAATGGATAAAGTGGGAAGAGGGAGAAGGAAATAATCCAGGTAGATGGATTATCCGGGATAACTATAACCCGATAATGAAAGATGGTAAAAATGTAATATTTTCATCAGATATGAATCCTGGATTGTTAGTTGGAATTGATAGCCATTATTATAATAGAAGCTACCCTGTAACTCTTGTGATGTACGGGTTATATAGAATTCATACAGATATTGATCACGATAGAATGTATCCAATGAGAAAATCATCATCAGTGGCCTTGCCACTTAATTGCGTTGCAGAGCGAGTTATGGAGCATTTTAAAAATTCTTCACGAGGAAATGGATCAACTAAACA
The DNA here is from genome assembly GCA_030141615.1 of Unio pictorum. Lineage (NCBI taxonomy): Eukaryota > Metazoa > Mollusca > Bivalvia > Unionida > Unionidae > Unio > Unio pictorum. The sequence goes on from JARLTB010000003.1 coordinate 212,900, forward strand.
ACGAGAAGAAAAGATAATGAGTTGGGGAGGACGGATGATGGAAAAGGGCGGAGCTACAATTAGTGATGTTGCTGAATTACAAAAAGCCTTAAAATATCCAATTATTATTGAGACGATAACTGGAGAAGTGTTACAAGATTGCAAATATAAAAAAAATAAATTACCTCCGATTAAAATTATCGATCATAATGGACACGCCTGGAATAGTGAAATTACAGAGTTTCCACCGTCGAAGGTTGTAAGATATATAAAAGAATTTAACGGAAATATATTTGATACAATTGCGACGGTACATAAAGATGATCCAACTGGAGTATGGTTATTTAAGAGTGATGAAAATCCTGAGATGGATTTTGACCAGTTTGTAAAAACTAATGGAGAATTATACCGTCCTGAAGAATTAAATAATCGTATGAGAGATGATACAAAGAATTTCGTAGAAAACTTTGATGAAAATATATTATGTAATTCTTTTACAGTATCATCGGTGGCAGCCTATTATGCTCGTGAAAAGAATTCTTGGAGAAAAACTCCTAAAATGTTTCTTAATGATGTAAAATTAAGTTGTGTTAAATACGGACATGGCGGGTTGTATAATACTAAATACGATATTAATAATTTAATCTCTGCTGATATGAACGCCAGTTATCCTGGAGGGTTTTTAGGAATGGGAGAGTGTGCTGAATACTTTAAACGTTTCGGACATCCAACACATGAGATGACGCGTGTTGCGATAAATGGAGATTTACCTGATTTTGAGTTACCAGGATTTGCTAAAGTTATTTCTTTTAAACTTCGCGATGGATTACATCCTTGTAGTTATTTATGGCTTGGTAAACATATGTCTGAGAAAAGTTGGACTCCAATAGTGTTGTTAAGATATATGTTAGATAGTGGTATGTTGATATCGTTAACTGTTAGTGAAGCGATAATAAGTTATAAATCTCAAAAAGATGTTTGGTTACCAACACCAGATTTAAATAGAGAGATTGAAAAGGTAAAAAAGAATTTTCCAGAATACAGCGAAGAGCGAATTATGGAAACTGCTAAACAAATATATTGTGATAGAGAGAAATCAGCAAAAGATTTAGGACGAAAAATAATAGGAAAGTTTACTCAAGGAGGAAGATTTAATAACACTAGAACCTCTTCTAGACTAGTAATTGATCCAACTGAAGAACAAATTATTATTAAAAATCTTACTGATACTAATAGATTTGTAACGAGTAGAAAAGCATTATTATCAAATGGGGAAGAATACGGTACTGTTATAACTTACATAGATGGAGAAAGCCCTCAATATGCGCATTCAAGAGCATCAATGTTAGCGTATACAAGTATTAATTTATTCTCGATGATAAATAGATTTCCAGATATTGCTGTAAGAGTTGCCACGGATTCTATGTATTTTCATAAGAAACATATTGATGTTGTTACACCGTATTTAGAAAATGGTAGTTGGGGAACTTGGAGAATTAAGAAAGAGCGATTACACTGCTATAATCATCATGTAGATGTTGAGATACTTAATAGTTACCGCGGAAAGAATCCTGAAGATATTAAAACTGAATTTTCTAATGCTCCATCTGTGTTTGATCCGATAACTCGCTATAAGATAATTTATTTAAATGGATTGGGAGGTTCTGGAAAGACTTAAAGAGTTATAAGATTGTATAAAGATTTTGGTATAATAGCGCTAACACATTCTCACAAACACAAGAAGGATCTAATAGAACGCGGAATTCCAGCTAAAACTTATCACAGCTTTTTTAGATGGAAAGGTGATGCGTGGACTCCGGAAAGAATGGGGAATAAATTTATTCCATCAGTGATATTATGGGATGAAATATGTACAGTGCCGTTAAAAATGCTAAAACAGTTTCTAAGCTGGTTACGTACGAAGAATGTTAAGATAATATTTTGCGGGGATGACGGTCAACCACCTCCATTTGCTGGAGAATCTCCACATGAGTGGTTGAAAGAAAATGCTGATTACTATGAAGAAATGACAGATGATCATAGATCACTGGATGATGAAATAAAAGATTTAAAATCTAGAATAAGACGACAATCTGATTACGAGCAGTGTAGAATTCTCAGAGAAGTTATTGATGAAACTCCTGAAGAAGATTTTTGGGAATCTTGGAAACCTGCTGATATAGTATTTGCAAGTAGAAAAATAATCCGTGATGATATTCAGCGACGATTATTTGAGATACATAAAGAAAAATTTCTTAATGAAAAAGTACCGCTATGTTACAGACCGTCTGATACACGACAACAAAATATTGATGTTGATATTCCCGGAGGAATTGCAGGCAATTCTAGAATTGAAAAATTAGTGTTAAACGAAATTGTACACGTAGACATTGATGTAGTTGAAGATGCGTTGCAGGCTGAAAATTCACCTTGGATGTTAGGATACGCCGCCACAATACACTCATCACAAGGATTAACTATTGAGGATACAACTATCTGGATCGTAGATAATCGTATCGAGTGGTCAAATTTAGTTTATTTAGCAGTATCTAGAGCTAGACGAATAAATCAATTGAGAAGAGTTATCATCGAAGATAACGCGAACAGCTCTGATGTTGATATTTACGTTGTTGAGAAAAAATTATCGGGATATCGACAACAAGATAAGAAAAAAAATAGAAATTTTTATATTAACTCAAAATTAATTTTATCACTGAAAACGCAACAAGATAATCACTGCGCTGCTTGCAACTGTTTAATGCGATGGAGATTTCATCCCGGAGATAGTTATCAATTTACTGTGGATAGAATTGATAATAATTTAGGACATATTATTGGTAATGTGAGATTAACATGTCTCGCGTGTAATATACGTCACGCTGGAAATGCTAGCATTTCTAACTAATTTTCGTGGTGGTAATTGAGTATCATCAGGAATAACTTGTAGTTGTTCGCGTGTAAATCCTCGCTGAGGTGCAGACGAATCTAATCTATAAATTGCTGGTCTAGAAGAAGATCGTGTCGACGATGATATTTTATGTGTAGTAATACTCCAAATAGGATCAGTGGCTCTTGCGCCACCACCTTCGAGTTCACCTGGCTCATATAAATATCTTACAGTGACGTTACTAAGAATTGGTTGAAAATTGGAAGTGTTATTGGAAATACTAGGTATATATTTTTTTTTAATGCGATGTTAGGTTTGATGCCAATCATTCGAGTTATTTCATTATTTAACGCAGATACTACTTTTGGTAACCTTGAAACCCATTCACGAGAGCGAGTTTCTTGAGTAAATTCTTTTGCGTATTGATATCCAAATAATCGCTCAGCGAGAGTTCTATTAAATCGCTCTACAATTGCCTGATCGCGGTGTATTGCAGTATGTCCTCGTCGTATAGCTACGTTATGAGCTTTCATCGTAGATGTAACAACACCTTGAAATTCCCTACCCGGATCAACTTGTAATAGATTTGGCCATTTTAGTGGACCTTTACGATAAATCTTTTCAAATGCATCAGAGACTTCTTTTGACGACTTTGTTTTTAACGGTATTGCTTGTTTATATCTACTAGCGATATCAACTACAGTTAATGCATATTTGTAACCGTTATCACGAGGAAGAAATAATATATCGGCTTGATGAACTTCATTTGGTACAAAAACATCAAAATGAGAATAATTAATTTTTTTAGGACCCGGAAGATAAATTTGCCATAACGCCTGTTTGGATAACCAATCTTTCGCGGTTTTATATTTCACTGATGCGGCACTAGCGAGTTTTTTAATTGCTGCGTAACCTTTCCAGTAGCCAGTAGGTGAGTAATAAATAGATTCCATATTATTGTAAAATAATTTAGATTTTCAATTACCGAATAATATTTTACCCTTCATAGCGGTTTTTATCAATACTGAAGTTAACTTTTCTTTTAATTTTTTATCTGGAATTGCATCTATCGCGTGAATTAATTTTATTTCTGCGAGATGACGTTGTTGAAGATCATTACTTCGATATGCAATATCATGAACACGACAAGCTTCATCGATGGCATTGATTGGATCTTCTCCAGGATTTGGTTGATCATTTTCGTTGAGTCTGATATCTAATCGGGTTCCTGGTCCGCAATAACTATATCCTGGAATGTGTTTCTCACCTGGATACTTAGCCCAAGGAAGTCCTGGAAGATTACTTAAACGGCTGGCGATATCTCTACCTGTTTTTTTTTATAAATCTAAATTTTTTTATGCCACAAATTTCACAGTTACCTGAAGCGGCTAATCTATTATTTTTTGTAGTAACTGTTGTTTCGTTGATTGTTGGTGTACGTTTCTTACATTTCACACAATATAAATCCATAACTTTTATAGTAAATAAACGCATATCAATAAATGGAAGTAATTGATTTTAGCGCTACAAAGAAAAAACAACCAGTTAAACATCATCCAATGCTACCAGATTCTATCAGAATGATTATTATTGGACCATCCGGAAGTGGTAAAACCCAACTATTGCTGACGTTGATAATGAAACATTTAAAATGGGATAAATTGTATTTGGTTGCACCAAGTGTAGATGATCAACATTGTTATAATGTACTAAAAGAATATAATGAAACAGCATCTGAAATTGCTGGAGAAGATGTAGTTGATGTGATAACTGACATTGATGAAGCTCCGTCTGTAGAGGATTTAGATGGAAGTATTAATAATCTTGTGGTATACGATGATGTTATGCTTGATAAACAAAAGAATCCTTCAAGAATTTTCTCACGTGGACGCCATAAAAACGCTGATGATATTTATGTAACTCAGCGGTATACACAAATTCCTAAAGTAATTCGCGATAATTGTAATTTATTAAGTGTGTTTAATGGTGTTGATACACACACACTAAGAAATATTTGGCTAACTTGGTGCTCTGATATGGATTTTAATCAATTTAAAAACTTTTTCAGTAATGCTCAAAAATCACCTCATGGATTTGTCACAATAGCATTACATGATTCGCGGACAAGATATCGGATCGGACTTGACCGAATATATTCTTAATTGGTGGGATGAAGGTCGCAGATTAAAGTTAACGATTTTTTGGACGGTGGCAGATTGATGAATGGAGACTTAAAATCACTAAGTGGCCAATTGGCAAAAACGGAGTTAGCGATTTTTTGTTAAGTCTCAGATTGATGAATGGAGACTTAAAGTTCGAAAATGGGAGACGAAAAGTGAAGCTCAGCCTCCCTGCTGCTACTCTGTATAGCAATTAGCATCGTGTCTTAACAATATAGAAACTCTGTGTAACCATAACTCTGTATAGCAATTAGCATCGTGTCTTAACAATATGGAAACTCTGTGTAACCATAACTCTGTATAGCAATTAGTAGCGTGTCTTAACAATAGAGAAACTATGTGATAACATAACTCTGATATGTCAACACAACAAAAAATATATATGACCATTATTCAGAGGTGTCAACACAAGAAACACTGTGTGACCATCACTGGATGTATCAAAACAAAAGATTTATGTTGACCTATCAAGACAATACAAGTCTGTATGAATATGTTTTGTATCCATCCAAACAGCCTAACCTCAATATGATCATCATTCCGATGTGTCAAAACAAAAGATTTATGTTGACCTATCAAGACAATACAAGTCTGTATGAATATGTTTTGTATCCATCCAAACAGCCTAACCTCAATATGATCATCATTCCGATGTGTTAAGAACAAATACAAATCTGTATAACTATTATTTTAATGCATCAACACAACAATCTCTCCATGACCAATAGTCATATGACCAATATTCCGAGGCATCGACGCAACACAGTATTTTACGAGTATTTTAATGTATCAAAACAACACATATATTTGTATAACCAATACTTGAATTTATTGTTACGTATATTTGATTAAATTTAATTTAATTTAAATATTTGCTGGTTAGTTTTAAATGTTTTCATTTCAATACATGAAATTGTAATATAATCGTGTTTACTTGATTGGAACTTTTTCTTCAGAAAATTCAGTTTGACCTGCATCTTTTTATGAACACCTATTAATAGAAACAGTTTATATTTTTTTAATTAGTTTCCCACCTGATTTAGACATCACTCATTAGAATAAACAACTTTCTACTTCTATATTATTCTAGGAGTAAATATGATTGGAATTTGTCAGGGTCGTATGGAATTGACATTGCTCTAAAGGTAAACCTGATCACGTGATCCTCTATTTCTCAATTCAGGTTTATCCGAAATTGCGCTGCAGTTTGATTTAATAGATATGATTTGCGAAATAAGTTTAGTTTGATTTTTGTTTTATCTCGGACACCGAAAAAAGTTTAGTTGTGACCAGATGAGTTTAAAGTTTGGTTCGATTATTAATTCTTTTTCCTGGAAATATTTGACAGATCATACGTAATTACTTGAGAAAGACATGTCTTGTCATTTTATTCGCAAATTCAAACACCTGACTATTATTGTCGGTGAAACAGCAAATAATTGCAGACACAGAAGCACTATATGGCTATAGTATACGTAATCGCCTTCCATTTTGAGATTTGTATCGGGTGACGAATTTGAATTCATTAGAATATTTCATTACTGCGACTTCTAAAAAAAAAATTGGTTGGGGGGGGGGTCATTGTTTTTCTAAATTATTTGTTATAGTTTTCAAAGCTTACTGTTTCCTCTATTTTCTTTTCTACTGTTTATTAGAGCCTAAAAAAGTATCTAAAGAAATTGTATAGCTCGTCCTTGTAGTTTATAATTTTGGCTAACGTATTTCAGAATATTTAGCGTTTTATGAAATTTAAATTGCCTTATCTTTGAAATTTTAAAAACAATCTTTAATGAAATAAGCAAGTTTTCTTTACAATGGCATCAAGAGTGTAAATATCTCCTTCGAATCTTGCACAATAACAATTAGAACTTTTGTGAAAAGATAAAAAAAATATATTTGCCAGACAATATTATCTTTCTGATTTCTGAACAAAAGTTACCTTTAGTGAATGAAGTAAAAAATAAAAATTAGTTGGTTCCAGTTTGGTAAAATAAAAGAATCGTTTTGATAAAAATGCATTGTTTACGATCAGTATGTCTGCATCTGTTACAGATCTAAACGTAAAGGAATTAAAATTAAAAGACAAGATGGAATAAGAGTTAAGGAAGGTAGAACTTCAGAAAGATAAATAAGAAAAAAACAATGCAGCAAATACAATTGAAGAAAGATATAAAAAATGTAAACCTGGAGAAGGATACAGAACAAATGTTATTACGGAATGAAGAAACACAATATCAGTTACAATTTGAGAGAGAGAGAGAGAGAGAGAGAGAGAGAGAGAGAGAGAGAGAGGGGGGGGGGAGCGAGCGAGTTAGTGAAAAGTAAGAAAACAAATGCAGTTACGAAAAGATCAAACGCATTTACAATCAGACTGAGAGAAGGAAGAGGGAATATCAGTGATGAATAAAGAAAATGAATTTTGCAAGTAAGCTTCATGCTTCAAATACAAATATAAAGTTTGATTTTGCAAAGAATTTTAGGTTATTGCTCCTATGAAAGAAAGAGAAGTAGACAAATGTTTTACTCGTTTTTAGAACGTTGCTGAAAATGTGAAATGGACAAGCATTGGACTAAATTATTAAAATTCGTACTTATTGGCAAACCTAGTGGTATTACCATTCAATGTCAGATCACCAAATTGGTGAATATGACACGGTTTAGGAATGCATCTTAATGGCTTATGAGTTATCCCCTGAAGCATATCGGCAACATTTCAGAAACTATAAAAAGAAGCTGGACAAATTCATGTCGAATTTGCTAGGTGAATGAGCAGTTACTAGATAATGGTGCTTAGCCATGACAATCGACCACAGCAGCAGAGAGGGTGAACAGACCACCCTTTTCGAGCAAAAATAAGGCTTCCAGATCATGTTTTCGAGCAAAATATGGCCTATAGACTACGTTTTCGAACAAAATATCAGGTTTCCAACAAATCTCATTTAACCAAAAAAAAAGTCTCCATTTTTGTAAAAACGGAAATTTTACGATTTTGCTCGCAACGATGTGGTCATCCACCCTCTCTGCTGCTATGGGTTAACAAAAAATAATAAATGATTTTAACCGAATATTTGATCCAGTCCTTAGGACGAAAATCATTTAGGATCTCACAAACAAACTAATCACTAACACCTCTTCTTGTAAATCAATCAGATTATTTGACTGGTCGGTGAGTTTGAAATTAATTCTGGTTAATGAATTATTATGGCATCGCATGTAGACAGGATTAATTGGGTTTTCAATAATTAGGTATCCTGGAGGAGCTGTTGGTGCAAATGAATACAGAATATATCCTTGCTGAGCTTGATTTGATCGTTCGAGATTAATCTGATAGCTTCCTTCGATAACATCACATACTAAATTGAGCGCAATCACCGATGAAATATTCACGTTGAACGGAGCGATATGCCTACCGCCACCGTCTGGGTCATTATTGTGTTTGAGGATTTTTATTTCCGGTGATGCTGTTTTTTTCCACGTATCATGAATTATTTTGAAACCAATATCGATGGCATCATTGAGAAGTTTTTTTAGTTCCGGTACGTTGTATTTCGGTAGTTTGAATGTGGGGATATCTTCAACGCGGATTTTATAGCTCAGTGCAAATTCTTTTCTCGATAGGGGATTATCATCATCTAATATATCCTGAATAATTTGCAAATGAAATGTTTCCATATCATTGATGATTTTGTTGCATGTTTCTACGACGCTGATAAATTCATCTCGGGTGAGAGAGCCGGATTTAAGAGATATTAACAACAGCGAAAAATCATTATTCATTGCTGTGAAATTTTCATCGATTTTAAAATCGTCAGTAACAAGAAATTTTTCCCCAAACGTGTAAAGGATCTTAACAAAATCTCTAATGATTGTGCGATCTTTATAACTCTTTATTGGATTATCAGGTTTTATTCTGTCTGTGACATAATCAGTTTTTTGTGGTTCTGGTAAATCAACGGTTTCTCCCCGGGGTGGTAATTCAGGCCATCCTAGTACGGTTCTTATTGAGCTTTGATATATATCTACGACGTATCCTTCTGAGTTTATTTCAATTGCGGATGATAGCGTCGGCTCATGAACTGTTATAGCGATTTTTGATTCTTTTCCAGTAATCGATTTTATTCTACGCGCGAATTCATTATTGATTTGTTCTATTTGGTATGACCCTGTTGGTATCGAAACAACTTTCCAGTCTGGGGTTCCGTCGGGTTTATTCTCATTTGCAAACACTAAAGAATTATTGGGTTGTTGACCACCAAATGATTTTGATCTGATATTAGGCCAACTGTGATACACTCGTAGATTTGCTAGCGCTATCTCCTTCACGGGGACTGGGCTAGGGAAATTCACACTGAATTCAGGATTCGTTGATGTTATTGATATCATGCTTGTTTGTACTGGGTTCGTGTTCTCCACTACTCGTTGAAGTAATTCCATCGGTGTCGTCATTGTTATTATACTCATGATTTATTTCTAATTTTGGTATCGAGGAATCATAAATACTGACCATCACTGAGAACTCACAATCTGGTATGGTTGATATTATTGAGATCATTTTGTTTTTTGGGTTCGTGTTTTCTGATTCCATCGATGTTGTCATTGTTATTATACTCATGTTGTTGCTCTAATTTCGATATCGCGGAATCAAAAATACTGACCATCTCTGAGAATTCATAATCTGATATAATCGTATTATCGAGTGACGACGATATCATCAATGATAATTGCGAATATGCGGTTGATGCAATATGAAATTGAAGTAAGTAATTCTGCAGTTTACTCTGGATACATGATGATATCCTTTTTGCTATCCCTGTTGATATACCCCCGATTGTAGCCACCGCAGAAATGCAAATTGGAACTACTACCGGGGCAATCATTGTAACCGATGCAAGTATTATTCCGGCGCCAGTGAGAACGCTTGACACCGAGTACATAATAACATCAATTGCGGTGATTCTTCGTCGGTATTTTTTTATTTTTATTTGATACTCCTCGGCGAGGGTTTTGAGTCTATTTTGAAATTCTCTGACCTGATCATAGCGACATTGCGTTGATGAAATCATTTTTATTTTAAAAACACTAGCGTTTTCAATTGTGAAATCCGAACGATTTAGTTATTTACTTAAATCCGCTACGAATTCAACATACCAGGTTACTGAAACCCCAATCAAATTTTTATCAGTAGCTGTTATAGTGAACTTTTCAGTTGTATCCTTGTCGATGATCGTTGAAATCGTATTGTTGACCCCGGATGAACTCGACGATGATATATTAAATTGAGTTAATGGTGTTACTAGTGTTAATCGATAAATACCCTTAACGGTTGCAGTGATATCTAATTTGTTGTTTGCAGGTGTCCACTCAAATGATCCGTGTTGGATTGTATATACTACGTTGTTGGTTTTCTCATGAGGAATTTTTGTTTTTTCAATGATTGTTATCATCCTCGAAAAATCACCTTTGACGGCTTCGATGAAGTTTTTCGTCTCATCGATGGATTTTTTAATATCAGGGAGTTTTATTTCAATTTTATCCAACTGGGTTCCAATAAATTTATCAATGATATTTCTACGAAAAACTGAAAACTGTTTTCCGTTTTCTTCAATTCTAGATTCAAGTGTTGTTAGTACAAACACAGAATTGTTTAACTCATCGTTGAGAGTTTTTAATCGATCTGTAATCGTCGAAACGAGTACACCCGGTTTGAGTTTACCCTGATCGGAAAATAACGCAACGGTGTTCTCGATTGCGTTTTGTTGTTTAACCAAAATATCATCCAGAGAAATATTACTGGTTTTCAATTTACCCTGATCGGAAAATAACGCAACGGTGTTCTCGATTGCGTTTCGTTGTTTAACTAAAATATCATCCAAGGACACATCACTGCTTTTCAATTTACCCTGTTTGTCTTGAAATACAACTATTTCATTAGGATCAACATTTGTTAAGTTCAACGTCTCAGCTATTTCATCTTTGATTAGTTTTTTTACATCCTTGACAGAATCAGGTGGTGCAGTGCCATCGGGTTTGGGTTTCAAAGATCTCCCCCAAATATCAATCATGTTATTGTAAAACTCTTTCTCTCTCTAAAATCGTTTTTGACGACTTCGTCGTTGCCAGCGATTACTAGTGTATTCATTCACGACAACATGTGGTGGTTTTCCGCTTGGGTTACTCAAGGAGTTAGAAATAGCGTCAAGGACATTTAATACTTCGCTGCCACATATTGGTGGGTCAATCATCGTTTGTGTTGGTAGCGTAGAATACCAAGTCTTCATTGGAAGGGTTTTTATATAACGCAAAAACTCTTTTGGTGGGGCTAATCCATATGAATCGAAATAGACAATCCCACGTGGATCAATAGCGTATGCAACCCAGTGAGTTCCAGGTCCGGTGCTGTTATCTAAATTAATAATACCGGTTTCAACGCTGTTTGGTTGATGTGGTAATTGATCTTTCATAAAGACACCTCTGAAATTTTTAATCGCCAGCTTTTTAGCAGCATCCATTAAATCAAAATTGGACATAGGAATCTTCGATTCCCGAATTAATAAATCGTTCCTGGTAGTCTTAGACCCTTTCCGCTGTACCACGAATACGGGGTTCCTGGTAGTCTTAGACCCAATCCGTGAACGGATCGTCCCTTTTTTTTATATCCTTTCCCAGTTGCTTTCTTTAGTGCCATTCCTGCTGCAGTACCAACGGCTCCTAACGCAGCCGCTTTAGCCACCGCTGGGGCTGCTGCTGCAATCAATGCTGGTATCGCAGCTAACAACGGGAATATACCGCCTGTTTTAATCATATTTTTGATAGCAGCCGCAGAAAGAGTAATCTGAACACCCTTTTTTGCTACTAGTGCATCATTGAAATGTTTCACCTGACGAGTTGTCAGCGATAGTTTATTTGCACCACCAGTCATTTGGTTGGGTTTCAACGTGATTGTGGTTCCACATCGCTTAGCCGATTCTGATTGCAATTTTTTTAATTGACCGGGAGTTAACGCAACACTAATAACACTATATGACATATTATACATAATTGATTGATTCTAATGGAAAAATCCTTCGGATTTTCAATTACATGTTTTCCACTGGTGCATCTACCACTCTCATTCTTCCACCAACACCTTCAAGTAGCATTGATTTATCACTGAGAATGACAGCAACCGCTCTATAATCAGCAATAACACCACGAGTCACATTAGCTCTAAAGTGTATATCAACAACAGATTGTCTCATCAAATCGAGATGTTCCAGTGAGAAGTAATAGATCGGATACAGATTTTTAAAATCCAATTGTGATATTTGTAGACCGGTATCCACATTTTGATCGCGTGCCATAAATGACAACAGACGATGATAAACTCGTGCGATATGATTTTCTGTGTAATTAAGTTGTATATCCTCGGATGGTTCCTGCTGGCCGTTTATTCTCAGTGAGACGTCTTTAACACCTAACTGATCAAATATCATATGGCTGGAGAGTTGATTGCCAACTCGTGCGTTATCTTGTAACGCTACGAATATATGACGTGGCGCAGCAACACCTTGTTTTGATGCTAGGTTCCAAGTGAATAACCCGTTGTTATTTGATTGCTTCACATCTGTACTCACTGATAACCAACTTAACAACGACTTTCCTCCTTGGTCCATAAATGATAGCAATCGTTCTTCTGCGGTGATTGCTGGAGTCAACACTGGCATCCACAATGATATTTTTGTTAAATTGACTTTACCGGCATCAGCATTTGGATTTGCATTGTCTGCTGGAATCCTCCAGATTGCGTCGTTATCATCACTCTTTCGTACAAGCGATACTGTATGCTTCGCCCCGTAGATAACTTTTCGGACGTTTCTACAGAATCCAAATATGTGATGCAGTGGAATCGCGCATGAAAATGATTTACGCGCTCCTTGCAACATTGAGTTTCGTGTTGCAGCTCCTAGATTGAAATTAGCATCGTTGTTTATAATCATATCTTCGGCATCAATATTAGCGGTGCCAGCATTATTCTTTGGTCGTCTTACAACAAATGAATTTCCTCCAGCGGTATTCTTACCATCTTTTGCAAACATCATAGAAGGTCCTGCTGATCTTGTATAATCATCGGAATATCTCGCTAACCCGATTATTGTTGTAGCCACATCAACATCACGATCTATCGACTCAATTTCTTTTCCATCAATGAGATATCTAGCACTCTCAAATAGCGCCATGATACCATTATTGACAAAACCGACTTGAGTACCAGCTGGATACGGTGCTGGTACAGCAGGAGTATCAGCAGCTGTTACAAGTTCTCCTTCTACTTCAATAAACGCTTCACAGGGTAGAAAGTATTTACTGGTATCATGGACTTGAAGATCAATTCTTGCTCGACTATTTGAGTCTATTGCATGATAGGCGTAATATTGATAATCGCGTACAGAATCATCCTTGCCAACTGGGGCGTCTATATCAAATGCTGGATCACGTGACTGTTTGAACATTTTATTCTATTTATCAGAGTCTAAATCGCGATTTCCCATTTCATCGTCGTAGTTTTTTAAAGCCACTTCCTGCTATCATGTTTGCAATATTGCTTTGGTCCCCTTGATTTATCAAGGGGGTTAAAACCATCGACGCTAATTTTTCATCTACTGCGTTATTTATAATTCTACTAACACTTGCAGGCATTTCCGCTGTAGACGGTAACGGTTTTGAAAATCCTTTGGATTTCATCCGTGATTTCACTAATGATGTTAATTTATTCTTCGCAGTTGAAAACGCTTTTCCAGCAAGATCTCCAACAGCACCAATACCCTTATCACGAATAACATCAATTGCTTTCATTCCTAATTGTTTAGCCAACGGCATCACTTTTGGAGCCATTCTCGCAAATAACCCTGCAATGGTATTACCTAAACCATCTCCGTAGTATGCTCTATAAACCGGAAACCGTGAATTAACTACGTAGACGGGGGTTGGTTTATCATGATTGTAGTGTATGATCATTATTTGAAATCAGAAACAATTTTTCAATTGTAAAACAATTTATCAATTAATCACTGTGATACCCACTTTCCACTAACTCGCCAATGAAATCTCGATATGTGCTGATATCCATGATACCACCCTGAAATAATCGTCTACAGATATCAGCTGCTTCATTAATTATTTCCGGTGAGTTATTTCCGGCTCGGAACCCTCCGATGAGAACCTCTAATCGTGATATATCACTGAGAACACTACCAGGACATACCCCACTTTGGGGTCCACTGGAATCTTGCAATCCGCTTCCGCTATAACCCATTGCTACATCCATTTTTTCTATTTCGTCTAAATCGGCTTTTTGTAAATAACCAAAAGGATCATCATCATCATCACGTGGTATTTGTTGTTTTTTAGGTGAAAAAGATATTTTCTTTGCAGGTTGCTGTCGCCGTCTTTGCGTTTTTTGCGGTTTTTGTTGTTGTTTAAACTCTTCGTATTGATTATACACGTTTCCCACATCATTGATATATCCAATGTATGATGCACTATCTTTCTTAACCTGATTTTGTTCAGTTTTGATTTTGTAGAGTATATCAGCCCAGTGAGTTATATTCGTAACATATTTATGTTGTTCTGGTTTCAACATTTTTTTCCTGTTTTCATAAGTCGTAACAACAAGATTAGGAATATCTGCTAGTTTAGTATCATCAATTGCTGCTAACCCTTCCTCGTTAAATCTCACGCGTAAACCATCAACTGTTCTTTTTGATTCCATTTTTTGTACAGCCTGTTCTGTTTGTTCAGTTTTCGCTGCTATTTTTTCGAGTTCACCGATAACAGATTTCTTCGTCTCGGGATCATCTCCCAGTATAGCACGCTCTATCCCCTTCGTTGCTGTGGTTACTGGTTTAAACAATTCTTCAGATCCCGCAGCAAAATCAGTCTGAAGACTCTGTCGTTGTTGCAGTTTATTCCGTACAGAGTCACGAATTGGTACAAATCTCTTAATTGCATCTAATCGTTCACGAGCTAATCGGGTTGTTAATGCTTCATTGACCATTATTTGAAATCAGAAACAATTTTTCAATTGCAAAACAATTTTTCAATCCCGACCTAACACCAGTGACAAAGTCACCGTGGAAGTGTTTTAACGGCTCTATCAATGATGGGGAAAGTGACCAAATTGTATATAAAATAATTAATAATGTCACTTTCCCCATTCTATTTTTGATCAATCCGAACCAGCCATCAATTTTTTATTCACTGTTTCTGACATTATCAATCAAAAAATGCTAAAAAAAATTAAAATCTCTATGAGGGACGGTCACAATCAAATAATGATAAATGGTCGGGCAATCAAATAATGATAAATGGTCAATCAAAATTGTTCATTTTCTTGAATTAACGCTCGTAGGTTTCTAACTTTAGAATTAACCTCCTTTTTCAATTCGTATTCGTACCCCAATTCTTTTCGTATTCGTTCTACGATGGTATATAACGGAGCGAACACACTTACGTCACTGGAAAATGCGAGAGAGTCCTTAATAGAATTCTGAATTCTTTTGATGAGTGCATATTTCTTTGGCAGCATGTATTTATTGTTGTTAACTCCGTATTCTATATCCTGAAAATCAGACATGATTTGATCAGGATTTAACCCATCTGATAGTTCAATATCCCAACCTTTCAATTTTGAAATCTCGGATATGATGCTACTCATGTTTTCAGAATTCATTATTCTATAATAATGATATATTTCTAAATGAAAAATATGACGTATTAGACGTAACTAAATCGAATTTTTTGTCCCGTCCCCTTTGAAATAGCCGATCGACAAACCCCCTCTGCAACATATCGTACAGAGGGTCTACAAATATTGAAATACTTGCCGGCTTCATATATTGATTTAAATACTTTTTCTTCGTTAGTTATTGTATTCAAAGATTTCACAGGTCTCGCTTTTTTCGAGTATTTCCCAGTCCCCCCTCGTTTGGTATTTTCACTATGTGTAACAGCCTGCAGATTTGATAAAGAATTGTTCTTCGGATTAGAATCAATATGATCAATAACAAAACCATCTTTGATCAATCCATGGAAACACTCGTACACGAAACGATGATTGTAATATTTCTTCTTTCCAACAGTAAAGAACAAATACCCCATACCATTATCCCACCCAACTGGGTTCTTCAGTCTACGGTTTCTTACAACACCATCACTGGATGCTTCATAATTTGTACTCACAGGGTGCTGTCTGAATTCTTGGGTCATTCGTATACTATACTATTTGTCTAATTCAATGACTGATCCATTTGCAGGGATTCATTATACATAAATCTTTCATTTAGACACTTGTTTTTAGTATAGCATGAAAGAGTTCAAGAGATTGACTTCGAAAAATGCTGAATTCAATGTTGATAAGGAGTTTAAGAGATTGTTGAAAATCAATCCTAGATATAATCTCGATAGACCCAAAAAACGTAACAAACGTCCAAGAGACGGAAACATGAAAGAGTTTAAGAGATTATTGAAAATCAGTCCTAGATTTAATCTCGATAGACCCAAAAAACGTAACAAACGTCCAAGAGACGGAAACATGAAAGAGTTTAAGAGATTATTGAAAATCAGTCCTAGATTTAATCTCGATAAACCAAAAAAACGTAACAAACGTCCAAGAGACGGAAACATGAAAGAGTTTAAGAGATTATTGAAAATCAGTCCTAGATTTAATCTCGATAAACCAAAAAAACGTAACAAAATCAATCCTAAATTTAATCTCGATAGACCAAAAAAAACGTCCAAGAGATTACCCTGGAAGGATGCTCAATTCAATCTCGATATAGTTTCTAATACACCAAAGAATACAATTCTTGATAAAGCCATGATTAGTAAAATCAGAGATTGTTTCAATGAATTTAAGCGTGATGGAGCATCCTATTGTTGGTCAACACTTCGAATTGATGGTGTTGTTGATGCTACCATGAATGATGAAAAAGCAGCAGTGATAATTTCACGTGTTGGGGAAAAACGGTATTTTTTCCGAATCAAATTCATTATCGAAGTCGATGGCAAATGGATTATTAGGGATAAATTTGAACCAATTCTCAAGAATAAAAAAGCTGTCATTGTGAGTAGAGATTCCAAACCAGGAATTCTAACCGGCATTGACAAACCGTACTACGAAAGATCTTATCCCGTAACAGCAATGGTTTATGGGATATATCCGTTAAATGATAAACCCGATATCGCAAAACTAGCTCCTATGAAATATTCGTCAGGGCTTAATTGTGTAGCAACACGGGTAATGGAGCACTTCACAAATGCATCCCGAGGAAATAAACTAACTGATCTGCGACGTAAGAAAATAACCGAATGGGAACTGACAGTGAAACAGCATGGTGCAAAGATTTCTGATATAGCTAAATTAGAAGCATCATTAAAATTCCCAATATCAGTAACAACAATAACCGGAGAAGTATTATACGAACCGAAATATCAATCGCGAGGAGCCCCAATACAGATTATTGATCATAACAAACACGCGTGGACACCTGCGGTAACAGTATTTCCACGAGAACGAACCGTGAAATATATCCCCCCGGAATTTTCCGGGGAATTCGTCGGGGATGTTTTCTATGAAGAGAGATTATTTGATGCTATTAATGCGTTGTGTAAGGATGATCCTGTGTCAGTGTGGTTACTTAGAAGTGATGAAAATCCCGAAATAGGATTCGATCAATTTGTAAAACCAAATGGTGAATTATATCGCGTTGAAGAATTAGATAACAGAATGAGAAAAATCGCTAGTGATTTTTCACCGGAGAGTTTCCATGAAAAACTACTCACGGATAGTTTTACTATTCCATCAGTGGTAGCTCACTTCGCAAGAGAAAAAAACTCATGGCGTCCAACACGAAGTGATTTTCTCGAGGATGTTAAATTGAGTTGCGTCGAATATTCCCATGGAGGACTGTGGAATACAAAATACTCACGTGATGGTATGATTTCAATTGATATATCCGCGTGTTACCCCGGAAGTTTTCTCGGGTATGGGGAATGCGCTGAGTACTTCAAACGATTTGGACACCCCACGCATGAAATGACTCGTGTTGCGATTAATGGACCATTGCCTGATTTTGATTTAACCGGATTCGCTCGTGTGATATCATTTGAATTAGCTACAGGGTTACATCCGTGTAGTTATGTTTGGCTCGGTAGACACCTATCTGAAAAGGCCTGGATGCCAATAGTGCTATTGAGATATATGATTGATTGTGGTATGCTAATATCGTTGATTGTTTCCGAGGCTATTATATGCTATCGAGCTCAGAAAGAAGTTTGGCTACCACAACCCGATCTAGATCGTATAAGCAGCGAACTACGAAAACAATTCCCTGATTTCAATGAAGAAGAAATCATAAATTGGTCTAAGAAGTTATTTGAAATTAAAAAAGAACAAGCAAAAGATCTCGGACGAAGAATAATCGGTAAATTCACTCAAGGTGGACGGTACGACAACGCAAAATATTCTTCGCGGTTGATCATAGATGTCGCTGAATACGATTTTATTG
Source organism: Unio pictorum (assembly GCA_030141615.1). Taxonomy (NCBI): domain Eukaryota; kingdom Metazoa; phylum Mollusca; class Bivalvia; order Unionida; family Unionidae; genus Unio; species Unio pictorum. Next base: position 231,490 of record JARLTB010000003.1, read on the forward strand.
TAGCGGATTTAATGAAACAGGGAAAACTTGTATCCCGTAAGGATGCTTTTCTATCCAATGGTGAGAAAATGGGTACGGTTGTTACCTACTGTGATGGATATAATTCCCAGTACACACATTTGAGAAGTTCAATGCTAGCCTATGCTTCTATTAATCTATTTTCGATGATAAATAGATTTCCTAATACCGCGGTTAGAGTGGCCACTGATTCGATGTATATACACAATAAGTACAAATCAGCTGTAGCTAAATTCACAGATCCCGAGGAAGCGTGGGGGCGTTGGCGATTTAAAAAGGAGATGCTACATGAGTATTGTGAATCCGCAGACGTTGCCATGGATGATAAATATCTTTGTTGTAACCGCGCTGAAATTCAATCAGAATTTTCTAATGCACCACCGGTATCTGATCCAATATGTCGATACAAGACAGTTTATTTAAACGGTTGTGGTGGGTCAGGAAAGACAACTCGTGCAATTGAATTATATCGTCGTGGAAACGCTAGCGTTTCTAACATGATTGTGCTAACACCGACTCACAGACTCGCCAGAGAGATGATACAGCGAGGGGTAAATGCCTGTACTTACCATAGTTTCTTTCGATGGAAGGGTGACAAATGGACTCCTGAGCGTATGGGTGATAAATTCATTCCTGAAATCATAATTTGGGATGAAATATGCACAGTGTCATTAGATGTATTACAGACATTTCTTGAGTGGTTGTTAAACAAAAACACAAAAGTCGTCATGTGCGGTGATCACGGCCAACCACCACCATTTGTCGGTGCATCTCCACATGAATGGCTAAGGGGTTTTGTAGACTACTATGAAGAAATCACCACTGATTATAGATCACTTGATGAACGATTACGCGAGTTCAAAGCGCTAATTAGATTACAACCGGATAGAATCCAATGCGAAATAGCGCGTGAAGTGATTTCAGAAACTCAAATAAACGATTTCTGGGAAACATGGAGACCAAATGATTTGATAATTGCAAGTAGAAAAATAGTCAGGGATACACTTCAGATGAAGTTATTTGAATTGCATAAAGAAAAATTTGCAACGCTTCCAGTACCCCTTTGTTATAGGCCATCGGATACACGAAAACAGAACACTGAAGTTGATATTCCAGGACAGAGTGAAAAACAAATTCTCGTATTAAATGATATTGTGCTGGTTGATATCAATGTCGTTGAAGATGCATTGCGTGCTAATAAATCCCCGTGGACGCTAGGATACGCAGCAACAATACACTCTTCACAGGGATTGACTATATCGGATACAATTGTTTGGATGGTGGATAATCACATCGAATGGTCGAATTTAGTCTATCTCGCAGTATCCAGAGTACGAAAAATAAATCAACTTCGAAGAATTGTCCTGACAGAGTCAGGCGATGATGAAATCATTGGTGATGATAATGACACCACAATAAATGATATTGATGTTAGCATCATTAATAAAAAACTCTCCGGTTACAAACAACAGGACAAAAAAAAACAACGAGAATTTGATATTGATGCTGAATCAATAATTACGCTGAAGAAACAACAGAATAATCACTGCGCGAGTTGCAATTGTATAATGCGTTGGCAGTATTCGGATAAGGATCCTCGCCAATTCACCGTAGACAGAAAAAATAACAGTCTCGGTCATGTCAGAAATAATGTGATGTTGACTTGTCTTGAGTGCAATAGACGCAACGGTGCTAGTTAAGACCATGCGGTGGCAATTGAGTATCCTCGGGTATCACTTGTAGTTGTTGTCGAGTAAAACCCCGCTGAGGGGCAGTTGAATCCAGTTTATAGATTGCTGGTCTACCCGTAGATCGTGTTATACTAGATATCTTATGCGTAGTGACGCTCCAAATAGGATCAGTAGCCCTTTTTCTACCCCCTTCAAGCTCTCCTGGTTCGTATAAGTACCTCACAATGACATTACTACCAAGAATTGGTTCTTTGAAATCTTTTTGTGGTTTTTCAGGTATTGACTTCTTTTTAATCGCGTTGATAGGTTTCATGTTGATTGTTCTAGTAATCTCGTTATTCAGTGCGGTAATCACAGCTGGTAATCTTTTGACCCATTCACGGGATCGTTTTTCTTGGATGAATTCTTTTGCGTATTGATATCCAAATAACCGCTCAGCAATCGTCCGATTAAATCGTTCTACAATGGCCTGATCGCGATGTAGCGCAGTATGCCCTCGTCGTATTGTGACATTATGATGTTTCATTGTAGATAACACTTCACCCTGAAATTCCTTGCCAGGATCAACCTGCAATAGATTTGGCCAGTGCAGAGGACCTCGTCGATAAATCCTTTCAAATGCAGAAGCAACTTCAGTGGCTGATTTTGTTTTTAACGGTTCTGCTTCTTTGTATCGACATGCAATATCAACTACGGTTAGCGCGTATTTGTAACCACGATCATGTGGCAGAAATAATATATCAGCCTGATGAACTTCATTAGGAGCGGTCACATCAAAATGCGAGAATTGAATTTGTTTAGGCGGTGGTAGATAAATTTGCCATAGTGCCTGTTTGGATAACCAATTAGCCGCAGTGGTTTTTTTCACTTTTGCAGCGCTAGCGAGTTTATGGACTGCTGATTTACCCCTCCAGTATCCTCTTGGGGAATAATAAATTGATTCCATATTATTAATTACCAGCACCTAACATCAATTTACTTTTCATAGCCGATTTTATCAAAAATGAAGCCAATTTTTCTTTGAAGGATTTATCAGGAATAGCATTTAACGCATGAATTAATTTCACATCCGCGAGATGCCTGTGTTGCAGATTGCTGCTTTTATAAGCAACATCATGAAGGTGACAGGCCTTATCAATGGAGTTTATTGGTTCTTCACCGGGGTTGGGTTGATTTTGATTATTGAGTCTGATATCAAGTCTGGTTCCCGGTCCACAGTAGCTATATCCGGGAAGGTGCTTTTCTCCGGGGTACTTTGCCCATGGGGTTCCAGGGAGCTTTGCCAATTTGGCTGCGATATCACCTCCTCGTTTTTTTTTAAATCAGATTTCATAGACACAAATCTAAATTTCTTTGTACCACATTGCATGCATTTACCAGAAAGCGCTGATCGGTTATTTTTAGTTGTAACCGTCGTCACATCATCTGTGCCAGTACGCGTTTTGCACTTCACACAATATAGATCCATAATTTATGTATAGAAATATGGATATAATTGATTTTTCAGCTACTAAAACAAGAGAACCGGTTAAGCATCATGCAGCGCTACCAAACTCTATCCGGATGATTATAATCGGGCCATCTGGATCCGGTAAAACGCAATTGTTGCTCAATTTAATAATGAGATGGATGAAGTGGGATAAGTTGTATTTAATTGCTCCTAGCGTAGATGATCAACGATGTTATGAAGTGCTAAAAGATTTTAACGAGAATGCATCAGAAATTAGCGGTGAGAACGCCATTGATTTTATAACCGATATCGATGAAGCACCGAGTATTGATGATATTGATGGAGATATTAACAATTTAGTCGTATACGACGATATAATGTTGGATAAACAAAAAAATCCTGCTAGGATCTTTTCCCGGGGGCGTCACAAAAACACTGACGTGATATATGTCACTCAACGCTACACTCAGGTTCCAAAAGTCATCAGAGATAATTGCAATATTCTTTCTGTATTCAACGGCGTTGATACACATACGCTACGAAATATTTGGCAGACATGGTGTTCTGATATGGACTTCAATCAATTTAGAAATTTCTTTAGTCATGCTCAGTCGACTCCGCACGGATTCGCAACAATAAATCTACATGATCCTCGGACACGATATCGTATCGGACTGGATCAAATATTCGGTTAAAATCATTTATTATTTTTTGTTAACCCATAGCAGCAGAGAGGGTGGATGACCACATCGTTGCGAGCAAAATCGTAAAATTTCCGTTTTTACAAAAATGGAGACTTTTTTTTTGGTTAAATGAGATTTGTTGGAAACCTGATATTTTGTTCGAAAACGTAGTCTATAGGCCATATTTTGCTCGAAAACATGATCTGGAAGCCTTATTTTTGCTCGAAAAGGGTGGTCTGTTCACCCTCTCTGCTGCTACCACTATTACGAAATCTCAAACAACAGGAATGTATTACTTGAAGAGTTCAAGCACTGTGTCCACAGTTACAGTAAGACGTATCCTGACGAACATAAGACCGAGACATCGGAAAATGCAGCTCAATTTGCTGATGAGTATTCATTAACAAATCATATTTGTTTTGTAATTAAAACTTACATTCAACATTCGTCTCGCAGAAAAGTAGTCTAACTCTCAATAAGGCACACTTTCAAAAGATCGAACTTGATTTGTCGTTTCCTAATGTACCTATTGCAAGAAAAGGGCATCATATTTATGATTGTTACAAACTGGCAAATAGGCTTTGGAATCGAGACAGACCTATTCCAAATCCTCTTATTTATAAGAGGTCAAGGTCATAGGTCTTTCTTCAAAGCGCGTATTCTTATAGCTCCAGATTCCAGCAGCTCGTTTCAATTTAATGCTGCTGCAAGTGATGCTGGGGTTGGAACTGTACTGATTCAAAAGCAGTATTGATTCAAGATGACGAAAATGGTGTTGATCAATCAGTGTGTTATTCTTCTAAACAATTGAGTAAGCATCAACGAAATTATTCAACAATCGAGAAGGAATGTTTGCCTTTGAAATTGGCATTACAACACTTTAAAGTATAAATGAGTTCAGATCCTGCTTCGATTACTGAGTTTACTTACGAAAACTAAATTACTTTCATCGGCATGATGAAACATAAAAATCAAAGTAGATCTGATTTCATTTATATTTGGTTTTATATAATTGTTTGTTGGGACGTTTTAAGTTTGTTTATTTCATTACATGCTATTGCTTATTTAACTTTTTTTTCTTCTTCAGAAAATTAATTTTGACCTAAATCTTTTCATAATCACATATTAATAGAAACAGTTTCGATATTTGACTTAGTTTCCGACCTTCATTCACAAATCACTCATTAAAGTAAGCAACGTTCTATTTGTATTTTACTACTTTCTATTTGTATTTTACTACTTTCTATTTGTATTTTACTACTTTCTATTTGTATTTTACTACTTTCTATTTGTATTTTATTACTTTCTATTTGTATTTTATTACTGAAGTAAAATTATTGGTTTTTGTCAGGGTCATACGGAAATACATCATTTTAGATGTAAACGTGATTGCGCGACCTTCTATCTCATTTAGTCGAATGATGTTACTGTGGAGTTTGTTTCCTTGGACACTGAAAGGTGTTTAGACGTGAACAAATGAGACTAAATTTACTTTTTGGAATTTAATACTTCTTCTTCCTGGAGATATTTGAATACTCATACAGATTTCTGTGAAATAGAAATTTCTTGACATTTTATTTGGAAATTCAAATCCTGAATAGTTACGTTTTGGAACAGGAAAGATCCTCAGACACAGCGGCACATTACTGGCTATAATATACGTCATCGGCGTCCATGTTGGGTTTCTATATGTTTCTAACTTACATTGATTAAAATATTGCATTTCTTCTAAAATTTAATTTTTGTATTATTCTCGGATTCTTTCGGGATCAGATTGTGTAAAATTGTAAGTTGTTATTTTCTCATCTTTCCATTGTTTCTCATGGGGAAAATAATATGAGTTATATTTTGCAAAACCTATTGTCTTCACTTTTTCTTTGTTACTGTTTCTGCAGTAAAAAGACATAAAAATATCAACACAACACAACTTGGTATGACCAATATTATATTGCATTGAAAAATCAAACTGCCTTACGAGTATGTTGATGTATCATCACAACACAATACACTGTGTGTGGACATTTGTTTAATATGTCTTCACAACATAAAACAATGATATGTTTGGCGTATCATAGCAACAAACTATGAATTACCATTATTTTAAACATCAACACAACTACAAATTATGAATGATAATCCGATGTAGCAAAACAACATAACGAACTCGAAATGATCAGTGATATGCAACGACAAAAAAAACTCTCTCAGGACAGTATGTTTTAAGTATCAACACAACACATTCCGTATTATCATCTCTCAGGACAGTATATTTTAAGTATTAACACAACACATTCCGTATTATCATCTCTCAGGACAGTATATTTTAAGTATCAACACAACACATTCCGTATTATCATCTCTCAGGACAGTATGTTTTAAGTATCAACACAACACATTCCGTATTATCATCTCTCGGGACAGTATATTTTAAGTATCAACACAACACATTCCGTATTATCATCCTTGTAATGCACCAATATAACAAAACTGTGCATGAAAAGTTTTTGGATGTATGAACACAGCACACTTCTTATCGTGATTTATGTTAACAAGAAACTTAGTATATCAATAATTCTAAAGCGTGAACAAAACTCTGTATGACCATTATTTATTTGTTTCTGCACAAGAAACTCCTACTGTCCATTATGCGGATGTATAAAAAGAAGAAAATGGGTTAGGGTTAGGCATATTTATATGCAATTACTATAAAAAATAACTCAGTCTAAACATTATAGTTATACAATAAAGCATTATGTATCAAAACTATACGGCAAAAACAAAATTCAATTTTTTTTTTATTTTTTCCAACTTCAAAATGTTTCATTTTGTTTTTTGTCTTTTGTAGTCCATCAATACAGATCTTGTTTAGAGCTTCTAAAGATTATAGGCTATAGAAAGTCCTCATTATGTATATAATATTACTATTTAAAAGGGATATTATCACTGGATATGGTCATGACAATAAGAAAAACTTTATCACATAATCGTAACTATACTTATTGAATGACTGAGCGAATAACTCTTGCAGCATTGACGGTTTGTTTTACTCCATTATTTCCCTTGAACCTCAGGTGATTTTTCAGACCTGTTTTTGAGAACATCCTATGCACACGTTGTATTTGTCTTCATCTCTAATTTAGGTGGCTGATTCCTTGTTTGCACTATTTAGCTTTACATGCAGCTTCTAGTTAATCAGCTCGGCAGTGTTAGGAAGTCAATTCCATAGCAACATTATAACCGTTCACATGGCACGTTTTTAAATTTCTTATGAGATTCAAAGCAACCGAAACATAAGAAAGTCAAAAGTATCAAAACTGGATTTCAGGCAACAATTTGCAAATAATTTTGGGACGGAAAGTATGTGATGAAACAAATAGTCATGGCATTTTAATCGTGTTTATCGTACTGATGCTGAATGAGTGCTACTGATGTGTTAGGTATTTTGCTTCGGGCACGAATTTTATATTCGTTCTTCCCTGGAAATGAAATGTGCTCCATAATATTCATTGAAAGATACATTACCTTGGAAAAATCATTATTTCAAACAAGGAAATATTGGATTCTCTAGTGTGATTCAACCAAAGATTGTTGATACCGGACAGCGGATGTCATACTTGTGATTCAATAAAAGAATGTTATCATTCCATTTCTACTCAATATGTACATAAATTAAGACGGACAAATACACGCACATGCACATGAATACCTTCAGCTTTGGAAATTATTTTGATTTCTTATAACATTTATTCAGAAAAGAATCATTCAGACTTGTATTAGAATTAGGATTTTTTGCGAGCAGTAACACCTCGTTAGCGTTCACTGAACAACACTGTTTAGAATGACGATCTATCGCAACTTTTGTTGAATGTCATTTTTAAAATTATTGCAAATCAGAATATTAGCACAAGAAACTAAATATATATTCATAAGCTTTTGTTTCAAACGAATATGCTAGTGTTTAAACGCTGTATATGTCAACGGCGAAATGGAGTAGTGCTATCCTTGTTATGTTTTATGTTATATAACGAAGGCTTTGGATCTATCTATCTATCTATCTATCTATCTATCTATCTATCTATCTATCTATCTATTCTTATTCTATTCTATCTATCTATATATCTATCTATCTATCTATCTATCTATCTATCTATCTATCTATCTATCTATCTATCTATCTATCTATGTGTGTGTGAGTTTCTGTGTTTGTTTGCTGTGCGTGTCTGTGTGTGTGTGTCTGTGTGTATATGTGAATTACGCTGATTTTTAAGTAACCTTTAACAAGGGAAGAAGTTTGTAACAAATCACAGCAATTTCTAAACGGTGTTTCAGCTTTAACCGTATCCCTTAACTTGCTATTATATAATATGTGTAAAATAAAATAAAATTATTTGTTTATGTTTTCTCCGCCAAAAACCTTCTCTAATTGTTTTAAATGAATACCTCATTAATGATTTTAGTTGTGTAATACTGTTCTCTATTCTGAACGGCACGTGCTTTCTCGATTTGTTGAAATTAATATTATTGACGAGAAATTACAATGTTTTGACTGGTATGTGACATGAAATAAAACAATAATATTGCTAACAATCGGCCTACTCTGTGTTCCGGTGTCAAAACCTATAAAAGATGGATGTATTCTCTTCGCCGTTTTCAATTAATATATTATTATTACGATTTGGTAATTATTATAACAGACACTGTTTAGACTGTTTACAATCTTTAGACCTATCATCTATGATAGAAGAATTATGTCACACTCTATTTAAACTAAATCAGTTAGGGGTTTATGTCAAATGAATTTGAAAAAGCATTTAATCTAGCTTGAAATGTTAAGAACTATTCATTGCATATTATTGACAGACGCGTATGTCGTTCGAAAGAAAATGATTCATTTTTTTTTTACATCAACGACTATGTATAATCTATTTAGTTTAAGACATCACAGTAAATTAAAGCTTGCATCAAGTTGCTAGTATCTCCCACTAGGCCATAGCGTAGTAATCTGCTAGTATCTCCCACTAGGCCATAGCGTAGTAATCTGCTAGTATCTCCCACTAGGCCATAGCGTAGTAATCTGCTAGTCTCTCACACTAGGCCATAGCGTAGTAATCTGCTATGGTGTTACTAAATTTCGTCAGAACACATTATCAATACAGATTACTGAGTCAGAATATCTCAATATATATTATACTACCCAAATTAACAAGTAACTAAATTGTGCCGCACTATCATGGGAGCAATTTGCAAAAATCGCGAGTTATGCAAAGCATGAATTTAAGCGTCCGCGTCGAGGGGTATAAATAACATATAATGCACATTTTCAATAAGTTTTGCCAACTGTGAATCAGTAAACTGCACATTTTCAATAAGTTTTGCCACACTGTGAATCAGTAAATTGCACATTTTCAATAAGTTTTGCCAACTGTGAATCAGTAAACATGTCTCTTCCTATAAACGAACATCCATTCTTCTTTTTTAATTATTCAACAGTTAGTCTAACAAGAATAATTAGTAGCAATAATATATTCTCCATACGCAGTGCTTAAGCTCGAACACTTGTAACACTGTCTAAAAGGAGTGAATAATAATTCAAAGTAGCAAAACAAAGAATGCGATTATAAGGTTTCGTTCAATTACAAGTTTCTGAATAACCAATCATTAGCCTTTGATATTCATTATATACGTATTTCGCTATTTTTCTTCCCAAGCAAGGTGACAAACACGAGGAAAATGTAAGTGCAAAAATGTCTCGAAAATGATTTTGGTAACATTTATTTAAAATCTAATTTCAGTAACTGTAAAATCTAATTTCATTAACTGTATGCGTCGATTTTAAATAAAGGAATTTATTGGGGTAAGACGACTGTAAAATCGCATTCATGGTCGCTATAACATTCAGGAGTAGTACCAGCGATAAATGAGATACAATTTAAAAGAAATGCTAAGAATTCATATAGAGTGTAAGGAAAGTTAAGCGTTTATCAAAAGGTACCTAATATCATACCTGGTGCATTATAGTATCCTAATTTGTATTAATTTGCATCTATTACAGCAGTATCATTGTGAACGTTAAGCCTCCTTATTTCGTTTCATTTATAATGATAATATTTTAGATATTATTTCATTCAATTACAAGTTTCTGTATTACCAAGCATTAGTTTTTGATATTCATTAAATATGTATTTCGCTGGAGCGGTATCAATGATGCGTCCAAAGTATTTCGATTCGCCTACGAAGATTCTCTGTATGTCTATCAGTATGTGTATCTCTGTCTCTCTCTTTGTCACTCTCTCAAGAGAACATGGAGTGTGCTTGCATTCGTCAGTCACATACAAAATATTAAATCACTGTGTCATCCAGGATTCAGGATTTTGTGTTTTAATGTTTGACCATATCAAGAAGCGTTCTAATACGTTAACGTTTGTCTTATCATAGTCTTTCACCACTTTTACACATTTGTTTGTTCTAGTCAACGACAGAGCATGAGGAAATATACAAAATTAAAAACGTAGACCCAAGCCTGCGAGAAAAAGCTGCAAATTAATCATCAAAAACAGAGGTTGTGTTACCACACAACCAACTAACTCCACGGTTATCTGTGTTAATCATTACGTCATTAGATGACCAGAAATGAGCTTGGTCAAAAGAGGTCAGTCTAACCCTAACAAAAAGAGCCAGTCTAACCCTAACAAAAAGGGTCAGTCTAGCCCTAACAAAAAGGGCCAGTCTAACCCTAACAAAAAGGGTCAGTCTAACCCTAACAAAAAGGGTCAGTCTAACCCTAACTAAAATGGTCAGTCTAACCCTAACAAAAAGGGTCAGTCTACCCCTAACAAAAAGGGCCAGTCTAACCCTAACAAAAGGGGCCAGTCTAACACTAACAAAAAGGGCCAGTCTAGCACAACTTTCCTTGTTCTGAACTAAATGTGTGCACAAATTAGACACATCTATTTATATTTTTTTCCAATATGATCAAATGGAGTTAATACTATTTTATATTTGATATTTAACACGAAAAACGAATATAATATGGATTGAAACGGATTCCAGCTCTTCTTTAAATTACATTTAGTTTGTTTGTTTGTTCGTTTGATTATAATTTTTAACATAGCTTTAACATCTTCAGTCATATCGCAACGATGTCTGCAGTGAGGCAGTTTTTAGTGATGTCTAGCACTGGTGTATCATGCCGCAGACATGTAGCATGATGTAAAATATTTGGTTTGCCTATTTGAATTTGATTGGTCCATTATGTTATGACAGTTTTAGAGATTATATTGGTTTATTTAAGTTAGGGTTAAACTGGCCCTTTTTGTTAGGGTTAGTCTTTGGTACGACTCGACTGGGGATCAAACCCACGACCTCCCGCTTCCGCGGCGGACGCTCTAACCATTAGGCCACCGAGGCGATCACATTTAGTAATAATATGGTACGTCATTTAACAGTATGATATCTTACATGAACTGTGTTAAGTATATTTGATATAATTTATGTTGATGTTTAATTTACTTGTTCGTTCGTTAGTTCTAATTTTGTAAATTCTGTTATATGTTATTGTAATGTAGTTTTATTTATTAGATTTGACAGTTTCCAGACATTTAGTTCAGTCTTTCGTAACCCTACCGATATAAAATTTTCAACTAACACTAAGCTTTTTCCTGACCTTGATTCAAACACTGGTCTAGTTCGTTATGTTTTGTGTTTTCTCTCGGAGTAAACATCATTGGTTTGAGTGAAGGTCATACCTGGCGTATGTGACAAATAACGTGTAGCAATTGTTTCAAACTGATTATTCAAGTGGACTTGCCCGCATCGGAGCAAAGCGCAAAAGCCAGATGTAATATTGATGTATTGAGAAGTAAATAGTATTTTAGCTTGAACACTTGAGAATTTAAAGTGTTTTATGTTGTAACCAGTTTCAGTTGAATCTTTAATTTTTCTTCAGATTATTATGATTCTAAACGATTTATTTTCACTGGAAATGCTTTTTCCCTAAATGCAATATTGGACAAGTACAGGTATAGAAATGTACAGAATTCAAACACTGAAATATTATTGGTGTGATTTGGACCAATTCGGTAATAAAACAAATCTTTCAAATAGTATGTGCAAGTATATGCATAGCCTAACTTACTGAATATTTTAAACATATAGACGTACGCTATCCCTATATGAGGTAAAAATAATTTTCCCCTTTATGCATGTCTATTTATGAGGTAATAGTAATTGTTTGGTTTATGCAAATTCGTTTGGACATTACTATGCCGGAAATGCAAATATGTTCTGAAACTTCATCAACAATGTTATGGTCCTTCCCATTATTTTGTATCGTCTGTCTCTGGATACAAAGAGACGAAGTGCAAAGTTCTTATTGAATCTCAGAGATAACATGATATTTGTTCTAAAATGAAAATAAATTACACATTAAATTTGGTTCATCAAGACAATAATAACAATACTGAGAACATTGCTCATGTATTTCTACAAACAAGTTATAAGCACAGTATTGTGTCCTAAAGGGCTTCAATACATTGTACACGATTTTCAAAATAGCGACATAATATTTCAGTTGAGGCTGAAACCGTAATTTTGTTTATACCAGGAAGTCGTCATTTTCAGTTATTTGCTCTGAATGTGTAACAATAATTGAGTTTCTTCAGCGTGGCAAACCCTTATGCCTGACTTCCCAAGCAAAGCACTGATCATAAATCAGAGGGAAGAAACAACCAAAACGTATTGAGAAAAAACAATTCAGACCTAGTTTACTCTTAAATAAACCAATATAATCTCTAAAACTGTCATAACGTAATGGACCAATCAAATTCAAATAGGCAAACCTAATATTTTATATCATGTAGGATATGATACTACATATTTCATTGCGTTTATGCACTGGTAAGGTATAACACAAGCGGTTATTTCAAACACCTTTATCAACTTAGTTGTATCCTATGTTTTTTGTAGAGTGTCTTGGTGAACATAAATGTTAGTTATACTCTATTATATGATTAAAGTATTGATTGATTTATCCTCATGACGAAGAGTGCCGAAATGTCTTTAAAATGTATTTAAAAACGTTATTCATTATGTCCATGTCTTTAATGGAGTTAAAGGATACAATTATGATAAATGAGAAGAACGCAATTACGCTGAATAATTGTAATGAAAACTCTTTTGATCTGATAAGAACCTCATTGAATCCTAACGTACGTGTTTGGAGACTTTTTAAAATTCTCCATATAATAGAACATGCAGTAATGAACGGCTTACTAATTTATACGCATTATTGCCAAAGGATATATTCGTGCAAGTCCAAAATAATAAGTAAACATTCCATCCAGTCAAACTTCGCAACTTGACTTGCTTGCATAGACTAAGCATACGCTTTCAGTATGTTAAGGGTGAGACATTATTTGACATTGGAGTGTTTGAATGTTTTGAATAATAATTGATATTCATTCTAAATGTACAGATGCAAGAAAGGTTTTGTTTTTCAGATAAAGAACATGTTATGGAAGGTGCTGCTCTCAGACATTAAATATGTATTATCTTAGCACCCAACCATCACTGCAAAAGAAGCCAGTATGTCTACACTAAGTAACATTATCAGAAGCCAGTATGTCTACACTAAGTAACATTATCAGAAGCCAGTATGTCTACACTAAGTAACATTATCAGAAGCCAGTATGTCTACACTAAGTAACATTATCAGAAGCCAGTATGTCTACACTAAGTAACATTATCATAAGCCAGTATGTCTACATTAAGTGACATTATCAGAAGCCAGTAGTTCTACACTAAGTAACATTATCAGAAGCCAGTAGGTCTACACTAAGTAACATTATCAGTAGCCAGTATGTCTACACTAAGTAACATTATCAGAAGCCAGTATGTCTACACTAAGTAACATTATCAGAAGCCAGTATGTCTACACTAAGTAACATTATCTTCAATAGTAGCAGCAAACAACCACTTGCAAGTTGCGTGGCCTGCGCTACATTTCGAATATATAAGAAACATTATTTCAACGATGTTTGTAAATCAATTATGCTGGATATCGCGATGATAATTTTACACATGTATGTATGTATGTATGTATGTATGTATGTATGTATGTATGTATGTATGTATGTATGTATGTATGTATGTATGTATGCATGTATACAAAACGGAGCATAATGACGTAAATCAGTTATCTACAGTTTATTGTTTCCAAACTGTACAGTTATGTTAGTATCCTACATTTGGAGCTTTGACGAAATAATGTTCTGGATCAAACGTGTAATGTCAATTGGCTTTATAAACGGAAACAGTCTTGCAAATTGCACTGACGTAAAAGAACGACATATCTATTTATGTGGTGTAATAAGTTAGGCACATCGAGTGAAACGAATGTTGTTTACCAGCCTTTCCTGCCTTATTTTAAAGTATGTGTAAACACTGCAAACACGCTGTGTATCCATCTAGTTATTGTATAATAGTATCCTCATACGGACAATTATGTGATTGATGCATTTATGTATGTTTTATTTGATTCGGTCAAGATTGAGCAGGTACTCAATGGTTGTGATGAAAGTGTATCCAAGATGGATGACTACAACATTTTGCACCAATCCACCCTCACTACTCTATGGTCAATTTGGCCTGATTATCACATTCCTTGTCTTCATTCACATCTATCCCAAGTCCATCCGACTTATAAACCTACTGAAATCCAGCTATCATTCTTGTCGGGCCTGTGTAAAATAGTATCCAATATTTTTTTTTATAATTAATGCGTAGACCCACATTATAATTATTACAAACTATACAAAAAAGTAAAAGTTTTAAAGACTTTGACATTTTATAGAATATAGTTTTGTGTAAACAAAACTCATTTATAGAGATAATTCATAATAATGACAATATTTCATAACGTTATTAAAATAATAATTCACCACTGTAGGCTGTACAGCATACACAAACTGCAGGTCTACCGATGGAAAACGATATATAATTGTCAAATATTGTTGACTCGAAACTATCTGCCTATTGTGTTACATAATCACTATGAATATATATATATATATATATATATATATGGATGGTCGGACGGACGGACGGACTCACAGACAGACATATAGACAGACAGACAGATAAAATTAAATAGGTAAACAGACGGCCGGCCGTACAGACAGACAGACGGACGGACGGACGGACAGACAGACAGACAGACAGAGAGACAGACAGACAGACAGACAGACAGACAGATAGATAGATAGATAGATAGATAGATAGATAGATAGATAGATAGATAGATAGATAGATAGATAGATAGATAAATTTGTTTATTTATTTTTGTATTTATATTTGTGGGTCCGTGTCTCTGTTTATGTCTGTATGCGACTCCAGACTCTAATTATACCTATATATACAAGCTCTATGACAAGTTTCGATCTTTATTTTGGATTCCATTCGTGGCCTAAGACAATCAGCTATAATGTAACTTTATTTTATGCAATGAGTGTTATCTGTGTATGAACAAGAATGAAAATATTTAAATTCTTCTTTCTGTATAAGGCTCACTCCAGGATAACCTTATGTCTCCCATGAACTGTGTAACATAGATCTTGTTTTATCAGCTTACCCAGAGAGATTAATTAAAGCATTAGCTTGAAAATCTGAAAACGTTAAGATTCATTTTAATGTTACGTTTTTCTTAAGGTAGGGATTTTTGCCTTCGTGTTTGTTTCACTACCGTTCTCATTGTTTCGGATTGATGGATGTATCGTGGTTGCATATTTGAAACCTGAAAAGCATCCAACCTTATTCAACAAACAATAGTTAATCTTCATCACTGCACAGTTGTGAACATACAGTAAAGCGCAAAAGAAAACACATTTAATTAAAAACTAATGAACAAATTTTACACTATGCTTTTCATAACACACACACACACACACACACACACACACATATATATATATATATATATATATATATATATATATATATATATATATATATATATATATATATATATATATATATATATATATATATATATATATATATATTCCAATCTGTTTTCTGATACTCTCACTGTGTCACTCAGCTTCAGTCCTGTCCACTCTGAGATGTTATCCTCCCATCTTTTCCTCTGTCTTCCTCTCCTTCGCCCTCCCTATATATATACAATAAATAATGTTTGCATTGTTTACCTTTGGTGGTATGGTCAAATTGTTATCCATATAGTAACATTAAACTTTTGATACTGAATCACATCAGCGTAACACATCAGTGTAACACATCAGCGTAACACATCAGCGTAACAATATCCTCGCCTAGCCGTAGTTGTCCGCCATGGTGTGTCCTTAGGAAAGTCACTAAGCTAATTATTACATTAGACGTATGTGTGTGTGTGTGTGTGTGTGTGTTCAAGTGCGTGTTACAGAAGGTTGTAGTTTCATTGGACAGTCATAATTTCCCATTAATTTAATCTACACTAAAGGTAACACGCAGGAAATTGAAAATACAATGAACACTGGCAACTTGATTCAGAACTAATATTGAAATATGTGATCCAAATTATAAATTACTAAGGCAATGGAAACGAAAAAGAGCGAGATCTTGTGCATGACAGATTGTATCATCTAAAAATAAACCTGAAAACAACATAATAATGCACCTTCATATATTTTTCACCCACTTTAGCCTATAAATCATGCTAAACAGACTGGTTACATTCTCACCGTTGCATCACCATTCCAACAGACTTAGAGAGAAGTTTATATTTAGGAACCAAAAGTCAGACTTTATAGATAACATTATGGTATGTGAAGCAGATTCTTTAAATCTTTTCGTGTTTTGGTATTTCGTTTGTTTTGTTTTTTGGAGCTGATGTTTTCTTACATTTGTCTTCTCCACTGCGAGAGTTGTTTTTGCTGCTTTGAATTATTTGATATAGAAATGTAAAGAATGTTTGTATTGTTGTGTCTCAGAATTAGGCAAAACAATACCTTGGTTATGCCTTAGAACTATTTGACTATTTTTCGTTGAACATGCCTACAACGTTATCTAGGGTGATTAATGAATTTTCCGGGTAAGCGAATGTACTAACATGTATCTCGCCGGAAATCACTTGCGGCGAGGGACATTAAGAGCATTATATGCACGGATAGTTTACCCTGACTATTACTCACTCTCCCATGGATTTAAGATAGATCAATTTACAACCGGTGCACTGGTCGTTTAGGAAATTGCCAAGGTGTGCACGATCTCCATTGTGTTCTTCAGCCATAGTGGTGAGTGTTAAATTTATATTTCACTTGATATGCGAAGCTTATTCAGTTTGTAATGTCGTGTCGTCTAATGATGCATTTATTACAAGGTGTATTTGAAACGTTGTGAACTTTGAATTACAAGTTGATATTAGAGTTAATGTATTATCATATATCTAGAGAATATTCAGAACCCATTGTTATGACAAGTTTGGTTTTTGTTGTAGCTGACTAGACTTGACTAGAGTTGACTAGAGCTTTCTAGAGCTGTCTGTATATATGTACATATGTCTGTACATGTGATGGAGCCACGAATGTAGACGTAGCTAATGCAAGGGTGATGTATGCTGTCTGTACACGTGTATAAGTATGACTGTACATTTGATGGATCCATGAAGGGTGCGAGCGGCCGATACAAGTGTGGGCCAACCCAAGGACTCTGTGAAACTGTGCGGTTCATCAGTTTATGAATCGTACGACTGTACAAGGGGCAAGAAACGTGTTTGTTCCAATTGTTGTTTCAATTGAGTACATTTTCCGTTTACATTGGATTATTTTTAATCTTTCTGTATTCCATGAGATTATGTGAATCTCACTTACATTACATAACATTATTTAAAACACATTCGAATACCTTGAGATTATTTTAATTTAATCTTAGTCAATTCGTGAGATTATGTGAATTTGTTTTACAGCCCATAACATTATTTGTAAAGTATCTGCAGTCAATGAGGCTTGAATCTGTTTTTCATATTCAATTCATATTTTGTTTTTATTATCAATGTGTGAATGTTCGTGTATAGTGATTGGATCAAACGTATGTTGAGAGCGTGTGAGAATCATTGTATGTATACACCATATATTTTTCTTTATTAATTCATTTCATAAATTTTCATCTTTCACACAATGTTTGTGTAATTCATTTTGTCCAAAGATCACTCGGTTTATATTCTACAACATTGGTGTCAGAAGTGGGATCTTTGGATTAAGTGAATCGTCATTATCTTCTTTGTGAACTTCTACACTTATTGCTTATGTTCGAGTATGACCTACTTGACTTTGCTTGGAATGTTTTTATTGTGTATATATGAATTCAGTATGTACTGTAATAATACTGTAATGTGTATAAAGCTAGTATTAAGAGAACACATTTATATTACGAACTATAGTCTCTACTCAAACAAATGCTATGAATGAATAATTAGCCTTCCATAAACTACGGTATCTGTTTTATCCTGCTTTGCTTTTGTGGGGCTTTTTTTTGGAGGGGGGGGGGGATTATCAGGGGTCAAAGAAAGTGATAATTTTTTTGTACTGTACTTTTTTACGAGAAATGATCATGTTGCAGGTAATAAATACCGGTCGCATATATAATACTGAAAATTGCATTCGCTAATATTGGTATTTGAGACACGGTGCTGAGTATTCCGGAAGATATTCAGCTTCTGGTTTTGACATTGAGACATGATCCAAGGGACGTGGCAGGTTTTGTTGTCTTCATGGCAGCATTTGTACTTAAGGAACCATTGATTTCTTAAAATGTCTCTATTATTAATGAACAAATTACAAACTAATCAAGATTACGATCAAATCTTCACAGCATGGCCGTCTTTTTGATGGTTGAAATGACATACTAATTTTAATTATATCTATTATAAAGCTTGTATTCTTGAAAAGCAGTTGTTAGACGTAACTGCTTTGGCATCTTATTTATAGTGGGTCTTGCTCTCTATAATTGATCCGTATGAATCGTTTCAAATTGAAAAGCAGTATATCCAACATTAATTGGTCTTTAGAGTACCTCGATCAGAGCACACCTAAACACTGCTCTGTACCCTACATTGGCTATCAATTCGATACAGAATCAAACACAAAATTTATTCTCTGTGCTATGTTTCAATGACAGACTCCAGTCCAACATACCTATCCAGCCTCACCCATGTGTATACACCAGCTAGATACTTACGCTCTTCTTCTGATAATCGTATACTCATTGTTCCCAAGGTGAAAACAAAGTCATATGGACAACGTTCGTTTGCACACCAGGGCCCGGCGACGTGGAATGAATTACCCATTGAAATTAGGCACAAAGACACAGTGGTCCCTTTAAAGAGTGCTCTTAAGACTCACCTGTTTCGACTGGAGGGACAAACTTAGCGAGCTAATCATGTTTTGTATCTTATAGGTTTTCAGCATGTTTTTATGTTTTCCATTTTCATTGTTTTTGTCATTTGTTGTTCTGTAGTGTAGTCATATCATTATAGATGGTGTGAAGCGCTTAGAGTTTCGAAAGATTAGGCGCTATACAAAGTCATCACTATTATTATTATTATTATTATTATTATTATTATTGATTGGAAGATTGTGGATTTTACAAAGTACCAGCACTGCACGAATAAATAGCTCCACAAATAAAAATGATATGATAAAGGTATTATAAAACGGGTTTATTACCAAAATAGCGATTTAAGTACTAGAAAACAGCCATGTTACGGTTACACCTTTGAAGGTTTCCAGTTAATCTGGGATGTAAATACGATGTGGACAATATTTGGTTTGTAATAACAGATAAATTATTATGAATATAAATTTAAATATTCTCCAAAATACTAAAATTAAATTAAATTGCGCCCATGTTATGTTTAAGAATAAATATTACTTTCCAAGAAAGAAATTTGACATATGCGACACATTTTCGGAATTGAAATGTTCGTGATTGCCAGTAACTTTCCCGTGATGGTAAAAATGCAAACAATTCTTGATAATATGTTTCAAGGTGAAGGGCTGATTGCAAGAATCGTACTCCGGTCTGTTTTATCCCATAATATGGATGGATGGTTTACATAAGTATAACCAATTTTAAATGTAGTACTTGCAATAACTAACGCATCCCTACGTATGCTTCTGTGGAATGGAAGCTTTTCGTCTAAGGCTGTTTTGATCATATGGAATCATTAATTCCATAATGTATGTCACGAAAGAAACAATAATCTTTTTTATAACTAATTAAATCCGTGCATAGCTTTTAATCAGATGGTTGTAGAGAGTGGTATTTGAGCAACGTTATCTTCTCTTTCAATAAGGCTGTGTAACCAACATTATACTAAATTGCGATAGATACAGAACTTGGTATATTCGATGAGTATGTTTGTCAGTAATGCGTTTTCCAACTTTCAGATTTGTAGTGAATGAAGTGAATCGGAAAGGATGGGGATTTAAATTTGTATGATTTGAATATATTTAAAGGCAAGGTCTATTGCCCTGATTGCTGTTGAAAATGTCGATGTGCCATCTGGCAAGATATCGTTTATTGCGTAAATGCTGCAGAAGAGTTATACTCATGTTTTAACCATCAGTATGCATGCCTGTCTAATTCTTATATTTGGACATATGTTAATCAAATGTGTCATGAAAAGGGTTTGCCTCAGATCCTTTTTCATACAACGTAAATGTGCTTTGGGTCCTCTCGGAAGCCGGAGAAGTGAAATATAAACAATATAATTAATGACTTTTGATAGGTCACATTTTATTTTGTTGTTTGTGTACTTCGATCACCAAGAATTGTTATGGGCGTTGAAATACCTAGCAAATAAATATAGGCTAGGCTGTCTAATTATTTTGTTACCACGATTTCATGGTTTGTAAACTTGTGTTTAAATCACTGACTTTTAATGTAATGACATCATAATGGGTTACATTGTTTAATGTAATGACATCATAATGGGTTACATTGTTTAATGTAATGATATTATAATGGGACATATTGTTTAATGCAATGAAATTATAATGAGCCACATTGTATAATGTAATGACATCAGAATGGGCTACATTGTATAATGTAATGACCTCAGAATGGGCTACATTGTATAATGTAATGACCTCAGAATGGGCTACATTGTATAATGTAATGACCTTAGAATGGGCTACATTGTATAATGTAATGACATTATAATCGGACATAAATTTAATGTGATTAAATTATTTTGGCCACATTGCACCAGTCGTAAGAGGCAAGCGTGTATAGATTTAAAAAAAACTTTAATACTTAAAACAGATATAAACAAATTAATACGTAGAATATTTATTTGTATGATTTATCTTTTCCAGTATATATACCAGCGATATCAAAAACCAAATAGTTGAAATTACAATGGTAAATTGATAATAGCAAAATATAAAGCTATCAACGGGGAATGAAAGTGGTGTATGGTGATGATAAGATCTTAAAACTACAGGACGGTATTTACAATACATAAAAAGTGTTCTATGTGATGCTCAGGAAGTCTATAATGCGAGAAATATTTATATTATCAAAACGTTCCTTCATGTCATGTACATTATAACATTATAATACTTTCACGAGTAGGTTGCTGGTCGATATATATATATATATATATATATATATATATATATATATATATATATATATATATATATAATTCTATCATATATACTTTTTTGTAAGGAATACGATTGGAACTTAACAGAGCTAATAACGTATACTTCTTAAGTTTATACATTTAAATTACATTTTCTCCTAATTAGTATGTGACTTGTATAATTTTCTTTTATCGCCGCATAATATTACTTATACATTTTAGATGTAATATTAGTTTTTTTAAGATATCGCAGTGGAAGATGATGGGAATGTCCAAATTTAATATAAGTCTTTCCAAACCAGGATTGTAGAGTAGACATGTATTCTCATGCAGGACTTAAATAATATCTAAACCTGACTTGAGATCCATTATATAAGGCTACGTTCGCAAATTTGCATATTTGTTTTTGATCTGATACAGTTTCAGAGACAGATGTTTCCAAGGAGAATTATAACTGCGTTATCAGAACGCCAATACCTAGAATAAATAAACCATGGCTTTATATTAGATGAATACAATCGTCTTTCCAATATACTACGAAATTATTTTATATCCATATAATCCAGCATGTCATATCTTTAGACAAAATATAAAATATGGGATTTGTTTTTTTTATAAACAACAAGGTTTATTCCTCATTACATACATCATCATGTTCGAAATACTTGGTATCATCACATCACACACATCACTGAAGAGTGCGTTTCCTTGATCAAACCTACTCACAGCAATGTTGTGGTATTGAAGTTGTAGTTTTATAAGTGGAGGTGACATCAAGTACGAAAATGTAGCATAATGTGCCACCTCAAAACATCTGGAGTGTTTAAATCAATGCAGTTTCTATAATATATTTTTACATCCAATATGTATTTTCTGGAGAGTTTAAATCAATGCAGTTTCTATAATATATTTTTACGTCCTATATGTATTTTCAATACTTTTGTATAATTGCAAAATCGTTTCTTACATTTTGTAATTTTATGTATTTGCTAAATCTTACCTAATGTTTTCACTTGAATTCAGTTTCTTATATTTACACTTTAAAACATTAACTGTCATTTCGTACCTTTCATGTAGCACTGTAACGAAATATTTTTAAATCAAATAATCCCTTCATTAACACAACTAATATATATATATATATATATATATATATATATATATATATATATATATATATATATATATATATATATATATATATATATATATATTATATATATATATATATATATATTAATTTTAAGAAACAAGATTAACATATTATAACATGCGATGCACTGTAGCGAAGGACGTGCTGGAATATGTGATGGCAAAGGTAACAATTAACACCATTTAAGCAGTCACACAATATACCAATTGCCAGATTAAAGAATACAAATTCAATTATGCAAACGTGGAATACTAACATAAGAACACTGACTTACTCAGCATATATGCATCAGTTTTAATTAAGTAGAATATATTATTATAACTAATAAACGGCAACATCGTCATTAATTTAATTTAGCTATTCGAGTTTCTAATACCCTATGATATACTAAATACAGTCCTCAGTGGCAAAGTATGTAATAGAAGATTATTCGATTTTGTTTTAAGTATCGGGATAAAATCCTTAACAAAGTATTCTGATTGTGTTAGTCAAATCCCGTATTCCCCTCTTTGTCACTGGTGGCAAATTGTTGTGCTCCTAAAAAAATCCAGTTAAATTGATAGTCGTTGTGTTGTATGTATATTGATGAATCAACATTGAACACCACTTTAATACTGCAACCAGACGCACACTATATTTTAAACTGCAACATTGTTGTGATCATTAAAATTTCTCCCATTAAAATGAAACAAAAACATCTATCCAACATTCTACACGTTTCACTTGTTTACAGTAATTGGTTATGCTATCTTAAAATATATACTGTTTTTGTCAATGTCTAGAATTAGTAATTAGACAACATTAATACAGCCTGTCAGTTCAAACAAAACACACTTGGACCCTCTGTATGGACTAAATTTCAGAGATAAAGAAAACTAGTTTTCAACATTTTAATCAATATGGATGCTGACAGGTACATGTGGAGACAATAACACAAATTCATGCAATCACATTCTTTAAAAACAATATACACCACAGTGTAAATACACAAGGAGAGTAATATATAATTGGCCCGACGTATCTCACTACATATCGTTAGAGGCGACTAAGTAGAGGCAAGCTGTTTGTCGTGGATTGCAATCCGTGTCGGTAGAGGTAAGGATCCTGGTAGTTGATAGAAGGTTTTGCGATGCAATACGCTACTTTGGCCTCTAATTCTCTTAGACGGGTGGTCGAGCGAGATGGGCCCTGTGTCGACAAATCGGCTGGTTACACCAAGTTCTAGAAAGTCTTTATTTACTTGCTCATATTCCCTATCTTTCTTGTATCTCGCTTGATACCACCGTTCCCCCAACAGTCTATCCCTTTTGCTTTCCCTTCCCCAGATCTTACAATACTTCCTAGAAGGCGATGGCTTAACGGGTTAATCGAGAGGTAAGGTTACCAACCCGAGAAGATGGTGACTTTACAGGTCAATCATAGGTTTGTTTATCTACTGAGAATCTTTGCATCCCTAGCACTTGAAGAGTGTTTTCTCATTGGGCTCCATGGGGGGGGGAGCAAGGTGCTGAATTCTAAACAAACCAGCATGGAAATGTCAAATATGTCACCAATTAAATCGAACCAAACCTCAATCTGATTCTGATGACGAACGACATAGTGGGAAGTCATTTCCACACTTCATGGTTATACAGTCCAAAGGTGCATCAAAACCATCTGAAGCACTATCTCGTTTGTCAATGAAACAACCATTATGGGATCTATCGGCACAACAAAAAGTTGAAAAGTTGAAACCGGCTTGCTTTCTTGTTGAGTGTGAGCGACGAGATAAAACAGATAATATCAAGAAAATGAAAACATTCTTCTATATTCCAGTGACCTCATTTGCTCACAAGACACACAGTAAGTCCAGAGACGGGATACGTTGTTGTGACGTGGGTGGAGTGAGCGACACGGATATCACGAAATGGATACAAAACGAAGGTGTCACTGCAGTGCGTATAACACGTATTAAACGTAATACAAAATTGTAGGACACCAACACATTGGTACTCCCCGTCAACAAACCAACAGTACCTAGAGTGGTGAAAGTTAGCTTGATGCAAGTGAAGATCGACTTTTACATACCAAACCCCCCTTTGATGCTATAACTGTCAGAAATATGGCCATCACGAAGACGGTTAGTAGTAAGTCCAAACATGGAGACCATTCGTATCAGGATCTGAGTGTAGAGCATTGTGTCAACTGCAGCAAGGATCATCACGCCATTCCCATGGTTTGCGATAAATGGAACCAGGAGAAAGGGTAATATACACATACAACATTCCCTATCCCGAGTCCAACACACATGTACAGATACAAACATCCATTCCTCGCCCAACCTTCTTCACTATCGTGAAAAACAATCCCAAAATAACAAAGGACGCTCAAACACAGATGTACCCGATAACACACATATTGCCTCCGCGAAAGGTCTAACTTATCTCCATAATCTTTAACTTAAACTTATAATCAAGAACACCATATTACCGTGAAACTGTCGAGGACGTAAAGCCAACTACATAGATATTATCCTGCTTTTAAACGAAAATGATCCTGTCTACAAGAAACATTCTTGAAAGATACGGATAACATCACACTTAAAACCTACTTCCTGTTTAACACCTACTTTCAAAATGTTGACACGGCCTCGATAGGAGTTTCTGTTACTGTAACAAAAACGAGCCCGTCATAGCGTCATCTCTATAAACACAAATTTGCTAACCACTTTACGTGGAGTGATTACCTTTTGTTGTATTTACATACCACCGAACACCTAACGAGAGAATTAGACAATCCTGTTCAACAACATACCGCGCCCTTTGTTTTACTCGGGGATGTTAATGCCCATAACATTATATGGGGATCAAATTAAAAAAAAGACACAGGCCATGAAGTAGAAGACTTAATTTCTAGACACAATACGTGTTTATATAAAACTAAATAACCGACATATATACACCCAGTAACCGGTACATACACGTGTATAGATTTTACAATGTGCTCTCCTTCGCTGCTTTTGGACTACGAATGGAAGTTCGCTGATGACCTTCACAACAGTGATTACTTTCCAATCTCCTTTGAAAATATGAACTCTCCAATTTATGACGCAATTCCACAATGTAATTTAAAGAAAGCAGAATCCCAAAACCTTAGGCAACTAAGGAATGTAAAGAAGCCATTAGACTACGCCGAAAACATTGAAAAAACGTACTATTTGCAGAATTTTACAAATCATGTTGTTAATCACTCATTTGTATTACTTAGCTTTAGTGACCAGATTGTTTCCGGAAAGATGGCCGCCATCGCTTAACTGCTTGAGATAGTCTCTTCCGATTTTGTGCTATATTTATGATATTTCTGCTTGTTCTCTATCATCGTCTACATTATTGTTTTTCATCATGCATTGGCTGTTCCGTTCGTATGTGTTAATTCATCTCCTTGTTTTGGAAACGAGAACAATTAGAATTTTTCTCAGCGGTTTTGTCCCAATGTTAAGACGTCATTTTTTTTTAATAAACCGCCGTCACGTGTCCGCTTACAATATGACTAACCCTCATTAATTGGATTAAATGACCACACCTTGGTTCTAGATACTACATTTTGCTCAAGAATAAACGAACTGGGAATACATTCATCATTTCTTAAATGTAAATTTAAGCGAAAAAAGAAACGTTCTTTCAAAGCTGGCCGGCGTAGAACAGGAAGGAGAATTCCAGTTATCTCCCTTCGCCCGTAACGGATAAACAACTTAACAATTATGCCGTTAATTTTAATAACCTGGTTCACATTCCTCTTAAATCGTCAACCGTTGTGTCAACTGTTCCAGGGATACCACTACGTATTGCATTATTCAACGCTCAATCAGTAGGATCACCGGAAAAGCGCACAGAAATTTTTAATTTTATCAACAACCAGAATATTGACGTCTTCTTCCTGACAGAAACTTGGTTACATTCCGCAGGTGATGAATGTAAGTGTGCGGATTTAACACCCAGCGATTACTCCATCAAGTCGTTCCCCCGCAACTCTCGCGGAAGTGGAATTGCTGTAATTACAAAGAATTCCATGATCAAATGTCGTAATTACAACACAACCTTCAATTTCTGCCACACATCGTTTGAACTAGTCCAAACAACGCTCACACTGGAACAAAGGTCAGTCCATTTTTTCTGTCTCTACCGTCCTCCTCCTAGTAGAAAAAACAAGCTGACTGAATATCTCTTTTTGGAGCAGTTTCCAAATCTTCAAGAGTATGGAAATTCGATAGGTGGCAACTTGAATATTCTTGGAGATTTCAACTTTCACTTTGACTGTCCTGGTCAACCATACATGTCAAAACTCCTAGATTCCATTCATGTTTTCAATCTTAAACAGTCAGTTAACCAACCTACCCATAAACGTGGTCACATTTTAGACTGGTTTCTTTATAGACCTGATGATAATATTCTGCAATCCACCCTTGAAATTGCCCATTGAAATTAAACACAAAGACACAGTGGTCAATTTTAAGAGTGTACTTAAGACTCACCTGTTTCGACTGCAGGGACAAACATAGCGAGCTAATCATGTTTTTTATCTTATATGTTTTCAGCATGTTTTTATGTTTTCCAATTTCATTGTCTGTGTCATTTGTTGTTCTGTAGTTTAGTCATATCATTATTGATCGTGTAAAGCGCTTAGAGCTTTGTAAGATTAGGCGAGATACAAAGTCCTCATTATTATTATTATTATTATTATTATTATTATTATAGTCGTAATATAAATTGAGAGCTTGTCATTTGGGGACGCATTATTCTTAAAAATTTCAGAAAACTTTGCTTTTTAAATTTATATTGATCTTGTTTTGGATTGGTCTATGTCCAAAATATTTCATAGAAACTGTAGCGAAACTAATACGCTTTTACAATACCATCTTTTACAAATCCTACACAGGACCGTTACACTCTATGTCAAAATAAGACGTGCTTCTGTTCACCAACATATCTTTTTGAGGCATAGACTTCTTTTACAAACCAAGAAATGAACAATAGTTATAAACACTGTTTGGTAGAGAAGAACATTTTGGATAACTGTGGTTTAGACTTGAATAGTGAGGCTCCATCTGGCACTCACATACACGTTATGAAATTGAAGTTAAAATACACAATGAAATAGGTGGCCCCGAGTAGCCTAGTGGTCTAAAGTGCTGTCCGTTACGGATCACTGCCATCTCACCTCTGTCTGCGTGGGTTTGAGTCTAGGATTCAGCTAATGTAGTTATGTGCGAGAACTTGCCAGTAGCTTCTCGTGGGTCTGTGGTTCTTTCCGGGGTTTATTGCGGGTTCTTCCTCCACCAATAATACTTTCCGGTATCGTGTGCTGAAAATGGTGTTTAAACCCTAAAACAAACAAACAAACAAACAAACACAATAAAATACTTTTATTAACGCTCTGGCTTCAAAAACGAATCAACTGTTATATGAAAAAGAGGAAAAGGACAGACATACAGTTGGAGATGCTGAAACAGTAACATGAAAAACAAATACAATTGCAATTGCAGAAGAGGAAAGAAGAGAAAGAAAAGGTAGACCGTATTCAGTCCCGGATTACCCATTAGGCAGAGTAGGCAACTGCCTATGGGCCCCGCGACTTTTATGGGCCCCATCAGGGGCTCCCAGGGGCCCTTATGAGACCGTGACCGTTGGTATGGGGCCCCAAACGTTTGACTGCCTATGGGCCTCCACGGTGCTTAATCCGGCGCTGACCGTATTTAAAGATGCTATTTGGACATGAAGGAAGATAAATGCAGACGAAAGGGGAAATTAAGAAAGCGAATTTCATTAAAGATAAAAGAATAAGAACATCACCACTTTTAACAAGTTCAGGTTTTGATGTTGATACAAATACTAGTTTAGTACCCGCTTAAAATGAACAAGAAATAAATAAATATTGTCTTTTTTGAAATAATACTGAAACTGTGAAATGACCATCAGAGCAGTGTAACACCTTCGGCTGACACATGTATATGACAGCCTTTTGATGAGAGTACGTTCTCTCCTGGTGTTTATAAATTAATGGGTATATATATATCTAAGGATATATTTATAAATTAGTCATTATCTTTATTGTGACCAGGTTGACAAACAACAACCAATTGTCGTCCAGCATGAAAAAGATGCGATAACGTGTTTCTTTCGGCGATAAATGCGCCATTCTCTTTCACAGACGTCAAGTGTTGCTATTTAGTCAAAAATGTCATAAGGTTGTGTTTAGAAATGCTAATTTTGACTTAGATCAGTTAGACTTTTTATAAAATCTGGTTTACTGGAAACATTATCTACTCACGACACTCAATAGTATGTTTGTTATGCCGACACAGCTGCTAAAATTCCCTTTAAAAAGAGATAAATTGGACCACTCTATATTTTTCACAAATCAAATAAATTAATATTAGCTTTAAATGATTTCATTGTTAGTTAGTCCTATGCCATAGTTACTTTATAACTGTAATAATGTATCTTTATAAGGCTGGTTCCGTTTCTTCTAGCTACATTTTGTTATTGTATGTTGCCGAATTTATTTTCCTTTCTTCCTTTTATATGATGTTGTACATTATGGCATTGTGTAACTGTAGCATTATGAACCGATGACTTACATTATAATGCAGATTTTGTAATCGAAACCAAACAATCCGAGTGCTCGTGTCGTCTTGTCAGCACCTACCATTTGAAATGTGTTCTCATTCATCGTACACCATATTTCCTTACGTATTCTGAAAAAGCTCAGCAGAGTTCCTTCTTAACGCGTTCGAACATTATCGTTACGCTTTCATAAACATACGTGTCATGATAGGATATGCTTTACTCGACGTCAGACGTTAGATGTATATCGTAAATTATCAGCGTATATAACTGATGACCTCATAACGTAAACATATAAATTCATTTGAAATGTACGCGTTAGGATGCGAGAGTATCCGGTGGTATGTAAGTCAATTTGTATAATATAATGCGTTACACGAATTGAGCACTGCATAACACAGAGGTCTTTCCTGTCCAAATGTGGCATTCTCGTTAATAATAATAATAATAATAATAATAATAATAATAATAATTAATAGTAATAGTAATAATAGTTTGAGTAATAGTATCGCGAGTGGTCGCCTTGTCTGAAATGCTCATCGTTACGGATAAATGCCGTCTACATGGGTTGCATTCTTGACTAAGACAGTGGGGAAGCATTCTATTTCTTTACATTCAAAATCCATCTTGGCAAATGGATGGCTAATGTTTCCCACCTCCAACGTGAAATTAGCAGGCAGGTAACTGTCGTTAGTTTTGTACTGCTAATATAAATGGCGACCAGTATACATGGAGGAAGAAACCTAGAAAAATCCAGGGATGAACGAACAACAACGGGATTCAAAATATCTCAGTTGTTTATGCTGATCTAGCTGAGACAAGGAATTCCGGTTGGTGGAGGTGGGATGTGTAAGTTGATCAGTAAAACCGAACGCTCATGACACTATGTCACCAATGGAAGAAAAAAATATATACTGACATACGATCTCCTGAATGGGTCAAACGATTACCAGAAGTAGTTATAGCACTCAACAATGAGGTCACCAGGACGATAAATATGAAACCGGCCACCTCGATAGCAATATATATATATATATATATATATATATATATATATATATATATATATATATATATATATATATATATATATATATATATAACAATCCCCAAAAAAGATTTCCAATCACATATTCTACTTAGCAATGTCACTGTGAGATACTTATACGAACAAGGCGAACTTGAAGGTGGCAGAAGAAGGTCAACTGATCCGATATGGAGTATTACCGCACACAAAATATTTTCCACGATAACATCTAAGAATAGACCAACATTATACAAACTTGACCCAACTGCGTCACAACGGGAGTTTTACCCGTGAACATTTACAGGTTATCCCAGATGATATTCAATTACCACCGCGTGGACTCAGTTAATATAATTCACCGAAGTTGATTTATTCGTCGTACTTGTGACACTGCGAGATATACTAGATTTGACCACTCGATGAAGTCATCTACGATCCAAACAGTAGTATCAGTGATAGTTAATCATTGTGATGAATGTATCGTCATCGTGTAACCTAATCTCCATGGAGATTTATCATCGTTTATTGCATTTCTGACCACGGCGATATTAACCCATATAATATCATTTAACACTAGTTGCTGTTGTTCAGATTTTCTTGGGATGTCAACGGAGATGTTTTGTCGTCGTGTATCTTTGGGTCTATAACACAATGGAACATCTTGGAGAAATTTCTTCGTGCAGATAAAATAATTTCTTCTGAAGTAGATTTCTTTTTTTTTGTTCTGATGGCGACAACAACATCGGTTGGTTTCCATATATTCCAGAAATTATCAATGGGGGTTTCAGGGATCACCTTCAGTGTTATTTCACACTGCACATTATCCGGTTGTAATGTTATCGCGGATTTTAACGCGGTTAACTCTGCATCAAGTGAACGATGATCTGTGTTAATTTCTTCGTAGTAATCAACGGTGTTTTTCAACCAGTAATGTGGAGATAATCCAGTAAATGGCGGTGGTTGACCATGATCGCCGCACAACATCACCGCGGTGTTTTTCGTTAACAACCAACCCAGAAATATTGTTAACAGCGTCAATGATACTGTATCGATTTCAGCCCACATAACTATTCCGGGAACATATTTTCTTCCCATGCGATCGGGAGTCCACTCAGTTCAATTATCTCTAAAGAAACTGTGATAAGTTTTTGCTTTAACTCCTCGGGATTTCATTTCTCTGGCAAGACAATGAGTTGGAGTCAGCACAATCATGTTAGAATTTTTTCCAAATACATCGATTACTCGTGTTATCTTTCCGCATCCTCCTGGACCGTTCAGATAAACTGTTTTATGTCTGGTTATCGGATCATACACTGAAGGATACGACGATATTTCCATATCGGTATCCTCGCAGTAATTATCTTCCATGGCAACATCGTTTGATTCCTTGTACTCGTATAGTATTTCATCTTTTACTCTCCATGTTATCCAATCACCATCCCGTGTAATATACTTCTTAACGTCTTCCTTGTATTTTACATCAAAATAAAATGAGTCTGTGGCTACTCTAACCGCGATGTCAGAAATCTGTTTATCATAGGGAAAAAAATTTATTTAGACATAACATAACATCGGTGATCTCAAATGAACATACTTTGATGAATCTCCTTCGTAGTATTCAACGATGGTTCCAATTCGCTTATTATTTGATAAAAAAGCGGCTGTTTGAGATACAAGTGTATCTTTTGCTGTTGTATCCGAGATAATAAATCCAATTCTACATCATCGATTACCAATCTGGTACATTTCCGTTTATTGTCGGGCCCGCCCTCCGTAAACTTCCCAATTATTCTTCTTCTGAGACGTTTCTGCTTCTTCCTCTATGACCTTACGTAGAAATACGATATCACAATCATCCAATTGTTCTGGGTTTGGTAACCACACATCGGTCTGTTTCCGGTATAAGATTATCGCCGTGGTTACAGTTAACGAGGTCAATATTCCCCTATCTAACAGAAACCTCAATCATGCTATCGGAGTCAATTTCTTTACGTGGAGGTGTCCCCCCACCCGAGATAAAATATCGGGTGAAGACTATCTTTGAACTTGAACAATGTCATCTAGGCAAATCCAGTTAAATCAAAGTCGGTAAATTCCCGTTAATAGCTACTCTGGTCATCTCGTGTGTAGGGTGACCAAATCGTTTAAAATATTCTCCGCATTCCCCATATCCGAGAAAACTTGCTGCCATATCAACGGACATCATATCATTGAGGTTATAGTTTGTATTCCATAAACCACGGCTGAATATTCTATGCAGCTAGATCTAACATCTTCGAGAAGATCAAAGTGGGTTGGTTTCCACGAATTCTTTTCTCTGGCGAAATGAGCTGCTACTGATGGCACTGTAAAACAATTTCGGGTAATTTCATCGGTATTTCTTGTATACTTCAGCGCGAGATTATTCATTTCCGCCTGAAGTTCTTCTGTTCGATATAAATCTCCATTTGTCCTAACAAATTGATCGTATTTTCCTCCCTGTTCACTCTTAAACAACCACACAGAAACAGGATCGGTTTTATTGATATCGTATATATAATCAAATATGTCTCCGCGATAGTATTTTATTGTTCGTGATGCTGGAAATACTCGCACGGAACTACTCCATGCATGAGAATTGTGGTCTATGATTTCAATCTGAGTACCATTTTTTTTATATTTTTCTGCGTATGAAACGTCTCTGGTAAGAGTTTTTATGGTAATCGGAAATCTTAATTTATTTTCCAATGTTGCAACATTATTTATTGATGCTCCTGTTGATTTAACGGACTAAGCCCACACAATTATTTTTGATTTTCTCAATTCGGTTAATCCATTACCTCCTTTGGTGTTTTGAAAATGTTCCATTACTCGCTCTGCAACACAATTCAGCACCGTTGAAACCTTCATGTGGGATATTTTTTTAACATCGGGGGTATTTATTTTGAAGATTCCATATATTACAGCATTTACTGGATATGCTTGATTGTAATATCTGCTCGATTTCAATTAACGCCCCAGGTTTTGTTTTATCCGTTAAAATTACTGACTTCTTTTTATCTCGCGTTGAACTTATTACACGTTCATGATGATCAAATACTCCCCATGATTTTTCCTGTTGATGTATTTAATAAATTTTTGTGTACTTGACCTGGATGTAATACTTGATGTTCTCGAAATTTATCATTGATAGTATTTCTTTGGCGCGCTTTTCCGTCATGGTGTTATCGTCATTGGAACCTGTTCGATATGTTGAAAATGTAACATCAGCGCCATCTCTGAGAAATTCATAATTCGTTGCTTTGATACTATTTATGATTTTTTATTTCCATCGTCGTGGTTTTATTTTCCCGTCGAGGTCAAATAATTTTCTTCGCCGAGGATTGGTTTTAATGTCTTTGATGTCATGAATACTATACATATATATAAAGCAAATTATATCTTCAATTAAAGATTACATTGTTATATGCATA
Source organism: Unio pictorum (assembly GCA_030141615.1). Lineage (NCBI taxonomy): Eukaryota > Metazoa > Mollusca > Bivalvia > Unionida > Unionidae > Unio > Unio pictorum. The sequence continues at coordinate 265,204 of JARLTB010000003.1, forward strand.
GCAATGACATAAAATAAATGTAAATGGATATGGGAAGCCAATAATGGTTTATTGTGGACGAAGATGCGTTGGAGAGTACTGTGCATTTAATAATCACCAGATCAAGAATGGTTCTCGTGGACTCTTGAAATGTAACAAATGTGGATTTGGATTACGAGGAAAAACTAGATTATGTCTTGATTGTGGTGGAAAAAGATTTCGTGAACTAGCTAGATACTATTCTCGGAAATATAACATTACCATCAATGAAATGGGTTATATTACCGGAGATTATCAGAAAACACAATTAAATAGTTAATTTACTTAGGAAATATATGGATCAGATTGAATTCATTTCTCATCCGATTTACAGTGGTTACGAAGCATCTCGTTGTGGAATCATCAGACAATGACGACTAAAGAAGAAAATTGGTTGGATTAATACTCATGGATATATGATGATTTGTGTCTGAAGTCAAAACAAAGTAAAACATTATCTTAGTCACAGATTTATTAAAGAGTGTTTTGATGGTCCAATCGGCGATGGGTCAGTTGTTGATAATATGAACAGAAATAAGCTTGATAATCGAATAGAAAATTTGAGCTCAGTAATTCCTAGTGAAACTTTTCTTTATTCTGCACCGAGAATTAGATCAAAATACCGCCGACCTGTAATTGCATACATGGATAATACAACAATATTTTCCTTCAACGAATTCTGCTGGTAAATATTATGATATTCATTCGCAATCAATACAGCATGTCGCCGATGAGATATATATTTAACCGCGTATTCAAAAATATTTCGTTGTTGGGTTTCATTTCTCTACGACGATGAAAATTAATAATACACCATTGCCTGAGACATATTATAAATTAAAAAAAAGAATTCACATAGATATATGAAAGACGAAATTATTGCACAACTCATCGCTGAACTTGACCGAGTAAGAGATCTGGTCGGTACCAACAAAACATTTACTAGTGATTTATCATCAAGGAATACACAGGTGTTAAATCGATGCGAGAAAAGGGAATCCCATCATATAAAAATGAATACAGAATCATAAAATTGATGATGGATGACCAGTATGTGTTTGTGATTTTTCATGCCATCCTAATATAGTTCTGATTGCACTATGATATATATCTACGGCGTATTCCGGCGAGTGTATATTAAAGGCGGATGACAACAATAATACATGGCCAGTTTTCTCGATGGGAGATTCTTTTCCGGTGATTAATTTTATTCTGCGTTGAAAATCAGCGTTGATATCTTCGATATCATAAGCTCCCTTTGGAAGATATAGTGTTTGCCAATCAGGAGTTCCATTCTGTTTATTTTATACGAGAACACAAAGCTGTTATTGGGTAGTCTTTCCCCGAAGTGATCCGATCTGACATTAGGCCAGCTATAATATACTCGAATATGAGTTAACGAGATCTCTCTTGCTGGAATCGGAGTTGGAAATTCAATTACGAATTCCGGTTGTTTTGACAACATTGATATCATTGTTGTTTTCACCGGAGTAGTGTTCTCCACTATTTTTTAAAGTAGTTCATGTGATTTCTGCGACATTATTATTATCTTCGTTGTGTTTTTTCTAATTTTCACATCGCGGAATCATAAATGTGAACCATCTCGCAGAACTCGCTATCGGATATTGTTGTGTCATCGAGTGACAATGATATCATCGCGGGTAATTGCGAGTACGCGGTTGATACCGTATGAAACTTAACAATGTAGTCTTGTAGTTTACACTGACTACACGATGATATTTTTTTGTTATTATTGTTGTTGCCGCGGCCACACAGATTGAAATAGTTACCGGAGCAATCATTATCACCGAGGATTATTCCCGCGGAGGTATTTACACCTGAAACCGAGTACACGGTTACATCAACGGCGGTAATTCTTCGTCGATACTTTTTTTTTTTGTTTGATACTCCTCGCTGAGAAATTTGAGTTTAGCCTGTAGTTGTATGACCTGGTTATATCGATATTGTTGAGTTATTGACAATGTTTGTAACATTGTTGTTATTAACAAAATAAGATTTCAATTTAGTTCTTTACTCAAATCGGCTACAAATTATACGTACCATGTTATTGACGTCCGAAGAACTAGTGGATAATCTTCTCTATAGATGGCTGTTATCATAAACCGTTCAGATGAATCTTTATCTATGATCGTCGATAATAAATTGTTGACACCTGAAAACGCTGATCCTGATAAAATATTAAACTGGTACGGATAAACCACTGTTAATCTGTAAATTCCCTTAACGGTCGCGGTGATATCTAGCATATTATTCTCCGGTGTCCAAGCAAATGATCCATACTGGATCGTATATACCATGTTTACAATATTTGTTTTCTCATGAGGAATTTTTGTTTTATCGAGTGTGCTAATCATCCTCGGAAAATCATCTTTGATTGTCTCATGAGTTCTTTTGATCTCATCGATAGATTCTTTAATATCTAGGAGTTTTATATTGATGCTATCTACCGGACCACCAAAGAATTTACGTTTATACGAAAATTTCCAAATTGTTTTTGTTTAATGCTGCAAGTTCATCAATGGTGTTTTTATCTGTGAGTTTCGGTGTGGTCACCGGTGGAATTCCAAAGAAATTGAAAATGGGACGTTGGATATCTTTAACACTTTTTTCTAATCCCTAAAATTGATTTACGTGGGCGTCATATTTGTCATTGAGTGTTTTTAGCGAATCCACCGATGATATATAATTGTCGCCGAGTGCTGTTAATCTATCCGATATCTATCCGATATCTATCCGCTGATATAAGTTTATTTACCTGTTCGAGAGAAACACCTTTTGTTTTTCCTAGACGTGGTAGTGATCTTCCCCAAATATCTACCATTATACGTTTAAGATATCTTTAAAAAGTTATCACTGGTGTACTCGTGTACGGTTTTATGAGGTTGATTGGGAGACTTTGAGATCGCCGTTAACACATTAATTGTTTCTCGGCCGCGTATCGGAGGATCATTTAATGTCTGTGTGGGCAACGTTGAATACCAAACAGGAAGTTTTAATTGTGTTACATATTTGAGAAATTTTCTTGGCGGTTCTAATGCATACGAGTCGAAATAAATAATTGATTTAGGATGTATCGCATAAGCTAGCCAATGTGTTCCAGTTCCGGTGTTATCATCGAGATTAATTATACCTGTTTCTGGTATTGATGGTTGTTTATGTAATCGATCTTTCATGAAAACACCTCTGAAATGTTTTATCTGAGAGTTTTTTTTACCACGGCGGTTAAATCAAAATTTGACATCGGTGTTATTGTCTGATGGTTACGTATTTGGTGAATCGGCTGCCTGGTAATCGGAAGCCTTTTCCTTTTTTCGTATCCTCGCCCGGTAACTTTATCTAGAAGGTTTTTTGCACCCCAACCAGCGACACCAGAAAATTCACCTGTTCCAATTGCCGCGAGGATAGGAGCAATAAAGGGAATAAATCCACCCCATTTGATCATATTGGAAATTGCGGAGGATGAAAATTCCAAATGAACTCCTGTTTTTGCATTTAACTCATTATTAAAATGTTTAAGTTGAGTTTTGTAAGAAATAGTTTTTTTTGTCCTACATTAACTATCTGTTCACATTTTTATTTAAGTAACAGATCATTTAACTGTTACAAATTTTATCTCGGTGCATCAACTATTTTCATTCTACCACCATCACCGTCATCGTCTTATCACTAAGAATAATAGCTATTGCTCTATATGCACCACCACCAGGAGGGAGTTCTCCTATACGAGCTTGAAACTTTGCGTCGACGACGGAATATTTAGACAAATCAAGATGTTCCAATGAAAAGTAATAAATGGGATACAAATTTTGAAAATCCTACTGTTATATCTGTAGTCCGGTATCAATATGTTGATCGCGTCCCATATAGGACCACAAAGGATGATACACGCGACCTATTTGGTTATTAGGATAATCGACAAGAAGATTTACAGCGGGTTACTGTTGATTACTTACTCGCAATGATACCTCACTGACATTCAATTTATGAAATATCATACGACTCCGCTGCTGTTTATTAGCTCCATCTATTCTGCTTTTACTTTGCAGCGCAATAAAGATATACCGGGGCGCGGACATATTTTTGTTAACGCGACCTGCCAGGTAAACGTTCCAACTGTGGTATTTGTCTGGTTAGCTGTTGTAACATCCAACCATGATAACAGTGATTTTACTCCATGATCCATAAAAGATAACAAACGTGTTAACGTGTTTCTATAGCTATTGATGGAGTCATTATTGGCATCCATATTGCTAGCTTGGATAGTTCTACTCTACCAACTGCAGTAGCTGTATCATGCCAAATAGCATCATCATTATTTGATTTTATCATAAGTACTACAGTATGACCGGACCCAAAGATAACTTTTCTAACATTTCTACAAAATCCAAATATATGAGAGAGAGGAATCGCGCGTAAAAATCTACCATCACGGTTCAATATTAATTTTCGATTTGTAAATCCTATATTAAAATTATTATTAGTGCCCATAACAACAGCTTCAACATTAGCATTAACATTGACATCGGTAGTTTTTTTCCGGTACTCTTTTAATACATGGATTAATATCAGCGTAATCAGTGATATCCTTCGCGAACATCATTGAATAACCTGCAGATCGGATACAATCATCGGAGTATCTCGCTAATCCCAATATTGTGGTTGTGACATCAATATCATTATCGATAGATTCTATTCTGTTAGAATTAATCAAATACTGCGCGCTACTAAATAACGCTATTACACCATTGTTGACGAATCCAGCTGAGGTAGTTGAAAGATTTTCATACGGATTACCATCAGATCGTATTAATCTTCCCTCAATCTCGATAAAAGCCTCACATGGTAAGAAATATTTAGAGGTATCATCAAATCGAAGTTCAATTCGTGATCTAGCTTTAGCGTCTATCGCATTATACGGGAAAAATTGAAAATCACGTACGGAATCATTTCTTGGAACGGGCGCATCCATGTCAAAGGCCTCATCTGAAATCGACTGGAACATTTTATTATATAGCTGCTGATCTAAATAATAATCTTCTAAGACCTGAACCAGCAACCAAGTTAGCAGTACTATTTCCTTGGTAATCATCATCCTAATTTATCATCGATGATTGCACCGACGGGGCTAATTTTTGGGCTACTATGTCATTTACTACTTTACTTACCTGAGGTGGCATTAATTACGTAGACGGTAGTTTTACCGGTGTTAGTTTTCGTTTTCTTCGAAATAACGACATAAGCTTATCCTTGGCGGCATTAAATGCGCTACTGCTAGATCACCAACTGAACTGATAGCCTTATTACCAATAACACCAATAGCCTTTGATGCTAGTTCTTTACCAACAGGTATAATTTTCGGAGCAATTCTAGTGTACAACACCGAGATGATATTACCCAATACATCTCCGTAGTATACCCTGTATACAGGTAATCTCGAGTTCATGACGTGAACGTTAGTCGGTTTGTTGTGTTTACGATAGTTGATCATTTTATTTAGATGTTATTTACCTAATCGCTGTGATTAATCATCAGTGACAAAGTCATCAAATTAATCGCTATGATAATCATCAACTAGTTCATCAATGAAACCACAATATATACCAATATCTATGACACCACCCTGGAATAGCCGCTGGCAGATATCAGCTGCTTCATTAATTATCTCCTTGGATTTATTTCCAGCTCGCTTTCCCCGATAAGAACTTATTATCGTGATATAGCATCGAGATACTACGCGAACAGGCAATAAAATCACCACCGTGAACTTTCGATCGATATCCCTCGTCAGCTTTACCTGTTACATCTGGTGTTTGAGGATCTAACATTCTATGTTTTATCTCCTCGGGTAATTGAGATGCTTCATATGACGGTAACCCCTATTTTATATCATCTATTTTTTCACATACGCGATCAAATTAGGATCATTCTTTGAGGTTTTCTCTCCACTGCTTTTTGCCAAATGTATCTTTTTTTTGCCAAGACTCCGAATATTTACGGGCTTTTCAAATCCGGGATTTATATATTTCGACCTCTTTGGAAATGTATATAACGCAAAATTAGCTAAATCGCCCAATGTAGAAATTCTATTAATTGTATTCATCGTATCATTTGTAAATATTTGTTTTTACCGGTGGAATATCAGCAACAGCTTCGTTTAGGTCAGGTTCAGGTTCAGGTTGTGTAACTGCTACTATATTACCGGGACGTTATTTTAGAGATTTTGTGTATGTTTTGATCGTTTTGCTATTTTTTCAAGTACTGGTGTTATAGCTTTTTCAGTAACCGTAGTAGCTTTTTTATTAGCCTTTTCAGCAGCCGTAGCAGCCTTTTCAGTAGCTGTAGTTATTGGCTTAAATAATTGTTCAGTATCAGCAGTAAAATCAAATCGTTGATGTTGCCTCGCTTGTAGATTATCTCTAAAATAATCCCTCACCGGAAGAAAAGTCTCAGTAGCAGCCAACCTCTCTCTGGTTAATCTAGTGATCTGCACTTCCCCGATATTTGCCATATATTATCACGTATACGATTAATTAATCGCGGAATAGTATATGCAACCTAAAATTGTATCATCGCTGAAATACTATTATTTTGTTAAAATAACAGCCCTACAATTTTTGTAGGGTTCAGCTCTCCTCCTGCTTATGGCAAGTAAAAAAAAAACATCCTCATCATCTGATGCTACTGGAATGCCAAACCTGGCAAAGATATGCTCTAAAAGACTGGGATGAGTATTGTGGACCTTCAAGCAATGAGCTTACCAATGAAAGAGGGAAACGTCTGCTCGAGTACGCAAGCTATAACAACTTGATACTAGCCAACACCCTGGACCAACTTAAATCTAAATCAATAGAGTAAACGCAAAAACGTTACCATTTGCTAATGTTCACGACCTCGTCATTATGAACTTTTGAGTAAGGTTGAAGAAATTTAGCAAGCCAAAGAAAGTCAGGCTTACGTTCAACCTTGAACAACTGAAGGACCCTACCATCTGCATTTCATTCAAAGCCACAATTGGAGAAAGATTTGCTCCACTCCTTGTGATGGATGTTGATGTTAAAGTGCTTACAGACACTTTCAACACAGTCATGACAACCGCTGCCAATGGCAACATTGACCGCCATCGCCCATAAAAAAACCTTGGGTTACAAAACCAAGTCTGAATCTGTATCATGTTCGAAGAGACTTCAAAAACACCAGAAACACAACAGAGGCAGTAGATTCCGAAAAATAAACACGAATATCAAGAGAAATAACACTTGAAGAAAGCAGAAAAAGATTGCATGGGACAGAAATGCACAGATAGAGAGAGTAGTCTGATAAAGAATAACAGCAAAAGGCATTCCAAATAGTGAAATACCTAATCAGACAGACTCAACCAAGAGTCAGCACCATTCAAGACCAAAATGGAAAATGCCTTTAAAAAGCAAGTGACATATCAGAAAAATGACTATGTATTGTAACGAACTCTAAAACTATATGTCCACAGGAGACCCAGAGGTGCTTGAAGTTCCAAACTCCACAAATGATGATGATTTCCCCATTCTCGAAAAAGAAGAGGTGGAGTTAGCAATAATTGCACTGAAGAATGGGAAGGCAGCTGGAGTAGACAACATCCCAGCTGAACTTATCAAGAATGGTGGAAATCTGCAACAAGATCTGGAAGACAATCAATGAATTTCTCCGAATGTAATGCTGAACAACCAATAAGGGCGCGTTCAGGTCAATGTACACCGTGATCACACTATGGTGGTACACTTGCAGAACGTGTATTCGCGACGAAATTGTTGATGTGGAAAGGGAAGTCTCGGACGGGGTAGCACTACTTGCAGTAATCAGATCAGTAATGAACTATGAAGTCATATGCACACATGGATTAAATTTAACCAATGCAAATCAATAATGAACTATGACGCCACATGCACACATGGATTAAATTTAACCAATGCAAATCAATAATGAACTATGAAGTCATATGCACACATGGATTAAATTTAACCAATGCAAATCAGTAATGAACTATGAAGTCACATGCACACATGGATTAAATTTAACCAATGCAAATCAATAATGAACTATGAAGTCACATGCACACATGGATTAAATTTAACCAATGCAAATCAATAATGAACTATGAAGTCACATGCACACATGGATTAAATTTAACCAAAGCAAATCAATAATGAACTATGAAGTCATATGCACACATGGATTAAATTTAACCAATGCAAATCAGTAATGAACTATGAAGTCATATGCACACATGGATTAAATTTAACCAATGCAAATCAGTAATGAACTATGAAGTCACATGCACACATGGATTAAAGTTAACCAATGCAAATCAATAATGAACTATGAAGTCACATGCACACATGGATTAAATTTAACCAATGCAAATCAATAATGAACTATGAAGTCACATGCACACATGGATTAAATTTAACCAATGCAAATCAATAATGAACTATGAAGTCATATGCACACATGGATTAAATTTAACCAATGCAAATCAGTAATGAACTATGAAGTCATATGCACACATGGATTAAATTTAACCAATGCAAATCAGTAATGAACTATGAAGTCACATGCACACATGGATTAAATTTAACCAATGCAAATCAATAATGAACTATGAAGTCACATGCACACATGGATTAAATTTAACCAATGCAAATCAGTAATGAACTATGAAGTCACATGCACACATGGATTAAATTTGACCAATGCAAATCAGTAATGAACTATGAAGTCACATGCACACATGGATTAAATTTAACCAATGCAAATCAATAATGAACTATGAAGTCACATGCACACATGGATTAAATTTAACCAATGCAAATCAATAATGAACTATGAAGTCACATGCACACATGGATTAAATTTAACCAATGCAAATCAATAATGAACTATGAAGTCACATGCACACATGGATTAAATTTAACCAATGCAAATCAATAATGAACTATGAAGTCATATGCACACATGGATTAAATTTAACCAATGCAAATCAGTAATGAACTATGAAGTCACTTGCACACATGGATTAAATTTAACCAATGCAAATCAGTAATGAACTATAAAGTCACATGCACACATGGATTAACTTTAACCAATGCAAATCAATGATGAACTATGAAGTCACATGCACACATGGATTAAATTTAACCAATGCAAATCAATAATGAACTATGAAGTCACATGCACACATGGATTAAATTTAACCAATGCAAATCAGTAATGAACCATGTCACATGCATACATGGATTAAATTTAACCAATGCAAATCAGTAATGAACTATGAAGTCACATGCACACATGGATTAAATTTAACCAATGCAAATCAATAATGAACTATGAAGTCAGATGCACACATGGATTAAATTTAACCAATGCAAATCAATAATGAACTACGAAGTCACATGCACACATGGATTAAATTTAACCAATGCAAATCAATAATGAACTATGAAGTCACATGCACACATGGATTAAATTTAACCAATGCAAATCAATAAAATATCGTTATTTTAACTCTGAAAATCATCTCTCAACCAGCACGATTACAAAAACTCGATGTGTGTTTGCTATTTGTATGCAGATGTAAAATTAGAAGGCTACCAACACCGTCTTTCAATTAACCTGGTATGTTCCGTACATAAGATCGCGTCTTCAGATCGGAATGATACCAGGATTGGTTTCAGCACGTTGATGCATTATTTTGAAACGAATAAATTTAAGGTTGGTTATGAACAGCATAGGGGTGAATCCAGGGGTAACAAACGTACTTCGGTGCATCGATATACACCCAATGCGATGTTTTTAGGATCATATGTGCAATTTATACTACATCATGTTGATCTGGGAGACATTTCAGGTACAGTTTGTGTTTAAGATATGTGTCTACAATCTACAATCACCATTGGAACAACTTAGGAACAACTTTGGCTTTCATGTGCGGTCCAACTACAATCCACTACATTGTTTAGTCGCAGTCGCACCTAATTGTTGATTACTATACCCGAGCATTCGTCGTTGAAGTTCTCAACCAACCGTTCTGGTGTCTCTGAACAGCGGCTGATCGTTCGGATAATCTTTGGTATCTAATTAATTTACCCAACTTAGGTAATGGTGATATTCATAGCTTTCTCAGGTTATCCGTCACAGTCTTGATATTCGAATACGTTAGCACATTTATCTCATTGATAGAGACGTTTATACATTTCGTCAGTCTACTTTGGGAATAGATGGTTTTGCTGCTGCTCACATTGGTATAAACAAATTACTTTAATACGAACATATTCACAATTCAACAATTCAAAGATGCCCAATGGGGTAAAAGGCATCCTCCCCTACTGCCAATTTTATTTTATGTTCATGTGGCAGCCCGTTTTGAGTCTTAATCTTAATCTTAGAGGTGTGGTCTATAACGGTTTGTACCGTACAATTCCAGTAAGATTGATCGATTTGTGTAATTACCTTTAGTTTATCCGATATACCGAAGGCTTCTAATCTTATACTTGATAAGATAAATCACATTCTCTATTCGGCCATATATGTTCACATTTTTACTCTTTTGATCAAATGTTGACTCAGATGTACTAGTATGGCCTTGCCTTGTATTTGGGAACATGTCTAAGATGTCTTTCATTTTAAAGATCTGCCCAAAGCTATAGCAGCTTTGTTAGGGACGATTCCTTAAAGTCACGTTATTATACAATATGGTGTATCTGAATGGTTTGTACGCATGTTTTGCAAGGCTATTTAATATCCAGTTAACCTATTCCTTTTTCTATATATACAAATGTTTATTATGTAGTCTGTTTTCGTGTTTGGTATTTTATTCCTGCCTTCTGCGTCAGCCGTCTATGTAACCAATGATATCAGGTATCTATCGTAGCCGGTCTTCATCAAATCTTTGAATAACTATTCCGATTTCAAAGCTCCATCGTCAGATAAACGTTCAGCGTATTCCCATAATATGCTTAATGTATCCTGTCAAGGAATTGTATACGACTATGTTCAATATGTATATGTGGTCAAAAATCTAGTCTCGATTTCGTTACTGCGTACAGCCTTACCGAGGGTAGTTTATTATTTTTGGGGCTTTTTAGTTATTTCGGCATAATGAGCGAACTCTCAGCTCATGCTGCATGTGCGAAATTGCCCGCAGTTTAAAGTACCAAGCTGCTCATATCTGTCACAGCTAGGAGTATATAAGGACGAAATTATAAGACAGAAAACACATTACAATCCAGTCATGTCGGAAACGCTTCCATCCTAAACGGAGCAATCTATCAGCTAAAATAGCTGAGTTGGGGCAGTTGGTGCCCGGGTGCGGTGCCATGTTGTGGTGTCCGTGGGTGACTGTGGTCCGGAGCTGAGTGGGGGCCGTTGGTGCCCGGGTGCGGTGCCATGTTGTGGTGTCCGTGGGTGACTGTGGTCCGGAGCTGAGTGGGGTCCGGTGGTGCCAGTGTGCGGTGCCATGTTGGAGTGACAGTAAGGACATGGAGTGACCGTGGGGCTTCTCTGTGCTGACGTAGTGTGGTGACGTGTTATGCTGACGTAGTGTGGTGACGTGTTGTGCTGAAGTGTTGTGGTGACGTGTTGTGCTGAAGTGTTGTGGTGACGTGTTGTGCTGACGTAGTGTGGTGACGTGTTGTGCTGAAGTGGTGCAGTGTTGTGGTAAATGCGTGTGTGGTGCCATGTTGTGGTGACTACGTGTGTGGGCTTGTCTATGCTGACCGTGTAATGCCCGTGTGTGGCGCCTGTGTATGGTGCTTACGTATGCTGCATATATCTCGTCATATGGACGACGTATTATTTATTTAATATCTTCTTTGCAGTCTCGTTATATGAACGACACCTGCATAATTTCATTTTACACAAATCTCGTTCCATGAACGAGAACTTCAGAGTTTAGGGTTCACAACTGCATATGTCTCGTCATATGGACGACGTATTAATTATTTAATATCTTCATTCTAGTCTCGTCATATTGACGACGCATTATCTTTAAATATTTGCATCTATCTCGTTATACGAGCCTTTTATATATATTCATATTTGTAAATTCATTCATATACTTCTTTTTTTTGTCATTACTGAAATTCATAGTTCCATGTTAGGAACATTTATTTAAATAGATTTTTCTTATATTTTGTAAAATATTGGTGTCAGAGTTGATTTTTAAAATTGCGTTTATAAAATAAACATCTTATTAACGCAGTTGCGTTCCGTGTCTTCACTAATCCAGTTCCGACTCGGTCTATCTTGTGACAAATGGTGTCAGAAGTGGGATTATAATTGGATTAGGCGAAGCACGGATTTTAAATTGCATAGGTCCTGATTGTGGTATGTTTTGTTTTAAAGATATGTTTCAGATCAGAAGCTTCCTGACAAGACAAATCAGGCTGGTGAGTTAATACCTCATTCATATTCTGTTTTATATATACATATATACATATTGAATACATTGGGAGGAGTAATATACGGTTAGTTCACGTAATCCCAAAAATTGTATGTGTTATATGATGGTGTATTTAGGATTGGTTATCTTATCAACAGCATTCACCATGTCGTCACTCAAAGATTGATGCGTTGGGCACTGACCCTGCAGCCATATCGTTTTCGGATTGAAGCAATTAGAGGGTCGGAAATTGTAGGGGCTGATTACTTAAGCAGACTGTGATTTGCAGGTTTTTTTTATTCCTTCATTATATCACGTTCTTACTGTAATGTAAATAACGTCTCATTTCGTATTTTTGTGTGTGCCAATTCCGTGTTTTTCTAAAAGTCTTTCCACCTTTTTTTTGAATGGGGGAGGTATGTCACGGAATTGTATACGACTATGTTCAATATGTATATGTGGTCAAAAATCTAGTCTCGATTTCGTTACTGCGTACAGCCTTACCGAGGGTAGTTTATTATTTTTTGGGCTTTTTAGTTATTTCGGCATAATGAGCGAACTCTCAGTTCATGCTGCATGTGCGAAATTGCCTGCAGTTTAAAGTACCTAGCTACGCATATATGTCACAGCTAGGAGTATATAAGGACGAAATTATAAGACAGAAAACACATTACGATCCAGTCTTGTCGGAAACGCTTCCATCCTAAACGGAGCAATCTATCAGCTAAAAGAGCTGAGTGGGGGCCGTTGGTGCCCGGGTGCGGTGCCATGTTGTGGTGTCCGTGGGTGACTGTAGTCCGGAGCTGAGTGGGAGCAGTTGGTGCCCGGGTGCGGTGCCATGTTGTGGTATCCGTGGGTGACTGTGGTCCGGAGCTGAGTGGGGTCCGGTGGTGCCAGTGTGCGGTGCCATGTTGGAATGACCGTAGGGTCATGGAGTGACCGTGGGGCTTCTCTGTGCTGACGTAGTGTGGTGACGTGTTGTGCTGACGTAATGTGGTGACGTGTTGTGCTGAAGTGTTGTGGTGACGTGTTGTGCTGACGTAGTGTGGTGACGTGCTGAAGTGGTGCAGTGTTGTGGTAAATGCGTGTGTGGTGCCATGTTGTGGTGACTACGTGTGTGGGCTTGTCTATGCTGACCGTGTAATGCCCGTGTGTGGCGCCTGTGTATGGTGCTTACGTATGCTGCATATATCTCGTCATATGGACGACGTATTATTTATTTAATATCTTCTTTGCAGTCTCGTTATATGAACGACACCTGCATAATTTCATTCTACACAAATCTCGTTCCATGAACGAGAACTTCAGAATTTAGGATTCACGATTGCATATGTCTCGTCATATGGACGACGTATTATTTATTTAATATCTTCTTTGCAGTCTCGTTATATGAACGACACCTGCATAATTTCATTCTACACAAATCTCGTTCCATGAACGAGAACTTCAGAATTTAGGGTTCACAATTGCATATATCTCGTCATATGGACGACGTATTATTTATTTAATATCTTCTTTGCAATCTCGTTATATGAACGACACCTGCATAATTTCATTTTACACAAATCTCGTCCCATGAACGAGAACTTCAGAATTTAGGGTTCACAATTGCATATATCTCGTCATATGGACGACGTATTATTTATTTAATATCTTCTTTGCAGTCTCGTTATATGAACGACACCTGCATAATTTCATTTTACACAAATCTCGTTCCATGAACGAGAACTTCAGAGTTTAGGGTTCACAACTGCATATGTCTCGTCATATGGACGACGTATTAATTATTTAATATCTTCATTCTAGTCTCGTCATATTGACGACGCATTATCTTTAAATATTTGCATCTATCTCGTTATACGAGCCTTTTATATATATTCATATTTGTAAATTCATTCATATACTTCTTTTTTTTTGTCATTACTGAAATTCATAGTTCCATGTTAGGAACATTTATTTAAATAGATTTTTCTTATATTTTGTAAAATATTGGTGTCAGAGTTGATTTTTAAAATTGCGTTTATAAAATAAACATCTTATTAACGCAGTTGCGTTCCGTGTCTTCACTAATCCAGTTCCGACTCGGTCTATCTTGTGACAAATGGTGTCAGAAGTGGGATTATAATTGGATTAGGCGAAGCACGGATTTTAAATTGCATAGGTCCTGATTGTGGTAAGTTTTGTTTTAAAGATATGTTTCAGATCAGAAGCTTCCTGACAAGACAAATCAGGCTGGTGAGTTAATACCTCATTCATATTCTGTTTTATATATACATATATACATATTGAATACATTGGGAGGAGTAATATACGGTTAGTTCACGTAATCCCAAAAATTGTATCTGTTATATGATGGTGTATTTAGGATTGGTTATCTTATCAACAGCATTCACCATGTCGTCACTCAAAGATTGATGCGTTGGGCACTGACCCTGCAGCCATATCGTTTTCGGATTGAAGCAATTAGAGGGTCGGAAATTGTAGGGGCTGATTACTTAAGCAGACTGTGATTTGCAGGGTTTTTTTTATTCCTTCATTATATCACGTTCTTACTGTAATGTAAATAACGTCTCATTTCGTATTTTTGTGTGTGCCAATTCCGTGTTTTTCTAAAAGTCTTTCCACTTTTTTTTTGAATGGGGGAGGTATGTCACGGAATTGTATACGACTATGTTCAATATGTATATGTGGTCAAAACTCTAGTCTCGATTTCTTTACTGCGTACAGCCTTACCGAGGGTAGTTTATTATTTTTTGGGCTTTTTAGTTATTTCGGCATAATGAGCGAACTCTCAGTTCATGCTGCATGTGCGAAATTGCCTGCAGTTTAAAGTACCTAGCTACGCATATATGTCACAGCTAGGAGTATATAAGGACGAAATTATAAGACAGAAAACACATTACGATCCAGTCTTGTCGGAAACGCTTCCATCCTAAACGGAGCAATCTATCAGCTAAAAGAGCTGAGTGGGGGCCGTTGGTGCCCGGGTGCGGTGCCATGTTGTGGTGTCCGTGGGTGACTGTAGTCCGGAGCTGAGTGGGAGCAGTTGGTGCCCGGGTGCGGTGCCATGTTGTGGTATCCGTGGGTGACTGTGGTCCGGAGCTGAGTGGGGTCCGGTGGTGCCAGTGTGCGGTGCCATGTTGGAATGACCGTAGGGTCATGGAGTGACCGTGGGGCTTCTCTGTGCTGACGTAGTGTGGTGACGTGTTGTGCTGACGTAATGTGGTGACGTGTTGTGCTGAAGTGTTGTGGTTACTTGTTGTGCTGACGTAGTGTGGTGACGTGCTGAAGTGGTGCAGTGTTGTGGTAAATGCGTGTGTGGTGCCATGTTGTGGTGACTACGTGTGTGGGCTTGTCTATGCTGACCGTGTAATGCCCGTGTGTGGCGCCTGTGTATGGTGCTTACGTATGCTGCATATATCTCGTCATATGGACGACGTATTATTTATTTAATATCTTCTTTGCAGTCTCGTTATATGAACGACACCTGCATAATTTCATTCTACACAAATCTCGTTCCATGAACGAGAACTTCAGAATTTAGGATTCACGATTGCATATGTCTCGTCATATGGACGACGTATTATTTATTTAATATCTTCTTTGCAGTCTCGTTATATGAACGACACCTGCATAATTTCATTCTACACAAATCTCGTTCCATGAACGAGAACTTCAGAATTTAGGGTTCACAATTGCATATATCTCGTCATATGGACGACGTATTTTTTTTTTAATATCTTCTTTGCAGTCTCGTTATATGAACGACACCTGCATAATTTCATTTTACACAAATCTCGTTCAATGAACGAGAACTTCAGAATTAGGGTTCACAATTGCATATGTCTCGTCATATGGACGACGTATTAATTATTTAATATCTTCATTCTAGTCTCGTCATATTGACGACGCATTATCTTTAAATATTTGCATCTATCTCGTTATACGAGCCTTTCATATATATTCATATTTGTAAATTCATTCATATACTTCTTTTTTTGTCATTACTGAAATTCATAGTTCCATGTTAGGAACATTTATTTAAATAGATTTTTCTTATATTTTGTAAAATATTGGTGCCAGAGTTGATTTTTAAAATTGCATTTATAAAATAAACATCTTATTAACGCAGTTGCGCTCCGTGTATTCACTAATCCATTTCCGACTCGGTCTGTCTTGTGACATATCCCATAATATGCTTAATGTATCCCATAATATGCTTAATGTAGTAATTCGAATGCGTTGATTTGGTTGACAGAGCCAAAACAGGAGATATTGGTATGCATCAGTTTTCTTTGATTAAATGGCCATGCGTTGATTTCTGCAAGACAACATGTGGCTTTAATTACATACTTCCCAAATTAGAACAATCTACAAAGGGAGCTGTTTTAACTTGTATGTATGATCATTGAACTTTTCCCCTTATTTTATCCACTGGCATATTGCATGTTTCGATGACGCAAACAAGCTTCCCTCCAATCGTCAAGTTAAAATATTTAAGACGAATTTTCGATGTGTTCCTATATACACTGATTTCAACTTTCAATTATATACATCCATTTAATGTACACACAAACACACACACACATACACACACACAATCACACACATACATACATACATACATACATACATACATACATACATACATACATACATACATACATACATACATACATACATACATACATACATACATACCGTCAGGAATTGTTAAACATGACACTCATTTAAATATATAGTTTTCACTATTATATAATAGCTATCGTTATTTCCGTCTCTTCAAGATCGAACTATACTTCGCTTCCTTATCCAGAATTTAATAAACTCCAATACATCTTGAATCCACTTGGATGGTACACACCCCCTTGCAAATGCATATGCTGTACCAGTGTGGATGGTACACACCTTCTTCGGAATGCATCTTAAGCTATTCCCAAACGCTTCAGTACATACATGATCATTAGTTTCAAGTGCATCCCTTCCTAGAGTATAAATTAAAATCTACCATGCATCGTGAACGTAGTGGTTAAATACTAATTATTTATAAAACCGATGTCCAGATATATTATACTATTTCAAAATTATAGTCTAACTTTATCTTCTTAACATTGTTAAGGTGCATTTTTTGTTCAAAATTGCATCATTACTTCTCTGCAAAATTCTTTCATAAGCGTGATCTGAAAACAAATACGGCTGATTTTTCCCAGTACAATCCTTAGTTATTTGGTTACTTGGGCAAATTTGTCCTAGTTCAACGATATCCTTTATTTGTCCTCACTAAGAGAAATTGTTCAGTAAATTCCATTCCTTTAATGGCTGTTAATCACTTCAATTATTTCTTATCACTTCTTGTTGCCCCTGAATGTAATCAATTTTCGGTCGTGGAAAAAGTTTCATTATACGCAGGAAATTAAATTTCATGAGCGATGCAAACAATCCTCAATGTAGCCTGCAATAACGGAAACAGTTTATGATAAACCAAGATTAGGTGTTTCACATAATTTATCTTCAGCATTTTAATGACATTATCAATGCATATAACTTGTTTTCCATTCTGAGGATTTTCTTTAAAAACGTAAACTGCATTAATTCATGTAATGTTCATTAACATGTTTTAAATAAAGTGTAAGTTGCATTTGCTACGATTATATCCAAGATTTTATGAGATACTATTATCTAGAGTTATTACATTATGAGATACTATTATCTAGAGTTATTACATTATGAGATACTATTATCTAGAGTTATTACATTATGAGATACTATTATCTAGAGTTATTACATAAACTGTACAATATTTCGAGTGATATACTCTTAATGCAGTTAATCTTTGTATATGTAATAATTGTTTGTTTCAGTTGAAATTAATATTGCAGTTTCACCAACGTCGTATAAACAGCCTTTGTAGAATTCAATTATATAACTGAAAAAGTACCTTGTTAAATGAGTTGAGTCCTTTACGTCTTTGTTTCAGCTATACAATTGAAGTAAACTATAATCAAACACGTAATTAATGCTGCCTGACATCTTTAGAAAGGCGTTGGACACAATTAACGTCGATGAATATGTTTTGCAAAATGATTCGTTCATATCAAAGGAAAATAGTTCTTACAAAGAACGTGAGGACCACCTATGTTAGTAATATAAAACATTTTTGTAGCTCTTTAATATTAATTATTAGAAAAAAACGTTGTCTTCGTTATTTAAAAACAATAATTTCAAATCTGGTACACATCCGTATCTTCACCGAAATATTATGACCTTTCGGCTACTTCTATTTGATTTGTAACATGAAACAGAGTATGATTAAATCATTGTTTCAATATATATCACTTTATTATTATTTAGAATATTTCATAATGCAATAGGTCATTCTCAAATATATTGCTTTCTAACATACAGACTAAACCATATTTCTTAATTTCGCTAAACATTGGGATTGCTATCTATGTTATTTAGTTTATAATCCAAACATAGTTATAGGCAAACAACCACACAAGAACTTAAGCCAAGACTAAATCGTTCCGTGGACTTCACAACAACTGTTAGTTAGTGATAATCACGATTAATGTGTTCTTTTGAAACTCCTACATTGAGGCAAACAATTTCCATTTTAAAGAGAGTCATTCATGAGTTTGGGGCAGTATTTGTTATTTTATATTGGCAGTAGCTTTCTATCGTAAACACATTTACACAAGGCGTAATTTCAATGAGTTTTGATGACAATAAATCTATCGTATTATAGCTTCCATATCTTGGAACGTCGTTACATGCTCCCCCAATAATGTGACGGTCACTACGTCTTTATTTGTGAGTACATCTGCAGATCACGAAAGGTATAATTATAAAACAATACAGTCCGGCGTACTAGTGTTCATAATGTATTGTTAAAAAGCACCATTCGGATCTGAGGAAATAAGTCTCTAATCTCAAATGAGTTAGGTTAATACAATTTTTCAGAAACTCTCTCTCTCTCTCTCTCTCTCTCTCTCTCTCTCTCTCTCTCTCTCTCTCTCTCTCTCTCTCTCAAATGCAAATGCATCATCAGCTACATTGGGACGTACTAAGATGAAACTATGTGTATCTAGTTTGATTTCCCATCTCTCTATTGAATCAATTTTAAATATGTTACAACGAATGATTGAATGTGTGATCGCTAGAATATGTATATACATGGTTGTGAGGTCATTAGAGTATGTCTATATTTGGTTGAATTGTCACTGATAAATGTTCCCATATGGTTGTCTGATCAGTGGAATATATAGTAGCAGTATGGCTAATAGCATATGTCTAAATATGGCAGTATGGTCAATGGCATATGTCTAAATATGGCAGTATGGTCAATGGCATATGTCTAAATATGGCAGTATGGTCAATGTCATATGTCTAAATATGGCAGTATGGTCAATAGCATATGTCTAAATATGCCAGTATGGTCAATGACATATGTCTAAATATGGCAGTATGGTCAATGTCATATGTCTAAATATGGCAGCATGGTCAAAAGCATATGTCTAAATATGCCAGTATGGTCAATGGCATATGTCTAAATATGGCAGTATGGTCAATGGCATATGTCTAAATATGGCCGTATGGTCAATGTCATATGTCTAAATATGGCAGCATTGTCAATGTCATATGTCTAAATATAGGTGTATGGTCAATGTCTTGTGTCTAAATATGGCAGTATGGTCAATGGCATATGTCTAAATATGGCCGCATGGTCAATGTCATATGTCTAAATATGGCAGTATAGTCAATGTCCCATGTCTAAATATGCCCGTATGATCAATAGAATATGTCTAAATACGGCAGGATGGTCAATGACATATGTCTAAATATGGCCGAATGGTCAATGGCAGATGTCTAAATATGGCAGTATGGTCAATGGAATATGTCTAAATATGGCAGTATGGTCAATGGCATATGTCTAAATATGGCAGTATGGTCAATGTCATATATCTAAAGATGGCAGTATGGTCAATGTCATATGTCTAAATATAGCAGTATGGTCAATGTCTTGTGTCTAAATATGGCATTATGGTCAATGGCATCTGTCTAAATATGACCGCATGTTCAATGGCATATGTCTAAATATGGCAATATGGTCTATGGCATGTGTCTATATATGGCCGTATGGTCAATGTCATATGTCTAAATATGGCAGTATGGTCAATGTCATGTGTCTAAATATAGAAGTATGGTCAATGTCATGTGTCTAAATATGGCAGTATGGTCAATGGCATATGTCTAAATATGGCAGTATGTCAATGTCTTATGTCTAAATATGGCAGTATGGTCAATGGCATATGTTTAAATATGGCAGTATGGTCAATGTCCTATGTCTAAATATGCCCGTATGATCAATAGAATATGTCTAAATATTTCAGTATGGTCAATGGCATATGTCTAAATATGGCCGTATGGTCAATGGCATATGTCTAAATATGGCCGTATGGTCAATGGCATATATCTAAATATTGCAGTATGGTCAATGGAATATGTCTAAATATGACTGTATTGTCAATGGCATATGTCTAAATATGGCCGTATGGTCATTGGAATATGTCTAAATATGGCAGTATGGTCAATGGAATATCTCTAAATATGGTATTATGTTCAATGGAATATGTCTAAATATGGCAGTATGGTCAATGGAATATGTCTAAATATGGCCGTAGGGTCAATGGCATATGTCTAAATATGGCCGTATGGTCAATGGAATATGTCTAAATATGGCAGTATTGTTAATGGAATATGTCTAAATATGACATTATTGTCAATGGAATATGTCTAAATATGGCAGTATGGTCAATGGAATATGTCTAAATATGACAGTATTGTCAATGGCATATGTCTAAATATGGCCGTATGGTCAATGTAATATGTCTAAATATGGCAGTATGGTGAATGGAATATGTCTAAATATGGCAATATGGTCAATGGAATATGTCTAAATATGGCAGTATGGTCAATGGCATATGTCTAAATATGGCAGTATGGTCAATGTCATATATCTAAAGATGGCAGTATGGTCAATGTCATATGTCTAAATATAGCAGTATGGTCAATATCTTGTGTCAAAATATGGCAGTATGGTCAATGGCATCTGTCTAAATATGACCGCATGTTCAATGGCATATGTCTAAATATGGCAATATGGTCTATGGCATGTGTCTATATATGGCCGTATGGTCAATGTCATATGTCTAAATATGGCAGTATGGTCAATGTCATGTGTCTAAATATAGAAGTATGGTCAATGTCATGTGTCTAAATATGGCAGTATGGTCAATGGCATATGTCTAAATATGGCAGTATGTCAATGTCTTATGTCTAAATATGGCAGTATGGTCAATGTCCTATGTCTAAATAGGTCCGTATGATCAATAGAATATGTCTAAATATTTCAGTATGGTCAATGGCATATGTCTAAATATGGCCGTATGGTCAATGGCATATGTCTAAATATGGCCGTATGGTCAATGGCATATATCTAAATATTGCAGTATGGTCAATGGAATATGTCTAAATATGACAGTATTGTCAATTGCATATTTCTATATATGGCCGTATGGTCATTGGAATATGTCTAAATATGGCAGTATGGTCAATGGAATATGTCTAAATATGGTAGTATGTTCAATGGAATATGTCTAAATATGGCAGCATGGTCAATGGAATATGTCTAAATATGGCCGTAGGGTCAATGGCATATGTCTAAATATGGCCGTATGGTCAATGGAATATGTCTAAATATGGCAGTATTGTTAATGGAATATGTCTAAATATGACATTATTGTCAATGGAATATGTCTAAATATATCAGTATGGTCAATGGAATATGTCTAAATATGGCAGTATGGTCAATAGAATATGTCTAGATATGACAGTATTGTCAATGGCGTATGTCTAAATATGGCAGTATTGTCAATGGCATATGTCTAAATATGGCCGTATGGTCAATGAATATGTCTAAATATGGCAGTATGGTCAATGGCATATGCCTAAATATGGCCGTATGGTCAATGGCATATGTCTAAATATGGCAGCATGGTCAATAGCATATGTCTAAATATGGCAGTATGGTCAATGGAATATGTCTAAAACTGGCAGCATGGTCAATGGCATATGTCTAAATATGGCCGTATGGTCAATGGCATATGTCTAAATATGGCCGTATTGTCAGTGGAATATATATACATGGTCCTATTAAACTTATATCACTCCATCACTTAAAAATAAATTTTATTTTAAATTGCTTAAATGACGATCAAGCGTTTTCGTTATAAAATATAAATTCATGCTGCCAGTGCAATAAATCAATTCTGCGCCAAAGGAACATTTCAATTAGACTCGGTAAATATAACATATTTAGTGGTAAAACAGTATCATCGTTGCAGACTGCAAAAGGAAAAATGTTCTAATAAACTAAAATAAGGCGCTTCACACACAATAAAGTCTTCATACATAGAATATGTTGCTGTTTGGTCATTTTAATACTTTCTCCAGTAATAAAGTTAAATGTGTTTCTTAATTAAAAAAATATTAAATGCATTGAGTTAATGTTCATTAGCATGTATTAATTAAATAATTATTTGCATATTACGTCCAAAATATCCGAAACAAAACTTTTGCTAAGTGCGAGTTTTTACATTTACTTGTCCGCATTACAAGTGATTAAACGTGCATTGTTCCAAATGCATGCGGTTTAAGTGTTTAAAGACATATGATAGTCTATTGCTTCGGCTGAATCACAATTGCTCCAGCATTATGTAAACGGACCTGAGCTGATAAGTTTATTCCCATCAATCTTGCAAATAATTCTAGAACTGCAAGTATCACTAATTCATTTAAAGCAATTACACATTCACCTCTTCAAACTAACCTGGAGAACACATTTTATATGTTAATAATTTTCTTAAATCTTACTTCAAATAAAAGAACCATATTCCTTGCATACCATGCAAAGATTACTGCTGGTTGCCTGCCTTCAGACAATTTTTTTTTTATTTCTTTAATTATTAGAAAACCAGACCAGTATATGCCCCAATTAGGTATCTGTCTGTGTCTTCAAAAAATAAATATGGCTGCTGAATTTCATTGTGTTTGATTTATCAGGTGATACAATTTGATTTACTCTTAACTTCAATGTCGGTCATGAATCATCATGCATGTCTCCCTCGTTCCTTTTGCAAGCTATCACTACCGAATCACTATTACAATACGTGACAGTCTAAACCGTGTACATTCTTCTTCCTTATGATTTTATCACAGTTATACATTTTTTATATACAAAAACCATGGATAGTTCAGTATTTATCATGTTTGATTACCATAACGATTAATCAAAATGTGTCAATGGCGAGAACCTTGGATCTAGATTGACTCTATTCATAGTATAAATGTATGTGACTTCGTATACCAGCTAAATACAATCTGTCAATCAAGCAGTCACTCATACTGAAAAAGATACGAGGTTCATCTAACGCAATCTTCTAAGACTATGTTAAAGACATCTCAATAAATTGCTTTTACTTTTGCTAGATAATTCATTTCAGTATATAGTGATTGATGTGTAGTTTCGCCATGACTGTAATTTACAAGGCAATTTGTAATTGTTGAATTTTTTATAGCATTTACTGCAGATAGGGCGTTTACAGGAAAGGTTTGAATGCACTGAAATCAGTTCCTGCTATCTCATTCCCACCTGCCTGAATTGGTTATCGTACATGCCCTGCTATGTATATCTACAATCACGTGCAACAGAGTTATCACGTCACATAATATGTTGTTATAATTATTTATTATATATGGTCTACTTGAATTTTGGTCAACTATACGTTTTTCTGACTTTTGTTTTTATGTTAGTAAGTTATAAATAAGTTGTTTACTTTTATGTATGATATAAAAAAAGAACTTTTTCCGTATGACATAGTTTCAAACTTGGGAATACTTAGATTACAAATATCAGATGATGAGCGCAAATTTCTTGCAAAGGTATACACATGGACGAGATCAGATAGGAATTTCGCACCAGAAGCAGTCAACACAATATAATGAAGTGAAGTATATTTTGTGATTGATTCTATTTACAAGGAGCCAGCGGAGCTTCTGACGAATTGGGGTAATATATTCCGTAGGTTGTTTGTCTTTTTTTTTTTTTTTTTTTGGTGCTCTAATAATCATCCTATCGCCATATGGGCCTGTTGACGTTTCTAGGGACGATACAGTGACAGTGTTGACGTTTCTAGGGACGATACAGTGACAGTGTTGAAGTTTCTAGGGATAATACAGTGACAGTGTTGAAGTTTCTAGGGATGATACAGTGACAGTGTTGAAGTTTCTAGGGATGATACAGTGACAGTGTTGAAGTTTCTAGGGACGATACAGTGACAGTGTTGAAGTTTCTAGGGATGATACAGTGACAGTGTTGAAGTTTCTAGGGACGATACAGTGACAGTCCAGTCCAGAAAGCAGACAATTAGAATAATTAAGTCTAATAAATAATAATAAGTACAAAACATGTTATGTGGTGTCACCTATGCGAAGGTTACGAATGGTGCCAATAGAACGTTATGGAAGCGAACACCATACTCACATCTCGACCTTTTTATTGTATTGTTTTTTTCTATATGAGTGTGTGATAAACAACATTATTCATTCGCGGGTCATTTAGTACTTAAGAATATACGATTAGAGATTGTGTACAAGTAAGATATATTTTACGAGCAGTCATTAATTTGGATCTGCAAAGTTCTGAAATACATTTTTGACAAACCAATATTTGGGGATTATTGTGAACACAGAAATATAATCTGCATTATATCATTGTGATGCATCAAGACTGTTGTTTTAACAACTTATTAACAACTGTAGTATTGGTACATCTGAACATTAAATATTGGGATTCGTTTTGGAATACACTCTATGTTTTACTTGTGATAGAACGTTTAGGATTATTTGAGATTTCATTATCAGTTCATATTATAATACATTTTCACTTTGTAGCTTGTTGCTTGTACAAGTGTCGTGGCCGAGCTAAATCTCATTAGAGATGACCAAATAACTGAAAACTAAATCATCTCATCATCTTTAATCATTTTAATCATCTTTAATCAAAATAGCGTTCCTGTCGTTAGGATAGAAATCGAGACGCATATACAAGATTTTGGACTTCCCATTAAAAGCGGTCGGAAAAGTTCGCAGGCGCAAAGGAGTAAAAAGTCTCTGCGGAATCTGACTTGATGCGTTTGTCGCAGGATTTAAACCGAGTGGATTTTTGATTAAATGAATAACTCAAACACAATGTGTGAAAGATGATAATGTATTAACTTAATTAGTAAAGAAACATATATAAGGCATAAATACAATGATTCTCACACGCTCTCAACATGCAATTGATCTAATCACTCTATACTAACATTCACACATTGAAAACAAATATTATATCTATATGATATACAGATTCAGGAAACCTCAGTTTCAATTAATATTACACACTAAAATATTCACATAATTTCACGCATAGACTAGGATTGAGATTCAAACAATCTCAAATTATTCAAATACGTTTCAAATGTCCTGCGCTGTAAGTAAGATTCATAAATTTCCTGGAATTCAACTAAGATTATATAAGATTGAAATGCAAATGTACCAAATAAAACAGTAATTGGACCAAACATATGTTCCATGACACTTTACAGTCGCACGATTCATAAACCGATAAACCGTAAAGTTTCACCACGTTCCTTGGGTTGGCCCACACTTGTATCGGCCGCTCGCACCCTTCATGGATCCACCACATGTGCAGTCAGTCATACGTATACACACGTACAAACAGAATGCAGCACCCTTGTGTTAGCTACGTCTACAGTCATGGCTCCAGCACATGTACAAATATACGTACATACATATAGACAGTTGAAGATAGCTCCATAAGTCAGCTAAATTAGTCAGCAGCTAAACTCGTCAGACAAACGCGTCAGCTAAACTCATCAGACTCGTAACACACATTACAAACGTTAGACTCGTTAGACTTGTTAGACTCGTTAGACTCCTTAGACTCGTTACACTCGTTACACTCGTTCGTCACACTCATTACACACGTTAGACTCGTTAGACTTGTTAGACTTTTTAGACTCCTTAGACTCGTTACACGTGTTAGACTCGTTAGCTACAATAATACCAGACTGGTAATAATAATGAGTTCTGGAAAACGCTAATACATTAAACTCTTAATAGCAACTTGAAATTGACAGTACACAACGTTTCAATCTGCATTGTAATAAATGAATCACACGATATGACAATACAATCTCTATAAACTTCGCATATCAAATGAAATACAAATTTACCACTCACACCTATGGCTATAGAATACAATAGAATAAAGTGCACTCCTCGGCAAGATACAAAGCGACCAGTGTATTGGTTATACATTAATCTTGCTTAAATGCATAGGACAGTGAGTAATAGTCAGGGTAAAATACCCGTGCATATCGTGATTATAATGTTCCTCGCCGCAAGTAATTTCCTGCGAGATATATGCTGGTTCCGTTGCTTGTCTGGAAAAACATATGCTCACCTTAGTTAACGTTGTACGCATGCGCAACGAAAAATAGTCAAACATTTCCCAGGCATAACAAAAGGTATTTGTTTTCCTAGTTCCGTGACAGCGTTAACAAGGGTTTGAAGGGCATTGAGTGCTACAGGAAAGACAGTCGTGTACGCACCTTGAAGTAATGTAAACGCGAGGTTCCAATAAATTCTAGCGCTTAAAATTATAGTGGATGATAGAAAACCCTTTAATCAGGCCGCCTACAAAAAATGCAGGCCTGGTGTACTCCGCGTGGCATATGAGTCTGGTATTGCACTCCATGTTGGCACATAAAAATGCGACCGCTAGGTGTCATCCGAAATGTATTGGCCTATGTTTGATAGCGATATTGCAGGATGTTCTCGATCGTGTCACATTTGCCAAATAACCTTATCAAAATGGAATGATAACGAGAGCACTATCAGGTAGCAGCAGAGAGGGTGAACCCTACAACCTTTTGAGACAAAATAAGCCTTCCTACGAAATCTCATTTAACCAAAAAAAATAAGTATCCATTTAGCAAACGGAGACTTTACGATTTTTTAATCAATTTTGATCGCAACTATGTTGTCGTTCACCCTCTCTGCTGCTATGGGTTAATAATTCTTTTACGATTTCAACCAAATATTTGATCGAGTCTTTAGGACTTTACAAACAAACTAATCGCTAACACCTCATCTTGTAGATCAATTAAATTATTTGACTGGTCGGTGAGTCGGAAATTAATTCTCGTTAACGAATTATTATGGCATCGCATGTAGACAGGATTAATTGGGTTTTCAATAATTAGGAATCCTGGAGGAGCTGTTGGTGCAAACGAATAAAGAATATATCCTTGCTGAGATTGATTTGATTGCTCTAGATTAATTTGATAGCTTCCTTCAATTGCATCACATACTAAATTGAACGCAATCACCGTTGAAATATTCACATTGTACGGGGCAATATGCCTACCGCCACCATCTGGATCATTATTATACCTGAGGAGGACAGTTGAATCTGGTTTTTGTAGCGCCTTGATATCGGTTTTAAAAATTCTTGCTAGTTCATCAGGGTTGTATTTGGGAAATTTGAAATTACGCAGATTGTCTTCTTTGATATTGTAATCGGTTATGAATCGTTGTTTATTGTCGCTGTTGTCATTAATTATTGTTTGAATAATTAGTTCATAGATATATTTCATTTCAGATATAAGTTGATTTATTATTTCAACGTGTTTTTGCGATTTTGTTTTCCTTAGTTGTTCTAGTTGTGTTTCATATAATTGTTTAATTTCATTAAAATAACCACGGACGTCAGTTAGCGTAAATGAAATAGTAACAGATGAGTCGGCTATTCTTTTAATGATAAAATCCCATTGCAATATGTCTTTGTTGGTAAATATAAATCTATCGGCGATTTTTCCTTTTCTTATATCAGATAAATTATCTCGATAACTGGGATTGATTTCATGATATGATTGTACGTCCGTGGTCAAGTCGGTGGCGGATTTTTCCGGTGGTTTTTCAGGCCATCCTAACACTGTTCTTAACGAGCTGTTATAGATATCTACAATGTATCCCTCTGTGCTTATTTCGATCGACTACGAGAGCGTCGGTTCATGAAGTTTAATAGCTATTTTTGATTCTTTTCCCGTGATTGATTTTATTCTACGCTGAATTTCAGCATCAATTTGCTCAATTTGGTACGACCCAGTTGGTAACGAAACAGTTTCCCACGCTGGAGTACCATCGGGTTTATTCTTATACGAGAACACCAGTGCGTTATTGGGTTGCTGACCGCCAAATGCAACCGATCTGATATTAGGCCAGCTATGATATACTCGTAATTTTGCCAGCGCGATCTCACGCACTGGAATCGGAGAAGGGAATTTCACACTAAATTGTGGGGTTGTTGATGTCATGCTTGTTCGTATCGGAGTGGTATTCTCCGCGATTCGTTGAAGCAGTTCGAGTGACATTATTGTTAACGCTATCTTCAATTTCCAATTTCAACATCGCGGAGTTATACAACTGGGTCATCGTGGAAAATTCAACATCGGATATGAACGAATTATCTATAGAAAACGAGATCAACTCGGATAATTTCGAGTACGCGTCAAATACCACCCGGTACCGAGCTGTATAATCACTGAGTTTTTTCTGAGAACACGATGATAATTTTTTAGTTATCGCGGTGGCGACTGCCGCAATTGTTGTTGCCGCGGAGATAGCGATTGGAACTGCAATCGGAGCCATCATGGTCACCGTCGACAAAATAACCCCGGCGCTGGCCATCACACCGGATACCGAGTACACAGTTACATCGATGGCGGTAATTCTTCTGCGGTACTTTTTCATTTTTTCACTATAGCGCTCAGAAAGTGATTTCAAGTTCGCGGAAAATTCTTTCACGGTGTCGAATCGATATTGCGATGACGGCGTCATTGATGATGGAATCATTGATGACGGAATCATTGTTGATGACGAAGTCATTGTTGTTATTTTAAACCTGATAGTGTTTTCAATTATCCTATTATTGAAACGGTTTTAGGATCGGATGAGGGGACACCGGATACAAATTCTATTATCCAGGGTAGTGACTCCCTAATCACATACTCGTCGGAATTGTTTATAGTAATCGTAAGCGGGATTGGTATAGAGGGTGGAGGTGGTGGTACTTTCTCTAGTATATACATCAATGTGTTAACACCTCTGATACCTGTGTTGCTGAATTCCAAATCAAATTTACGGTGATGTATTATTGTAAGTCGATAGCAACCTGGTACACCAGTATGTCTGTGGCCAACACGAAAATAATTTTCTTTTCCTCGGATCCAATCAAAAGTTCCACTATCAACCGTGTACACGATGTTATTAACGGCGCTTACACTATGTGGAATTTTTACCTTATTGATAGCCGCAATAATTTCAACGAGAGACATACCCGCGTTGTGTGGAATTCCAAAGAACTTATCAACAATGTCATTGACTGGTTTTTGTACCCGCTCTAAATTCCTCTTTAGTTTAAGAATATCGTCAATGACGTCGGAATAGGTTTTATCGATTTCGAAATATTTTATCAGCGTTTTATCGCGGCGTTTAAAAAATGTAAACAAAAGGATGTTAAATTCCATACTTATTCGGGTTTGATAATCACTAACGAGGTCAAAATATGTCGTCGTGATATTGCTATCTTTATAGATTCCAAAGAACTTATTAACCATTTCACTGGCGGATTTTTGTTCGTCAATAGCTTTTTTTACTTCAGCGAGGGTCGGGCCTGTCAACGATGTGGTTTCAGACACAGGTGTTCTCCCTAAAAATTTATCCACGATGGTATTAAGTGTTGTTTGTCTCACCATAAACATATTAATATCTTTGAGAGTCATCGTAGATGTAGCCGGGACACCAAAGAAACTATTAGCGATGTAGGCATTGTGAGTATGCTTGCCGATAAACTCGCTAATTTCAGCGAGAGTCATGCCAGCCACAAGCGGGGTTCCAAAAAACTTAACAATGACGTCGTTAGTGGGTTTTTGTACCTTTTCAAGATTTTCTATTAGTTTAGAAATATCGAGATAATTTGCCTTGATTTCATTTTCATTCATCATCTTTCCCGCGTCCCTGTTAAAAAAGAATAGCGATAGATAGTTTTTAATTTCAGCGAGAGTCATGCCAACCACAAGCAGGGTTCCAAAGAATTTATGTACGACATTTTTGCGAAAACTATTATAACCTCGTATATTATCATCCAGCTCACGGCCCTGGGTGGTAATCGTGTTGTCGTGGGCGGCAATCTTGTTGTCGTGGGTGGCAATCGTGTTGTCGTGGGCGGCAATCTTGTTGTCGTGGGTGGCAATCGCGTCGGTGATCGTAGACACAAGTGCGCCTGGTTTAAGTTGTCCACCGTTGGAATACAGCGCAATAGAGTTTTCAGCGGCGTCGTGTTGTCGTTTTAAAATGTCATCCAATGACACATCACTGCTTTTCAATTTACCCTGGCGATCTTGAAATACAACTATTTCGTTCGGGTCAACACTTACTAAATTTAACGTCTCAGCGATTTCATCTTCAATTATTTTTTTTACATCCTTGATAGAACCCGCAGATGTTTCCGCGGTGGGTTTCGACATTGACAGAGATCGTCCCCAAATATCAATCATTATTGTAAAGACTCTAGTATTTTTAATTTATTGATTCTCTAAAATTACCTAGTAATTTCCCACTGGTATATTTATTTACAACCAGATGAGGTGGTTTCCACGGAGATCCAAAGGATTTTAATGAAATCTCCGCGAGCACATTTAATACTTCACGGCCGCATATCGGAGGATCATTTAATTGTTGTGTTGGCAGCGTGGAATAAAAAATCGGAAACTCTTTTAGTTTCATCGAAGAATTTATATACCGCATAAACTCGCTTGGCGGAGCTAACCCATATGAATCAAAATAGACAATCCCACGCGGATCGATCGCGTATGCAACCCAGTGAGTTCCCGATCCGCTGCTGTTATCAAGATTGATGATACCGGTTTCAACGTTATTTGGTTTTCTTGGTAACTGATCTCTCATAAAAACCCCTCTGAAGTTTTTTATCGCTAGTTTTTAGCAGCATCAGCTAAATCAAAATTGGACATGGGAACAATTGGGTTTTCAACTAATAAACCGTTCCTGGTATTCTTAGACCCGATCCGCTCACGGATCTCCCGCTGTACCATGAATACGGGGTTCCTGGTAGTCTTAGACCCTTTCCCTTTTTTTTATATCCTTCCCCAGTTGCCTTTTACAACGCCATCCCTGCCGCGGTCCCAACGGCTCCCAACGCCGCTGCCTTCGCCACCGCTGGGGCAGCCGCTGCAATCAATGCTGGTATTGCAGCTAACAATGGAAATATACCACCTGATTTTATCATGTTCGCGACTGCAGCTTTCGAAAATTCTATTTGAACTCCTCGCTTATTCTTTAGCGCATCATTGAAATATTTTATTTGACGATCCATCAATGATATGTTATGTGTACCGCCGGACATCTGCGTTGTTTTCAATGTTATTGTTGTTCCACATTCTTTAGCGGATTTTGATTGCAATTTCTTGACCTGACCATCAGTCAGCTTGACACTAACAACACTATATGTCACTTTATTGTAAAACATATTTATGCTTTCAAATGATCTAATTGGAAACTCTTCAAGTTTCATTTACATATTTTCTACTGGTGCGTCAATGATTCTCATTCGTCCACCAACACCTTCTAACAACATTGATTTGTCGCTGAGAATGACAGCAACCGCTCTATAATTGACACCACCAGGATCTATACGAGCCCTAAAATGTATGTCAACGACGGATTGCCTTGTTAAATCAAGATGCTCCAGCGAAAAGTAATAAATCGGATATAGGTTTTTAAAATCAAATTGCGATATTTGTAAACCAGTATCAACATTTTGATCACGACCCATATATGACAGCATCCGATGATACACACGTGCTATATGGTTGTTTTCGTAATCAAGCTGTATATCCTCAGATGGTTCTTGTTGTCCGTTTATTCTCAGCGAAACCTCATTTACTCCTAATTGATCGAATATCATATGACTGCGTTCTTGGGAACCTAATCGATTCCGATTCTGTAGAGCTACAAATATATGACGTGGAGCTGAAACCCCTTGTTTTGATGCCAAATGCCATGTAAATGTACCAGCGACATTACCATCTTTGGAATCAGTTGTTGTTGTTAGCCAACTTAGCAATGATTTACCACCTGTTTCCATAAATGAGAGTAGTCGCTCTTCTCTGGTAATTGATGGGGTCATTACTGGCATCCATAGTACCAATTTAGTTAAAACAACTTTACCATCAGCGGCACCAGTACGCCAAATAGCATCATTGGCATCGCCTTTTCGTACTAATGCGATTGTGTGTTTAGCTCCATAAATAACTTTTCTAACATTTCTGCAGAATCCGAAAATATGATGCAACGGAATCAAACATGAAAACCGTCGGCGTTGTCCTTGTAACATCGCTACTCGTGTTGCAAACCCTAGATTGAAATTGCGATTAATGTCTATGACATCAAAGGTACCAGCTGGTCTAGTATATCCGGCTGGTGCTGGATCAACTGCGGTATCTCGTGTTGCTTTTACCCTAGTATGATTAATGTGATCAGCGTGATTATTAATATCCTTTGCAAACATCATAGATGGACCATCCGATCTTGTATAAATATCGGAGTATCTTGCTAGCCCGATTATTGTTGTTGCAACATCAACATCACGGTCTATTGATTCAATTTCTTTTCCATCAATGAGATATCTTGCACTTTCAAATAACGCCATTATGCCATTGTTGACGAAACCAACTCGGATATTTGGATCATCTGCATATGGTGGATCATTATGATCAGCATCATTTGTTACGAGTTCTCCTTCTACTTCAATAAATGCTTCACATGGCAAAAAGTATTTACTGGTATCTTGAACTTGAAGTTCAATTCGCGATCGTAGGTCGGGTTGTATTGCATGATAGGAATAGTATTGATAATCGCGGACAGAATCATCTTTGCGCACTTGGGCTTCCATATCTAACGTCGGATCAGCTGTTCGTTTAAACATTTATAACATTACTAGTGTTTTCAATTATGAAACTCTTTGTAATCATCGTCGTTGAAAATTCTTCGAATTTATTTTTTGTTTCAAACCACAAACCACTAAAAAGTATTTACTGGTATCTTGAACTTGAAGTTCAATTCGCGATCGTAGGTCGGGTTGTATTGCATGATAGGAATAGTATTGATAATCGCGGACAGAATCATCTTTGCGCACTTGGGCTTCCATATCTAACGCCGGATCAGCTGTTCGTTTAAACATTTATAACATTACTAGTGTTTTCAATTGTGAAACTCTTTGCAATCATCGTCGTTGAAAATTCTTCGAATTTCTTTTTTGTTTTAAACCACTTTCTGCTATCGCGTTCATGATAGTGCTATCTGTTACCGGTGAAGCCGGAGTCATCGAAGCAGCCAACGACGCTAGTTTTTCTTCCATTGCGCTATTTATTGCTTTGCTGATTTTTGCAGGCATCACTGTAGTTGATGGCAGCACTAATGACGAAGTCATTCCTGGTTTCTTTCGCACCAATGATGCTATTTTATATTTCGCGGCAGAAAACGTCTTTCCGGCAAGATTTCCAACGAAATCTCCGATTTTGCTGGTTCCCTTATCACGAATAATATCAATGGCCTTCATTGATAATTGTTTAGCTAACGGCGCCACCTTGGGAGCCATTCTTGTAAATAACCCCGCAATGATATTGCCGAAACCATCTCCGTAATATGCTCTATAAACAGGCAATCGTGAGTTCACCACGTAGACGCTTACGGGTTTATCATGGTTGTAGTGTATAATCATCTTGTTATAAAACTAGTAGTTTTTCAATTAGTGATCAATCGCTAAAATCCATAGGATTTTCATCATAACCATGGGCATCTTTGTGATTTTCAACTAATTCAGCAATGAGTTCGCGATATACATTAATGTCCATAATACCGCCGGCAAATAATCGTCTACAGATATCAGCTGCTTCATTAATTACTTCCGGTGAGTTGTTTCCGGCTCGTTTCCCCCCGATCAGAACTTCCAACCGTGATATATCGCTGAGGATGTTACCAGGACATGTCACGGCTGCGTTGAAATCCAAAGGATTTTTAATCGAATATCCTTTTCCGCATGTTTTCTCAGTTGTACCAGTTGCGCCCTGACTATCATCAAGTAATTGCTTTTGTCGGCCTCGACTTTGTTTTTCTCGTTCTTGTTGTTTTTGTATACCATAACTATCAACTCCTACTTTAAAAGATCTATACTCAATTGTATCCTTTTTCAAATTACCAGTAATCCCCTTATTCTTTTTATACAACCAATTAACCCATTCATCTCGGCTTATTCTACTATTTTTATACTCGTCTTTTAAAAAGTCCTTTCTAGAATGAAAGCTTTTGGCGGCAAAATCACCAAAAGTCGTATAATCTTTGAGTTTTATTAATTCAGGTTGTTTGATTTCTGTTATAGCTTCTTCGGTGAGTTTGTCTATAAAGGGAACACCTCTTGGGGTGACGACATCAACAGGTTGTGGTTCAGGCGCAGAATCATCAATATCAGCTAATCCTTCATACTCGTGTTGGGTTTTTATATCACTGGATAACTGTTGTATCCCTGCGCGTGTTTGTTCGGTCTCTGCTGCTATCTTTTCAAGCGTATCAAGCAGCGGTGCCTTCTTTGCTCGTTCTTTTTCAGGAATATCTCCGTATATTGCTGCTTCAGTTAACTTTCTCACATCTTTGGTCACACTTGTTATCGGAGTAAACAGTTGTTCACTTGACACAGAAAAGTCAGTCTGCGCTTGTTGTCGTTGTTGAAGTTTCTCGCGAAGTCTGTCTCGAACCGGTATAAACTTTTTAATTGCTGCTAGCCGCTCTCGGGCTAATCTAGTTGTAAGCGATTCACCTACCATATATTGTTTGTGAACTAATTTTTGAAATGTGAAACTATCACAATTAAAAGATGAGTTATTAAATAATGTACCATCAAGCTAACGTATCCATCTTCGACAGGGTTAAACTGTACGACGCTATCCGCGAGTGTTTCAAAAATAACATCGCTGGGGGTTTCAGAATTGTAATATCTGAGAACGGCGATGAACGATTTGTGTTAACGACGCGGCAACAAGAACAACTACGTAAAAATGGAGGCGTCGCGGTGATTACTTGCTACTACAACCAGATCATCCATTATGCACATAACTGCATGGGCAAGTCCAAACTGATGAGTATTCTCTCAGGAGAAAATCCTATGTGAGTGTTACAAAAAACGCTAAAAAAAATAATTATTTTTTAATAAAATTTACTGAAAGCCTAACGCTCACGTGGTTAAGATACTGGTTTTTCCTGGTTTAATATTTTTCTAAGATCACGAACCTTAGAACTAATTTCAGCTCGTTTTTGATACTCTTGGCCGAGCTTTTGACGTATTGCTTCAACGGTGCTAAATAGCGTTATAAATACGTTAATATCGTTACCGTACAAGCAAGCATTAATGGACTTTTGAATTCCTTTCACGAGCCTGTACATCTTGGGTAAAACATAACGACCCTTACTAGACTGATACTCTATGTCTTCATATTCCGAGGAAATTCTGTCGCAGTCGAGATCTTCAGATAATACTACCCCTCTATTTTTTAAATCTGAGATTTCAGCAATTATAGAATTTACATCTTTGATATCCATTATTTATATTTTTATATAAATATAATATATTTTATCTTTAATTATTAAAAAAAATAACACTCATTTGGCAATCCCGCTGGCGCCCTATGACGTCAGAGAGACCCAGAGGTTACTTTATTAACTTAATTAAGGACAGCACAACACGCATCTTTGGAACTCCTTGGGTACCTTCGCATCCAAGTAAGCCCAAAGTAACCCGAAACATACATCTCCGGCGGGAGGCCTAACGTGGCAAACGCCATCTTAGACAGCCCAGAAGATATGCTTGGGGGAACATCACATACATGAAAACCCCATTTGGAAACCCCTTTCGCGTCAAATAACGTGAAAGAGACCCAGAGGTTACATATACGACAACACATCTTTGGAACTCCTTGGTTGCCTTCACATCCAAGTAAGCCCAAGGGGACCCGAAACATACATCTCCGGCGGGAGGCCTAAGGTGGCAAACGCCATCTTAGACCGCCCAGAAGATATGCTTGGGGTGACGTCACAACATGTACTTAATTAAGGATGGATATATTCAATGAAACGATGATGGAATTTGTGATGTAATGATGTGGGGACGGCACAAGACAGCACAAACATGAAACGACGGGCGGATTTTTTACGGCCAACCAACCAATCAAAAGCAACCCAATTAAATTAACCCGGTTGCATGATTGTGAACAAAAGACAACCACACGCCTGGGTTAATGGCGTTGGTTAGTTTTGATCGGTCGCATTGGCCTTCGAAAGCCACAAGCTTTATACCTTTGATATGCTATATAAGGTGACTATTACAGCAGCGTTGATTCACGGGTATGTTATTTTATTTCCTTATTACTTATTAATGATGTTTCACAGCAGTTAAATGAGACAAATATTTTAAATGAAACATTAAACAAAATAATACTGTTGTTAAATAACAGCGTATATTTTCCCTGTTCTAATTCTCTAGACAAAAATGCATTATCGATTAGATCACAAAGAGCTGTATACAAGGAATTTTAACCACGCCCACCTACTTCAATGAATGGGAAACACTCGCGTTCCGGCTGAGCGAACATAGGTAAAATGCGCTAGATTATAAAGAACGTCTGTACTGAAAGTGTATTAATAGATGGTCTAAATAAATACAACTGTTTAAATAATGCAGTTTTAGCCCAAGCGACAATAAAACATTTTAGAATTATTTAAACAGTTGATAAAAATACAACTCTAACGAAACACATGTATTATGCTCCATTACAGTCACGTGGGGCGTGCACATGTCAATTATACCTCTCTACAGGTAATATAGCAGACGACGAATTCCTTTGACGTCATAATACAAGGGAACTTAGTAGGTAAATGTTATGAGTTGTGGCGGATTTATCCATAAAGGATTTATCTCCCTTGAATCGTTTCAGGTGTGTACGAATTTTACTTTATGACCATTTTTTTCGACAGAGCAGTTTTAATTATATTTTCTGCAACAAATCGTATTGAAGTCCCACAAATGTCAAAGTATCTACTGGCTTCATTTATCGACTGAAAGCTTCTCTCTTCATTATTTTCTAAATCAAACGATTTAACTCTCCTAGGGCGTTTTGCATGTTTGCCAGTTCCACCTAATTTTGAATTCCGACTTTGTGAGACGGCTTGAAGATTCACAAGACAATTATCAGTCTTCACGCCATTTATATGATCAATAACAAGGCCGTCTTCGATTAATCCGTTATGACATTCAAAAATAATTCTGTGACAGAGATACTTCTTCCTCCCAGCTGAAAACATCAAATACCCCATATTATTCAGATATCCAACCGGTTTTTTTAGTCTTCGGTGCCTGACAACACCATCACTGGAGGCTTCGTAATTAACAAGCACTGGATGGGGTCTGAAATCTTGGCTCATTTGTATAATAATACTACTTGTCTAATTTATTATTTGCTTTAATTATAAGTCTATCAATGTAGTCTTGAGGGGTTTTTATGATTTTGTCCTTGATTTTATCAAGGACGTTAGGGTCAATGATCGTTTGTCATAATAGCGTTTTAGTTCCCTGTATTGTTTACCCCCACAAGCAAGACACAATTGCAATTTTCCTCTAACACCCACCCCACATTGGAGGCATGGGAGAGGGCCAAAAGTTCCTCGCCGAACACTTTGTAAATGATACCCACTGAATTCGCTTCTGCATGATTTGTTACACGGGGTTGTTGATCCAATCATTAGCCACTTGCAGTGATTCATTATACTATATTTTTCTATTTAAATACTTGTTTTAATTATAACATGGAGGAGTTCAAGAGATTATCGAAAATTAAGCCCTGGAGAAATACTAAATTCATTGATTATAACATGGAGAAGTTCAAGAGATTATCGAAAATTAAGCCTTGGAGAAATACTAAATTCAATCTCGATGAGGAGTTCAACAGATTATCGAAAATTAAGCCTTGGAGAAATACTAAATTCAATCTCGATAGTCTCTGATACACCAAAACGTCTAATCGGTGATGGAACTATACTAAGTAAAATCAGGGAGTGTTTTAATGAATTCTACCGAGACGGTGCAGCATACTGTTGGTCGACATTTCGAATTATTGATGAAGATGTCAATGTACCCAACATCGATGCTACTATGAACGATGAAAGAGCAGCTGAGATAATTTCACACCTTGGCCCGCCAAGGGGCTGGAAATCCAAGGGTGTAAAATCCAAATGGGAAATTCAAAGAATTTTATCAAGGAAAATCAAAGATTTTCAACAAAGCAATTTCCATCAGAAGTATTTTTTTCAGAATAAAATTCATTATCGAAGTCGAAGGCAAATGGATTATCAGGGATAAATTTGAACCAATCCTCAATGATAAAAAAAACTGTCATTGTAAGTAGAGATTCCAAACCAGGAATTCTAACTGGAATTGACAAACCATACTACGAGAGATCTTATCCTGTAACAGCAATCGTTTATGGAATATATCCGTTAAATGATAAACCCGATATTGCAAAACTTGCTCCTATGAAATATTCTAGTTCACTGAATTGTGTAGCAACACGGGTAATGGAACACTTCACAAATGCATCCCGAGGAAATAAACTAACTGATCTGCGACGTAGGAAAATAACCGAATGGGAACTGACAGTGAAACAGCACGGTGCAAAGATTTCTGATATAGCTAAATTAGAAACATCATTAAGATTCCCAATAACCGTTATGACGATAACCGGAGAAGTTTTATACGAACCGAAATATAACAAAAATGGAGCTCCAATTAAAATTATTGATCATAACAAACACGCGTGGACACCTGCAGTAACAATATTTCCACGAGATAGAACCGTGAGATATATCCCTCCAGAATTCGTCGGGGATGTTTTTTATAATGAGAAATTATTCGATGCTATTCACACGCTGTGTAAAGATGATCCTGTGTCAGTGTGGTTACTTAGAAGTGATGAAGATCCCGAAATAGGATTTGATCAATTTGTAAGACCAAATGGTGAATTATATCGCGTTGAAGAATTAGATAACAGAATGAGAAAAATCGCTAGTGATTTTTCACCGGAGAGTTCCCATGAAAAACTATTAACGGATAGTTTTACTATTCCATCAGTGGTAGCTCACTTCGCAAGAGAAAAAAACTCATGGCGTCCAACACAAAGTGATTTTCTCGAGGACGTTAAATTGAGTTGCGTCGAATTTAGTCATGGAGGACTGTGGAATACAAAATACCATCGTGGCGGCATGATTGCAATTGATATATCCGCGTGTTATCCTGGAAGTTTTCTCGGGTATGGAGAATGTAGTAACTATTTTAAACGATTTGGACACCCCACACATGAAATGATTCGTGTTGCGATTAATGGGCCATTACCTGATTTTGATTTAACCGGATTCGCTCGTGTGATATCATTTGAACTCGCTGCAGGGTTACATCCGTGTAGTTATGTTTGGCTTGGTAGACATATATCTGAAAAGGCCTGGATGCCAATAGTGTTACTACGATATATGATTGATTGTGGTATGCTAATATCGTTGATTGTTTCCGAAGCTATTATATGCTATCGAGCTCAGAAAGAAGTTTGGCTACCACAACCCGATCTAGATCATATAATTAGCGAACAGCGAAAACAGTTTCCAGATTTCAATGAAGAACAAATCATGAATTGGTCTAAGGAGTTATTTGAAATTAAAAAAGAACAAGCAAAAGATTTTGGACGAAGAATAATCGGTAAATTTACCCAGGGTGGAAGATACGACAATGCAAAATATTCCTCGCGGTTGATCATAGACATCGCTGAATACGATTTTATTGTAACGGATTTAACGAAACAGGGAAAACTTGTAAATCGTAAAGACGCTTTCCTATCCAATGGAAGACGATTAGGTACAATTGTTACCTATTGTGATGGATATATTAAACAATATACGCATTTGAGAAGTTTTATGCTAGCTTATGCTTCTATCAATTTATTTTCGATGATAAATAGATTTCCTAATAACGCAGTTAGAGTAGCCACTGATTCTATGTACATCCACGAGAAATACAAATCAGATGTAGCTAAATTCACAGATCCGGAGGCAAATTGAGGATGTTGGAGATTTAAAAAGGAGACGCTACATGAGTATTGTGAATCGGCAGATGTTACCATGGACGATAAATACTTGAAAAGCAACCAATTATCAGAATTTTCTAATGCACCACCGATATCTGATCCGATTACCCGATATAAAACCGTTTATTTGAATGGTTGTGGAGGATCAGGAAAGACAACACGAGTAATTAATTTATTCAAAGATAAAATCAACATGAATGTGTTAACACCAACTCATAAACTTGCCAGAGACATAAAACAACGAGATGTAAAATATTCTGGTACTTATCACAGCTTCTTTCGATGGAAAGGCGATAAGTGGACCCCTGAAAGAATGGGACAGAAATTTATTCCACCTGTGATATTATGGGATGAAATTTGTACAGTACCGTTACAAGTATTAAAAACATTTCTTGAATGGTTGTCAACGAAAAATACAAAAATTATTATGTGCGGCGATCAAGGTCAACCACCACCGTTTGTCGGCGAACCTCCTCATGACTGGCTAAAATCATACGTTGATCATTACGAAGAGATGAACGATGACATTAGATCGTTAGATGAAGTATTACGTGAGTTTAAACAACTAATCAGATTACAACCGGATAGAATCCAATGTGAAATAGCACGTGAAATAATTTCAGAAACTCCCATGAATGATTTTTGGGAGTTGTGGAGACCAAATGATTTGATAATAGCAAGTAGAAAAATAGTCAGAGATAAACTTCAGATGAAATTATTTGAATTACATAAACGTAAATTTGCAACACTTCCAGTACCGTTGTGTTATAGACCTTCGGATACACGAAAACAAAACATTGAAGTTGATATTCCAGGACAGCGTGAAAA
This sequence comes from Unio pictorum, assembly GCA_030141615.1. Classification (NCBI taxonomy): domain Eukaryota; kingdom Metazoa; phylum Mollusca; class Bivalvia; order Unionida; family Unionidae; genus Unio; species Unio pictorum. Next base: position 306,925 of record JARLTB010000003.1, read on the forward strand.
ACAAATTCTCGTGTTAAATGATATTGTGCTGGTTGATATCAGCGTCGTCGAAGATGCATTGCGTGCTGATAAATCCCTATGGACGTTAGGTTATGCAGCAACAATACACTCTTCACAGGGATTAACTATCACAGACACAATTATTTGGATAGTAGATAATCGCATTGAGTGGTCGAATTTAGTTTATCTTGCAGTATCCAGAGTACGAAGAATAGATCAACTTCGAAGAATCGTTTTAGATGATGATGACACTACAATAAGTGATATTGTCAACGTTGATAGAGTCAAGGACATAATCAGAAAAAAACTCTCTGGTTATAAACAACAAGATAAAAAAAATAATAGAAAATTTGACATTGATGCTGTATTAATAATTTCGCTGAAGCAACAACAAAATAATCACTGCGCGAGTTGCAATTGTATAATGCGTTGGCAGTATTCGGATAAAGATCCTCGCCAATTTACCGTAGACAGAAAGAATAGGAGCATTGGTCATATCAGAGATAACGTTATGCTGACTTGTCTTGAGTGCAACAGACGCCGGGGTGTCAGCACCCTGGGTGCTAGTTAAGACCACGCGGTGGTAATTGAGTATCCTCGGGAATTACCTGTAGTTGTTGTCGAGTAAATCCTCGCTGAGGAGCAGTTGAATTTAGTTTATAGATTGCTGGTCTACCAGTAGATCGTGTTATACTAGATATCTTATGCGTAGTGACACTCCAAATAGGATCAGTAGCTCTTTTTTTTACCACCCTCAAGCTCTCCTGGTTCGTATAAGTACCTTACAGTGACATTACTACCAAGAATTGGTTCTTTTGAAAAATCTTTTTGTGGTTGTACGGGTATATACTTCTTTTTAATAGCGTTGCTAGGTTTCATGTTGATTGTTCTAGTAATCTCATTATTGATTGCGGTAACTACACCTGGTAATCTCTTAACCCATTCACGGGATCGCTTTTCTTGGATGAATTCCTTCGCGTATTGATATCCAAATAACCGTTCAGCAAGAGTCCGATTAAATCGTTCAACAATTGCCTGATCGCGATGTAGCGCAGTATGCCCTCGTCTGATGGTGACATTGTGATGTTTCATCGCTGATAAAACAGCGCCTTGAAATTCCTTGCCAGGATCAACTTGTAACAGATTTGGCCAGCGTAGTGAGCCTCGTCGATAAATCTTTTCAAATGCAGAAGCAACTTCAGGTGATGATTTTGTTTTTAGCGGTTCTGCTTGTTTGTATCGACTCGCAACGTCAACTACGGTTAGCGCGTATTTGTAACCGTTGTCATGTGGTAAAAACAATAAATCAGCTTGATGAACTTCATTGGGTCCGGTAACATCAAAATGCGAGAAATTGATTTGTTTAGAGCGCGGTAGATAAATTTGCCATATAGCCTGTTTGGATAACCAATTAGCCGCAGTGGCCTTTTTCACTTTTGCGGCGTTGGCAAGTTTACTGATTGCAGCGTTACCCCTCCAGTATCCTTTTGGAGAATAATAAATAGATTCCATATTATTAATTACCAGCGCCCATCATCAATTTGCCTTTCATAGCTGATTTTACCAACCACAAAGCCAATTTTTCTTTGAAAGATTTATCAGGAATAGCATTTAACGCATGAATTAATTTCACATCCGCGAGATGCCTGTTTTGCAGATTGCTGCTTTTATATGCAACATCATGAGCATGACACGCCTTATCAATAGCGTTTATCGGATACTCGCCGGATCGGGGTTGATTTTGATCATCAAGTCTGATATCTAATCGTGTTCCGGGGCCACAGTAGCTATATCCTGGAAGGTGCTTTTCTCCGGGGTTCTTTGCCCATGGGGTTCCAGGGAGCTTTGCAAATTTGGCTGCGATATCACCTCCTCGTTTTTATTTAAAACATCTCCGAATTGTAAAATCTTTGATTTTGTAGAAACAAATCTAAATTTTTTTATACCACATGTTGCACATCTACCAGTTAGTGCTGATCTGTTATTTTTAGTTGTAACCGTCGTCACATCATTTGTGCTAGTACGCGTTTTACACTTCACACAATATAGATCCATAATTTATGTATAGAGATATGAATATAATTGATTTTTCAGCGACTAAAACAAGAGAACCAGTTAAGCATCATGCAGCGCTACCAAACTCTATCCGCGCAATTATAATAGGGCCATCTGGATCCGGCAAGACGCAACTGTTGCTCAATTTAATAATAAGATGGATGAAGTGGGATAAGTTGTATTTAATTGCCCCTAGAGTAGATGATCAACGATGTTATGAAGTGTTAAAGGATTTTAACGAGAATGCATCAGAAATTAAGGGTGAGAACGCCATTGATTTTATCACAGATATTGACGAGGCGCCATCCGTGGATGACCTTGATGGGAGCATTAACAATTTAGTCGTATACGACGATGTGATGTTAGACAATCAAAAAAACCCAGCTAGGATCTTTTCCAGAGGCAGGCATAAAAACACTGACGTGATATATGTCACTCAACGCTACACTCAGATTCCAAAAGTGATCAGAGATAACTGTAATATTCTTGCTGTTTTCAACGGCGTTGATACACATACGCTGCGAAATATTTGGCAGACATGGTGCTCTGATATGGACTTCAATCAATTTAAAATTTTCTTTAGTAACGCTCAGTCGACTCCGCACTGATTTATAACAATAAATTTACATGATCCTCGGACACGATATCGTATCGGACTTGATCAAATATTTGGTTGAAATCATTTATTATTTTTGTTAACCAGAACTGAAAGTTCCAGCAGCAGAGATGGTGAACGACAACATAGTTGCGACCAAAATTGATTAAAAAATCGTAAAGTCTCCGTTTGCTAAATGGAGACTTATTTTTATTGGTTAAATGAGATTTCGTAGGAAGGCTTATTTTGTCTCAAAAGGTTGTAGGGTTCACCCTCTCTGCTGCTCAGGTCAATACATGTGACATACACTATTGAAAAGGACGGCAGTCGATATTGTTTGACAAGCAAGTACAACTGCGCATCAGCCTACGTGTGATTGATTGATATATGCAATGCAACGGAAAGCTTGAGCTTACTGCATTGGACATTTGATAGTTTGAAGTCGTTGATGAAAACGTTAAAACGGCCTACGAAGACGTTGTCGACTTGCGCAAATGATTGGAGAATACGAGTCGAATGGTTCACGACACGTTGCGAAGTTAGGATGCAAGCACAATTATGGAACATCGTATAACCTTCGAGGCATAGAAGATAATCGATGCAAAAGTATGTAATATGTTAGAGCGGAAAGAATACAAGTTTTAAAATCCCGGATAGCATGACCGTTCTTTAATCAATTTAATCTTTTTAATTTTAATTTAAATTTAATTTTATAATTATTTCCTGTAAGGTTTCTTTTAAAGTATTTAATATTAAGATTTATATATTATGCTTAGATTTGTTCTCAGAATGTTAGAGAAAATAAATGTCTGAGAAACCATCAGTTACATTTTGCAACGTCCTGTTATATCAGATAATCTGGGGGGGGGGGGGGGGGAAACACATCGCGTTTATGTTATACGGTCAGTGGAATGTTGTCTTGATGAGCCCTCAGTATGAATGCATCACTCCATCAATTCCATTATTGCAATTGTTTCAATGGTACTCAGGAGGTTTCATTTTCTCTTATCAATTCATGTTGTTAGTAAAATGAATCAATTCTGCGTCAACATAACATTTTAATTACACTCAGGTGATGTATTTTAATTGGTCATGCAAACAATATCATGATTAATGTCAGCAAAGAAGGGAACAGTTTCTAATAAACCAAGATAGGCTTCACACTTGAACTGCTTCGCAAATGAATTTGATAATAATAATTTTCCAATAAACGTAGTTCTACATTACAGATAATATTGCAATGCATTTATTAATAATTTTCCAATAAATGTAGTACTACATTACAGGTAATATTTCAAAGCATTTATGTTTACCAGTTAATGATTTTCATGTTAAATGAAAAACGTACTAATGTATTGTTTCGTATAATGTATTAATTATAGCAATTGATGCGTTAAAAAACACTGCATCCAAACTTTCACAGGACAATATCCAGGCAGTACGAGTTATTCTTTAACTTATCAACATTGCAATTGATGTAAAGTGTATTTTTAAATGCAAGTTATTTAAATATGTAAGTCCTTTGTTAAAATTGTAATTATAAGTAAGGATTATCTAGCGTTACATAAGCAGGACTTCATGTATATAAATGCTAAGTTGGGTGAGGATGCTTTGTGTATGCTTTGTGTTATTTAAATATTTAAGGTAACATTGATAGTCCTTTGTTAAAATTGTAATTATAAGTAAGGATTATCTAGCGTTACATAAGCCGGACTTCATGTATATAAATGCTAAGTTGGGTGAGGATGCTTTGTGTATGCTTTATGTTATTTAAGTGCTTGTTTCAATGCATATGTAAGGCGGTTTCGGGTGCATTAGTACTGAAATAATCAGATGATACAGTTCTAATATTATACGTATATAGCTCCGTTGCAAGATCGATATTTTGTTAACAGACAACATAAGAACCAATGCTGAATTCAATACCAACTATAAATGGGATAAGCTCATCATTAATTATTATGAAATCATGTTCAGCCTTTGTTCAAAATGGTTCTGAACTAGTTACACACCTGGCCCTTATACAAACTATTATGCATCAATTTTTATTTAATAATTCAGGTGATTAAAGTTAAGTTTGAATCTTTGTTTCAAGTTCAATAATCAACCCCATGTCATAGATTTTGTTTTCTTTCTTCTAACTGACAATATAGAATCAATATTTCAAAATAGTTATATTCGACGGTCTTAACGATGTGTATCCTTCAATGGTACTGATATAATGCCCATGATAATGATTTTTAAGTCAGACTATTGATTAGTATGTTTTCCCATTTTGTTTATTACTATACGGGATGGACGAGAAATAAAATAGTTATATATACGCATTTGTAAAGAGCATTTGATGGAAGTCCAATGCAAGTATTATTAAATAATGTCACAAAAATTATACAATTTTGTTTTATTCTTTGAGTAAGACTGGCTACCAGTTTTCTCATTAAAGTCTACCATCTGGATTGATACGTTTCTACTTAATGGACAAAATCACGTGTCTCTGTGCAAGGACCTTTCCACCAGATAAAAACCTTATTCAAACTAATTGGGTAAACTGATCTAATGTTATGCAATAAATGTTGGCTTCAAATTCTCCTTTCTTTAACGCTTTTATTCCAACTTATTGGGTAAACTGATCTAATGTTATGCAATACTTGTTGGATTCAACTTTAGTTTTATGAGTTTTTGAATCATAAACTACCAATTATGAAAGTCAAACAGTTCAAATGATGCAATATGTGAGTTTAATTTGCTACTAAATGTAAGTATTGCTCATCATTGGTATGAGATATAGACCTAATCAATATTGTGAGAAACTTCAGAACGATGCCACGAGCTTATATGTTTGGCAAAAAAATACATATTCAATAACTATCATCAGTCTACGTGAAGTAATTTAATTAAGTATTCAATGACAGCGATGCTATTGATATTAAACACGCTCCGTAAGGCTTTTATTAGGCGGCAAATTGTAAAGCACGTGTGATGTTGTATATCAAATGTACAACATTATTACCAGTGTGCAAAAGAGTGGCTTTGCAGTTGCCAGATGTAGACATAACTTAATTGACGCGAGCAGAGCCAGAGAGATATGTTGCAAAATAATGTATATAAATCATTCTTGACAATCCCAATACTTTGAATGATTTGTAGTTTCTGTCCCTTTTCTACAATCCACAATTGCAAAATTCACGCTTCAGCTGGATTCATTATGTTTTGAAGCTATCCCATTCACATATCACTGCTCACACAGCTGCCTTGCTTGGCGCTCAGCATTACGAGGTTAGTGTTAGGACTGGTCGGCCTGGTGTCATGATAATGTGACTTGGTTGGACATCATGCTACATGTCTGCGCCATGAAGACCCAGTGCTAGACATCACTATAAACTGCCTCACAACACACATCGTAGCGATATGACTCAAACATTGTTAAAGCTACGGTACAAATCCTAATCACACAGACACACACACACACACACACACACACACATTTTATGGCAGACAATTATCTGGTGTTTCTAGCCCGAGTCCTATTCTAGTTCGACCGTCACCAATAACAGATTCCTCATGCATTTTCCCCATCGCAGCAGTGATTTACTGCTGACCAATCGTAACCAGCTTTCGCCCTAAACATTTGTCATCTTCCATGGATTTATAATCACATCAGTTTGTATAATTAAAGATAATTTCGTCAGCCTTGCTGAAAGAAAGTACGATGCGAGTGCCCATATTTTAAATTTTGTTCTTTGTACAGAAAACTATTCTTATTGTAGACATTTCAGCCTCATTGCCGTTTACCTATGTTACGTCATATATATATATATATATATATATATATATATATATATATATATATAATGTTATTTTATGTATCGTTGGATATTAGATATGTTGAAAATTTCAAGTAATATAGAAATTGTTACAAATTACTCATAACTTTGAAAATACACTCGAGCTTTGAGCTCAGTAATACACTAATTGAAAGTCAAAGTCGGCAGTAAATTGATAAACTTGTAATGATAAAAATTAAACAAGTTACCTGTTGGGACTATTTATAACTTTTTTCCTGATACTCGTGTGTCGATATTTCCAAATTTCAATTAATTATCAAATACGTATTTCCGTCCTTAATACATTTTGCATACCAGTGTCCGGCAATGTCGAACGAACTGCCCATTGAAATTAGACACACAGACACAGTGGTCCCTTTTAAGAGTGCTCTTAAAACTCAACTTGTTCGACGGCAGGAGCAAGCTAAGCGACCTAATCATGTTTTGTATCTTGTATGTTTTCAGCATGTTTTATGTTTTCCAATTTCACGGTTTTTGTTATTTGTTTTTCTGTAATGTAGTCATATCATTATAGATGTTGTAAAGCGCTTAGATTAGGCGCTATACAAAATCTTCATTATTATTACGGTTATGCAGTAAGTGTTTTTAAATAGTAAACTCTCTCTCTCTCTCTTTGTAAACATGATCATAATATGCTACCGATTTCAGCACTTTGACTTAACATTATCTTAATATGCTACGGATTTCAAGATTTTGACTTAACGTTATCTTAATATGCTACGGATTTCAGCACTTTGACTTAACGTTATCTTAATATGCTACGGATTTCAATACTTTGACTTAATGTTATCTTAATATGCTACGGATTTCAATACCTTGACTTAATGTTATCTTAATAAGCTACGGATTTCAAGACTTTGACTTAACGTTATCTTAATATGCTACGGAATTCAGCACTTTGACTTAACGTTATCTTAATATGCTACGGATTTCATTACTTTGACTTAACGTTATCTAAATATGCTATGGATTTCAATACTTTGACATAACGTTATCTTAATATGCTACGGAATTCAGCACTTTGACTTAACGTTATCTTAATATGCTACGGATTTCATTACTTTGACTTAACGTTATCTAAATATGCTATGGATTTCAATACTTTGACATAACGTTATCTTAATATGCTACGGATTTTAATACTTTGACTTAACGTTATCTTAATATGCTACGGATTTTAGCATTTTGACTTAAGGTTATCTTAATATGCTACGGATTTCAATACTTTGACTTAACGTTATCTTAATATGATACAAATTTCAATACTTTGACTTAACGTTATCTTAATATGCTACGGATTTCAATACTTTGACTTAACGTTATCTTAATATGCTACGGATTTTAGCACTTACACTTAACGTTGTCTTAATATGCTACGGATTTCAATACTTTGACCTAATGTTATCTTAATATGCTACGGATTTCAATACTTTGACTTAACGTTATCTTAATATGCTACGGATTTCAATACTTTGACTAAACGTTATCTTAATATGCTACGGATTTCAATAATATGACTTCACGTTATCTTACTATGCTACGGATTTCAATACTTTGATTTAACGTTATCTTAATATGCTACGGATTCCAATACTTTGAATTAAGGTTATCTTAATATGCTACGGATTTCAATACTTTGACTAAACGTCATCTTAATATGCTACGGATTTCAGCACTTTGACTTAAGGTTATCTTAATATGCTACGGATTTCAGCACTTTGACTTAAGGTTATCTTAATATGCTACGGATTTCAATACTTTGACTTAAAGTTATCTTAATATGCTACGGATTTCAATACTTTGACTTAATGTTATCTTAATATCCTACGGATTTCAATACTTTGACTTAACGTTATCTTAATATGCTACGGATTTCCGCACTTTGACTTAAGGTTATCTTAATATGCAACGGATTTCAAAACTTTGACTTAACGTTATCTTAATATGCAACGGATTTCAGCACTTTGACCTAACGTCATCTTAATATGCTACGGAATTCAATACTTTGCCTTAACGTTATCTTAATATGATACGGATTTCAATACTTTGACTAAACGTTTTCTAAATATGCTACGGATTTCAATAATTTGACTTAACGTTATCTTAATATGCAACGGATTTCAGCACTTTGACCAAACGTCATCTTAATATGCTACGGAATTCAATACTTTGACTTAACGTTATCTTAATATGATACGGATTTCAGCACTTTGACCAAACGTCATCTTAATATGCTACGGATTTCAATACTTTGACTTAACGTTATCTTAATATGATACGGATTTCAGCACTTTGACTTAACGTTATCTTAATATGATACGGATTTCAGCACTTTGACTTAACGTTATCTTAATATGCTACGTATTTCAATACTTTCACTTAACGTTATCTTAATATGCAACGGATTTCAAAACTTTGACTTAACGTTATCTTAATATGCAACGGATTTCAGCACTTTCATATAACGTTATCTTAATACGCTGCGGATTTTAGCACTTTGACTTAACGTTATCTTAATATGCTACGGATTTCAGCACTTTGACTTAACGATATCTTAATATGCTATGGATTTCATTACTTTGACTTAACTTTATCTTAATCTGGTACGGATTTCAATACTTTGACTTAACGTTATCTTATTATGCTACGGATTTCAGCACTTTGACTTAACGTTATCTTAATATACTGCCGATTTCAATAGTTTGACTTAACGTTATCTTAATATGCTACGGATTTCAGCACTTTGACTTAACGATATCTTAATATGCTATGGATTTCATTACTTTGACTTAACTTTATCTTAATCTGGTACGGATTTCAATACTTTGACTTGACGTTATCTAAATATGCTACGGATTTTAGCACTTTGACTTAACGTTATCTTAATATGCTACGGATTTCAATACTTTGACTAAACGTTTTCTTAATATGCTACAGATTTCAATACTTTGACTTAACGTTATCTTAATATGCTACGGATTTCAATACTTTAATTTAACGTTATCTTAATATGCTTCGGATTTAAATACTTTGACTTAACGTTATCAAAAATATGCTACGGATTTCAATACTTTGATTTAACGTTATCTTAATATGCTACGGATTTTAGCACTTTGACTTAACGTTATCTTAATATGCTACGGATTTCATCATTTTGACTTAATGTTATCTTACTATGCTACGGATTTCAATTCTTTGACTTTACGTTATCTTAATATGCTACGGATTTCATTACTTTGACTTACGGTTATCTTAATATGCTACGGATTTCAATACTTTGACTTAACGTTATCTTAATATGCAACGGATTTCAGCACTTTGACTTAACGTTATCATAATATTCTACCGATTTCAATAGTTTGACTTAACGTTATCTTAATATGCTACGAATTTAAGCACTTTGACTTAACGATATCTTAACATGCTACGGATTTCAGCACTTTGTCTTAACGTTATCTTAATATGCTACGGTTTTCAGCACTTTGACATAACGTTATCTTAATATGCTACGGATTTCAATACTTTGACTTAACGTTCTCTTAATATGCAACGGATTTCAATACTTTGACTTAACGTTATCTTAATATGCAACGGATTTCAGCACTTTCACCTAACGTTATCTTAATATGCTACGGATTTCAATACTTTGACTTAACGTTATCTTATTATGCTACGGATTTCAGCACTTTGACTTAACGTTATCTTAATATACTACCGATTTCAATAGTTTGACTTAACGTTATCTTAATATGCTACGGATTTCAGCACTTTGACTTAACGATATCTTAATATGCTATGGATTTCATTACTTTGACTTAACTTTATCTTAATCTGCTACGGATTTCAATACTTTGACTTAACGTTATCTTAATATGCTTCGGATTTTAGCACTTTGACTTAACGTTATCTTTATATGCTACGGATTTCAGCACTTTGACTTAACGTTATCTTAATATGCTACGGATTTCAATACTTTGACTTAACGTTATCTTAATATGCTACGGATTTCAATACTTTGACTTAACGTTATCTTAATATGCTACGGATTTTAGCACTTTCACTTAACGTTATCTTAATATGCTACGGATTTCAATACTTTGACTTAGAGTTATCTTAATATGCTACGGATTTCAATACTTTGACTTAACGTTATCTTAATATGCTACGGATTTCAATACTTTGACTTAACGTTATCTTAATATGCTATGGATTTCAATACTTTGATTTAACGTTATCTTAATATGCTACGGATTTCAATACTTTCACTTAAGGTTATCTTAATATGCCTCCTATTTGAATACTTTGACTATGGTTATCTTAATATGCTACGGATTTCAGCACTTTGACTTCAGGTTATCTTAATATGCTACGGATTTCAGCACTTTGACTTAAAGTTATCTTAATATGCTACGGATTTCAATACTTTGACTTAACGTTATCTTAATATGCTACGGATTTCAATACTTTGACTTAACGTTATCTTAATATGCTACGGATTTTAGCACTTTGACTTAAGGTTATCTTAATATGCTACGGATTTCAATACTTTGACTTAACGTTATCTTAATATGCTACGGATTTCAATACTTTGACTAAACATTATCATAATATGCTACGGATTTCTATACCTTGTCTTAACGTTATCTTAATATGCTACGGATTTTAGCACTTTGACTTAACGTTATCTTAATATGCTACGGATTTCAATACTTTGACTTTACGTTATCTTAATATGCTACGGATTTCAATACTTTGACTTAACGTTATCTTAATATGCTACGGATTTCAGCACTTTGACTTAATGTTATCTTAATATGCTACGGATTTCAATACTTTGACTTAATGTTATCTTAATATGCTACTGATTTCAATACTTTGACTTAACGTTATCTTAATATGCTTCGGATTTTAACACTTTGACTTAACGTTATCTTAATATGCTACGGATTTCAATACTTTGACTTAATGTTATCTTAATATGCTACGGATTTCAATACTTTGACTTAACGTTATCTTAATATGCTACGGATTTTAGCACTTTTTACTTAACGTTATCTTAATATGCTACGGATTTCAGCACTTTGACTTAACGTTATCTTAATATGCTACGGATTTCAATACTTTGACTTAACGTTATCTTAATATGCTACGGATTTCAGCACTTTGACTTAATGTTATCTTAATATGCTACGGATTTCAATGCTTTGACTTAATGTTATCTTAATATGCTACGGATTTCAATACTTTGACTTAACGTTATCTTAATATGCTTCGGATTTTAGCACTTTGACTTAACGTTATCTTAATATGCTACGGATTTCAATACTTTGACTTAATGTTATCTTAATATGCTACGGATTTCAATACTTTGACTTAACGTTATCTTAATATGCTACGGATTTTAGCACTTTGACTTAACGTTATCTTAATATGCTACGGATTTTAGCACTTTGACTTAACGTTATCTTAATATGCTACGGATTTCAGCACTTTGACTTAACGTTATCTTAATATGCTACGGATTTCATTACTTTGACTTAAGGTTATCTTAATATGCTACGGATTTCAACACTTTGACTTAACGTTATCTTTATATGCTACGGATTTCAATACTTTGACTTAACGTTATCTTAATATGCTACGGATTTCAATACTTTGACTTAACGTTATCTTAATATGCTACGGATTTCAGTACTTTGACCAATCTTATGTATCTGCATTAAGTGTTTGTTTACATTTATGGCATGTTCTTCCTGCAATTATTAACTACTACATTCATGAGCATTCACTTTTTCTCACAATTGCATTGAAAACTTAATTGTTTTCAAACCAGAATATTAAACTAACAGCATGTGCTTCAAAATACCTAACAATTTGATAAAGACCCATCACAACATTCCGCTTATATCATCATTGTTTAAAGTTTTCAAGAAGCATGTTTTCCGTTGGCATATTCCCTTTTGTCGACGGTAAATTGCTGCATTATTTACTGTAGTTTAATATGACACCTTATACATAAGTTATCGCAACCTTCAAATGTCACCCGACTTTTACTCTGTTCAAATGAAAACAAGAAATTACATAAACCTCTTTAAATGTATTCCAATTCTATACTTCACGCATTTTTGTTTCTTTCTTTTGGGCCTGTTGTCTAACCTTTATAGTTTTGTTTGTTTGTTTGCTAGTATAATTCTATCTATATATCTGTTGTAGTTGCGTACTTGTTGTTTGAGAGATACATGCCTGGTAATACGCTTATCAGCTATTTCTATTGGCTCTGATGTACGTGCCGAACAATTACCCGAAATATGATTGGTCCAACCCTATGATATAGTTTTACTCGCAATTCAATTGGTAGTTTCAATCTGCCAAAAATGGTTAAAGATTACTCCTATGACTGAAGAGTAGCCACGTTCAACAACATATATTTAATCTGCATTACGATCATGTATTGGTAACAACATATCGCTATTTTACATACATATACGCTTTTTCATCGACTTAACGTTGCTGATATAAGCAAGAAAACATTTATTTATAAGGCCAAATTTGTTAACGTTGCTATGCGTTGAGATATCTGTAGTTTAAATCTGAGCTGATAATCTCCGCTCACCTACTCTTTATACGCTCAGGAATTCATTAGGGTTCCTACCAACTATGAACACCGGACACTTCTGGAAAGGAAATGTTCGCGTCTGAGATATAAAGAATGACACCCTTGGAGCACAAACGTATTACAACAAGTGTACGAGCTTGATATATGCGAATATAACTAAAGACATGACGACGCAGAGTATATCCTATTAATAAGATTATACCAGCCATCACAAATGTATGCCTACCATTAGCTAATGTTAAATTTCAACAGAAATTAGACGCTTCAAATGTCAATGGCGGCACTCTGCTGATATTTGTATAGAGTGGAATGAAAACTGATCATTTAAGGTCCTTCATTGTGCAAACGTTGTTGTCAAACGTCCCGTCATGCAAACACTGACACATGATAAATTGTGGATTCAGACTGGACACAAACTAACATTATAACATTAATGTTTTATAACATTAAACAAATAGTATATTGAATAACGATTTATTTTATATATATATATATATATATATATATATATATATATATATATATATATATTCCACCAAAGCAATTATCAAATAGGTATTCTACCTCCTAAAAACACTAAACTCAAACTTTTTAAATCTGTTTAATATCTTGCGTAACTACCGGCTTGATTTCCACCTGACGATCGGAACAAAGTAAATAAAGTTATTTTCATTATTAAACAGCATTTCCAAGATCAACTTTCATTGATCTAAACGTTGATATTTCTAAACTTTCGATAATTCTAGCTAATGAAAAACTGCTTTTCGTTTAAAATTTATATTCATCATAACCTTCACCTCCATTGATCCTTTCATAACCTGAGTGTGATTTGCGTCGTTACATAATAAAATGTTGTTTCTCCCAAGTCCTAAATATAATAACTTTTGTGTGAATTTCATTAATTCTAGCGGTCGCTACTTGTAACATAACATGAGAAGTACAAACACAAATGTATCACAAGGTTAGACTGACTACGATATGTACACGAGATGTATACGATATATATATATATATATATATATATATATATATATATATATATATATATATATATATATATATATATATATATATATATATATATATATATATATATATATATATATATATATATATATATATATATATATATATATATATGTGTGTGTGTGTGTGTGTGTGTGTGTGTGTGTGTGTTATTTCGAATACAGGTTAAGGTTGCAAGAAGTGGCAAGACAATCACGGTAGATCGTACTCCTTAGCGACCATCTCTTGCAAATTGCATACAAGAATAAATATATTCCATAAACGTTCAAGAATTTAGCAACTGCAAACTGGAAAAAAAGTACCAGCTTACTCGAGGCCAGACAATTTGTATAGGCCACATTTCCACTTAACGCAGTTTGCAAATCCTATGCCAGTACACCTAGAGTAAAAAGGAAACCATCCACAAATACTCTTTGTGTTATTGCATGGTGACAGATCAAACAATTACAGTCGTTACCACCAATACTCGTGCTTGCAGCTACGAGTCTGAAAATGTAGCAATTTGGCCATTTAATGCAATGAAAGATAAAGAACAAAATAAAAACAATGTGCAATACACACCAGAGCCAGTGGATGTTGAGATAATGTGTCATAGATTATTGTCAACTCTCCTATTAAGAAACCAATGACGCAATACAATCGAAAGAGCAAAGGCCTCTGGCGCCGGTAGATGTTAATGCTGTAAACCAACACGAAAAAATTAATTGATTTACTTGACATTCCGAAAGATCTAATGATTCTGTCAAACTCTTTAAAGTTTTTTTTTATGCTAAAAGTAAAACGCCTGACGTATAGCTTAAGTAATCTTGCAGAAGAAAAACCTTCCACCGCATTCATCAATATGTCAAACGGCATACTATAATTTTCTCTTGTTTAAGGCAAATGTTCATCGAACTCTTTTTCTATTTAATCACCATCGAATGGATGTGTCTAAGGGAGTCATTTTAATAATTTGAAAACGATAAAGTACAAGCGCTCTATCACATAAAGCAGCTGTGAATACTTTTTGATAAGGTTGCTGGAAAAGTGCCAGTCATTAAAACTAATTGAACTACTAATAATAAATTGTCCTCATGCTTTAGATATTAGTTTTTCATAAATTCATTCACTTCGTTCCGTATATCCCTATATCCGTATATCCCTATATCCGTAAATCCCTATATCCGTATATCCGTATATCCCAATTTAATCAATAACTCTGATCTTGATCAATATTGGTAACATTTGCTACCGCTCTTGTTTGCTTGGCGACTTTAACAGCCATGATATAGTACAATGTAGATGTAAAGATATAACAAGAATGTATACAGTGCGTGTCGTTTTGTTATTTTCATATATATTTTAAGGGACATTGTCTAGGCAACATATTAAATAGCTCCTTTATTCATGTATATGGTTTGCACACTAATATCATATCATTTACTTTGTAAACATTTAATTTGCAAAGTATGTGACTGACAAGATCTTTGATTGGTTGGCTGCTAAACGTTTAATAAAGGACAAGGCCTTATTTGCAACTTAACATGATCTGAATATGAACCTCGGACCTATATTATGTTGATGATACTGACTTTTACTCAATCATAGTTACACAATTAGTAGTGTAATCAATCGTTTAGTTATGATCAATTATTATTTTGGAGAACTTGTTGTTTTAATTGTTCATTGGTATTACAAAGTGCTAAAGGACAGAAAACATCATCATTTTGTGATTACTGCAAATTCAGCTAAAGATATTCTAGAACATATCACCATGATAGACAGATGATACATAATCAAAATCGAGACTACTGGCATAAACAGATTCAAGACTGAACTTCATTCGGAACACCACTGGAAAGTTTTTAAAATACTGTATAATTATTATAGAACTTTGAAGAACTTTTGTGATACAAATCACAATAATGTAAGTTCCTAATGAATGTTCATTTCATCTTCTTAGCAAAAATTATTAAAACAATATTTCGTGAATTTTGAATTCCCTGGGGTCTTTTGCTCTTTTCTTTTACTTAGTTTATGATTATGAGGTAGCAATGGAAATTTATGTTCACCTTCTTGAGGAATTCGTTAGATTTTGGTATCATAGTGTTAAATATTGGATAAATAGTAAAACAATCAAGCTTTCAGAATATCATCTAAAATGTTTAATTGAAATCCTACCAAGAGTTGAGTATTTGCTTACGCTTACAAGACAATATGATATCCTACGAAAGCTTCTCTGACACAGCAAATAAATAAAAGAACTTGTAATTATCATTTGGCGAAAAGAATATTTTGAAAAGTGCTTTGCATTTAATTGATAAGTCGGCATCAATCTGGGAAAGAGCGATAAAGGGATTTCCGCTTAAAAACTAAAAGGGAATTAGATATCATTTTAAAATTAGCTTCAGAAGGAAATGATGATACTGCAGAGAAAACAGAACATCCAAATTCAGTACGAAGATGGACAAAGATAATTGCATGAAAAGATATTAAAGGTGAGATAGAGTTGAGGGACAAGACAGAAAAGAGAGACAAATACCAATGCAAAGAGAACGAAACATTAAGAAACGATGCATCAAGCTACAAAAAAGAAAGTGAAACGCAATAGAACATGGAAGCAGAGACGCCTCCCTCTCTTTCACACATTTGTCCGAGTTTTGATGCTGTCAAAACCATTAGGCTAAAACCTGCTTTTACAAAAGAAAACAATAACAACTTTTTTTCTAATTTTGAGAATACTTCTGAACATTTGCAATGGTTCGAGGTGCGTTGCACCTTATTAAAAGACCAAACGTACTAATAATGACGTACATAAGGAAACTGGAACGGCCGTCAGCTGGTATAAGAGAAATATCGACAACGGTTTAGGAGTTGTATAAAACGGCTGGACAAACCCATGTTTCTGCATATAGAACACCTGTGTAATAGCCGGTGTTCAGCCAAAAAGGTTGATGATATGCTAACGTCACACAATTCTTATTAATTGATGAGTTCACGAATTATGGCCATAGTGACGTCAAGACCTGCCTTGATGATAAAAATGGCTAAATGTCTAAAACTAGTGTTAGTATATCTTATTCAGTGAATCAAAACGTTTAAATAAATCTTCAATTCTGTAAATTGTTTTTTAATGAAAACTGTCTCAGACTTTAAATCCTAAATCTCAATACGGCACAAATGTTATTACGCTTTGATAAGTTTGGTGAATTTCTTGTAAGAAGAAAGCGCACGTTATTATTGATTGCAAAACGAAGTTGCCAAATCATCAACTGAGTAAAGATATATCTATTCCAAATCGTTTTATTTCAATGAGGTCCAGGTCTTGCTCTTATAAAAAAAAAAATCAGTACGTTTTGGAGATATACCAGTTTGATTATATTACGAACTTTTATGAAACTTCTATGTGGAAAGTTCTGCATTACTTGGTAATTTTTCCAAAACTCTTTTAAATACAATATGACACACCAGTGTCTCGGTCTTTTTGTAACAGCTACTTTGCTTTCGTCAAAGAAGCCTTTATTCTTTTTGGTGAAAGTCTTTTCTTTTTGCATTGTTACATAGGTACATGACAGTGAGGCTGAAATGTCTTCAATGAGAATAGTTTTCTTCTGTGCAAAGAACAACACACGGGAATTTGCATCGTACTTTCTTTCAGCAAGGCAGACGGGCATTTGCATCGTGCTTTCTTTCAGCATGGCAATTCGTTCCACATCGCCGGGCCCTTGTATGAAAAAGAGCATTGTCCATATGACTTTTTCATAGAGGGAAGAATAAATATACGATTGTCAGAAGAGGAGCGTAAGTATCTCGCTGGTGTATACACACTGGTGAGGCCGGATAGGTATCTTAGACTGGAGTCTGTCAGTGAAACATAGCACGGAGAACAAATTTTGTGTTTGATTCTGTATCTAATTGATAGCCAGCGTAGGGTACAGAGCAGTGGTGGGGTTTGTTCTGATGGAGGTACTCTAAAGATGATCCGAGAAGCTGTGTTTGGAACGTTTTGAAAGTTTCTGGAGTAGACATTGAGACGAACTATACATAATTGAGTTACAATAGTCCAGTCTTGAAAGTGTTAATGAAGACACAAGTGTCATACAACCATACCTACCTACCTACCTACCTACATACCTACATACATACATACATACATACATACATACATACATACATACATACATACATAATTCATATCCAAATGTTTAAGGTAGTATGTTCGTATATATATATATATATATATATATATATATATATATATATATATATATATATATATAATAATTGATAGTATTGATAATTGGTGTTGTTGGTCTGCTAAAATGATTAACTGAAAACTGCCAGGAATAAATAGGCCTTAAGTCAAGAGTTGTGTGTGTGTGTGTGTGTGTGTGTGTGTGTGTGTGTGTGTGTGTTATTCGTGGAGTTAGATTATAAACTTGTACGCTTTTGAGGGAATGTTTTTAAAATGTTATCACATTCTTTGCAATTGTATGTAAGACGGTTTGACTTGTATTCGGGTTCTTATTTATCACAATGACATAGTAACATACACCATGACATGGGTTGCCTTTCCTCAGTTCGAGTTCAGGAACATATTTTCTGCGTTCCAAATGTGAATTCTTCATACAAGTTTTAGTACTATTGTAACATGTTCTTTTTTCATATAAAGTTACTGATCCAGCTTTTGAATGAACCATTTTCAAATTATGAAAGAACTTTATATTTATTACACTCACAGTGTTTCTTTATGTTTCTAACACCAGGACACACCTGTGAATCTTACACGTCTCAAGGTGTGACGGTGATGAATCATCAGTGCGGTACAGGATAGTCAATTTCAATGAATTTACACTTTACCAATATATAGGTATGTTTCTGCTTTAATAATTATTGAGCAGAAACAAATATGAGTACCACCTAGTCCTTTGACCGTTTTTAGACGTTTTTGTTTAGCATTTTGTGATATTAATTCACATTTTTCAACTAAACATTATTCCGTCTTAAATTACTTATCAATTTCGAATTATTGTGTAACGTTGAAGCGCATATATATATATATATATATATATATATATATATATATATATATATATATATATATATATATATATATATATATATATATATATATATTATAACACAACATGCACTAGACTATGGTAGGTGACTACTTACAGAGGGTAGTGATATTAGTCCAAAAGTATTAAATCCAATAGTAAGCAAATTATATATATATATATATATATATATATATATATATATATATATATATATATATATATATATATATATATATATATATATATATATATATATCGTTAAAACGAATAATAAGTCGATTTTGTAATCAAACGCCTTCTTGAAAGAAGTTCCGAGACAGAATTTATTTCTTTTCATGCTCCAGACAACCTGTCAGCACAGACTTACAGTCCTTATTTTCAGGCTGACATGTTAGGATAACCCTAACTCCAGACAACCTATCAGCACAGACTTATTTTCAGGCTGACAAGCCATATAATTTCTAGTAGGCTTACCAAACTGTTGGGATTTAGAGCCAGACTTGTTAGCCATGTCAGCGTTATTTTAGACACGTTGATTGATTCCAATAAGAGAAAACAATCTTCAGTTTAGTACACAAAGCAAAATATAATCACGTTCAACTGAAACTAAACGGAAAGACTCGCCAATGAATATATATTTGTTTAATGATTGCGTCATACGAACCAGATAACAAAGTACTCAAAATAGCCCATGACGTCAATGACATGCTTTGCTTCACTGTGTGGTCAACTTTGGCAAATCAGCACATTAAACCTTTGTCGCCTTGTTGCAAGACATATATACTTATATCGGTCAATTATTATTATGGAAGTCGATCCGGGCAAATCAGACGGTGGAAGTTTACCCCTTTGGTTAGCGGGTCCAACGCGAAACCATACAAAACTACCTTCACGATGTACACAACACTACATTAGTAATTTCTCTGCAGAAAGAACGAGATTTTCCTCGACAGAGTACAAACCTCAAAGGCGACTTTGAGGTTATTGCAAAGCAACGTTTTCGCGGTTTTTTGTTTTTATCGATTGACTGGATATAAAGCTATATACGCCCAGACGCGGAAGAAGAAGGTAAGAAGCTTGAATCTGGGTGTGGTGATTGAAAATATTGATTAAACAGCCGTTTCAAACGACAGAACAAATATTTCTGATTAAATTGTTAAGTAATAAAGTAGTAGCAGAATCGATCAATCTTAAGGAAAATTAGACGAAATATAATTGTTTTATCTAACAGTAATCTTAGTTATAAGAAGATGGCTAATTATCTAGGGTTTTTCAATGGCATCTTTCATGTAAATTTAAATCTGAAACATCATTAACAACACAATGCGTCTCAACTGAATTCGTTTTAAGTAAATTTAAATCTGAAACATCGTTCACAACACAATGCGTCTCAACTGAATCCGTTTCAAGTAAATTTAAATCTGAAACATCGTTCACAACACAATGTGTATCAACTGAATTCGTTTTAAGTAAATTTAAATCTGAAACATCGTTCACAACACAATGTGTCTCAACTGAATTCGTTTTAAGTAAATTTAAATGCGTATCTTTTTCTTTTGCCGTTGACAATGCATGACAAGTCAATAGTTTAAATTTTTCGTGTTATATAACCATTAAAAAAATGTCTGTGGCTTTTTAAGGATTTGTTTAAACTTCGGAAGGAAATTAATTTTATGAACATCTATCCCAAACACTCAGTTTATCTTATTTACTCCTAGACTCGTTTAAAATTGACGGTTTGTCCTATATTTGCCAGAAATTGTTGTTTTGATAATTTAAATTAACTTTGTTCTCAATTCTCAAAGTCCCGTTACTTATTGTACATATTTACAAAACCAATAATGTAACCAACAACCTTTTACAGTGTCATTTAAAAGGGTGACCTTCATATTAAGTAATACCTATGAACCGTTAGAGATATTGAAACAGTTTTAATAAATCTAGCTTGACAGACAATAAATACATTAACGAAGCAAACAATAAAAGATACTTTGCACTAATACCTGGTGGAAAAGAGTGTTTTAAATAAGAGTATGATGGTTTTGATAATTAAGCAACTCTCTAGTTCTGACATGAAATGAAAACACAATTGAATCACAAGATGGAACTGGCGTTAAGACAATTCAGATAGAAATGCAGTTGCAGAAGAGGAAAGAGAGCGAATGGGAAATAAACAATTTGTTAATGGTAGAGGGAATTATAAAGAGAAAGAGTAAAAGAATTCCATTCTACATTATAAGAGCTACCTGGTTAGTGTAAAGCATTACTTTAGAACCTATTAATTGATGATGTTATCTAAACTATTAAGTTTAGTAACCACTTTAAACGAAAATAAACAAGATATTATTCACATGTGGAAATAATTTAAAAACATATGAAATGGCCGACGGAGCAGAGTTAGTGATATTTACATTTCACTGCTAGTGATATTTACATTTCAATGCTAGTGATATTTACATTTCACTGCCAGTGATATTTACATTGAACTGCTAGTGATATTTACATTTCACTGCCAGTGCAACAAAGTGTTCATTATGACGTGGGTAAGGAATATATCGTGAAAGATTATGATTTGATAAGCGAGGTATTTAGAGAAGGTTATTATTCGATAGGTGGTGCTTTTCTACAAAGGTTGATAAAATCTTCGTTAACCGTATGCAACTCATATTAGCTGACGAGTTCAAGATGTGTGTCCACAGTGATGATAAGACTTACTTTGATGAGTGTCCACAGTAATGATAAGACTTACTTTGATGTGTGTCCACTGTGATGATTTTGACTTACTTTGATGTGTGTCCACAGTGATGATAAGACTTACTTTGATGTGTGTCCACAATGATGATTAGACTTACTTTGATGAGTGTCCACAGTGATGATAAGACTTGCTTTGATGCGTGTCCACAATGATGATAAGGCTTACTTTGATGAGTGTCCACAGTGATGATTTTGACTTACTTTGATGTGTGTCCACAGTGATGATAAGACTTACTTTGATGTGTGTCCACAGTGATGATAAGACTTACTTTGATGAGTGTCCACAGTGATGATAAGACTTACTTTTATGAGTGTCCACAGTGATGATTTTGACTTACTTTGATGAGTGTCCACAGTGATTATAAGACTTACTTTGATGAGTGTCCACATTGATGATTTTGACTTACTTTGATGTGTGTCCACAGTGATGATAAGACTTACTTTGATGTGTGTCCACAGTGATGATTAGACTTACTTTGATGAGTGTCCACAGTGATGATAAGACTTGCTTTGATGCGTGTCCACAATGATAATAAGACTTGCTTTGATGTGTGTCCACAGTAATCATAAGACTTACTTTGATGTTTGTCCACAGTGATGATAAGACTTACTTTGATGTTTGTCCACAGTGATGATAAGACTTAGTTTGATGTGTGTCCACAGTGATGATTTTGACTTACTTTGATGTGTGTCCACAGTGATGATAAGACTTACTTTGGTAAGTGTCCACAGTGATGATAAGACTTAATTTGATGTGTGTCCACAGTGATGATAAGACTTACTTTGATGACCACAAGGTCGTAACATTAGCAACTCTTTTCTCATAGGGTGTATTTGGTCAGTACATCTTCTACTTACCACTAAGCGGTAATAAACTATTTCAGTCAAATACAAGCACTTCCAAGATTTAGATATAATGTTTATGCTAAGACCGATCAGAAAATCTAAATATGTCATTAATATGTATATATATATATATATAGATATATAGATATATTGTTACGTATATTTAATATGTCATTTATATTTTTCTATTGTTTGTTTGTTAGATTTAAATTTGGCATTTTAAGTTTTCACCAAAGTGTTGAATATGATGTGGTTAAAGAAGGCATTCTAAGGGGTTATGAGTTAGACCCTGAAGCTTATCGACAAAAATTCAGAAATTACAGACTAGAAGCTGGACAAACTCATGTCGAATTTGCTAGAGAAAAAGAGCACTTGTTCGATAGATGGTGCTTAGCCAAGAAAGTTGAACAAGACTATCAAAATCTCAAGCAAATGATATCAATTGAAGAGTTCAAAAACTGTGTCCATAGTGACGTTAAAACTTATCTCGATGAGCATAGGATTGAAACCTTGGGGAATGCTGCTCGAGCTGCTGACGAATGTTCTTTGACACATAAAGTTAATTTTGTTAACAAGACTTCTACTCAACAGTCTTCTGGCAGAAAATTATTTCAGCCTAATACCAGCTCTTTTAAAACTCAAACGAGCACAACTTTCAAAAATCAAACTTCAGAGAAGCTTGATTCTAGATCCTTGTCTCTTCCGACGTGTATCTATTGCAAAAAAAAAAGGACATGTTATTTCTGATTGCTACAAATTGAAAAATAGGCATCAGAATCAAGATAGACATATTCTAAATGCTCTTATCTCTAAGAGGTCAAGGTCACGGTCATGTATTGAAAGCAATACATTTGTTGGGTCTAATAAATCCCAGTATGATTTTATTATGGAGAATTATGAACCATTCATATCGACGGATTCTATATCACTCTTGGGTGATTCAGCCAATCCCATCCCTATTAAACTTTTAAGGGACACAGGAGCTTCTCAGAGTCTTTTATCGTCAGGTACTTTGCCTTTTCTGAGAAGTCTTCTTCTAATGAAAGTGTTCTTATTCAGGGAGTAGGGTGTGGCTTTGTTAATGTTCCTCTCCATTGTGTAAATTTGTCATCAGACTTAGTATCAGGACCTGTAACAGTAGGAACAATCTCGGTTTTACCCGTTGATGGCATTTATTTATTACTAGGCAACGACTTAGCTGGAGACAAGGTTGTGGTTAATCCACTTGTAACTGACAAGCCTGACTTGGATCAGAAAGTTGATTCAATTGAACATTCGCTAATATATTTCAAGCTTTGCAGTTACCAGAGGTATGACAAAAAAAGCTCTTGAGAATGATGTTGATGAAAGCAGTATTCCTTTAGCTGACACGTGTATAGGTCAGGCTTTTGATGAGGTCACTTTTACTCCATGGTTGGATCAATCAGAAGGTACTGATCATAGTGATCCTCTTTTAACAACTCATTCTCTGTATTCTAATCAGGGTGATAAACGACAGTCACTTGTCGTCTTACAGGAAAAAGATCCTGAGATCTCCTGTTTGTTTCTTAGGGCCATAAGTGAGACTGAAGCCACTGAAGTTACTGTCTGTTATGTCATTAAAAATGGAATTCTTATGCGAAAATGGAGACCTCCCGAGGTACTTGCTGGTGATGAGTGGTCGGTGAACTATGAAATAGTAGTTCCAAAACCTTACAGACAGGAAATTCTTAATCTGGCCCATGTAACGCCTTTGGCTGGTCATTTAGGGATTAATATCACAAGATCTTGACTCACTTCTATTGGCCAAAAATCGAAAATGATGTTGCCAAATACTGTAGATCTTGTCATACTTGTCAAATGGTAGGAAAACCCAATGAGAAGATACCTAAGGCTCATCTACAACCTATTCCTGCCTTTGACGAACCATTTAGTAGAATTATGGTAGATTGTGCAGGTCCCTTACCCAAGACCAAGTCAGGTAACCAATACATGTTGATCATTATGTGTGCGTCAACAAGGTTTCCAGAACAATTCCGTTGAGGAATATAAAATCTAAAACAATGGTAAAAGCTTTGATAAAGTTGTTTTACTCAGTATGGCCTTCCCAAATCTGTTCAGTCTGATCAAGGTTCAAACTTCATGTCTGGAATGTTCCAACAAGTTATATATGAATTGGGCATTCAACAATTCAAATCTTTTGCCTATCACCCTGAGATCCAAGGGGCATTAGAACGATTCCATCAGACTTTGAAAAATATGAAACGATAATATTGTTTTAATACGAATAAAGATTGGGATGAGGGCATTCATTTACTATTGTTTGCTGTTCGAGAATCAGTTCAAGAATTTTAGGCTTCAGTCCCTTTGAACTGGTTTTTGGACACACTGTGCGTGAACCATTGAAGTTATTGAAAGATAAACTTCTCTCTAATGAAGATACTGATATCAATCTTTTTGATTATGTTTCTGATTTTAGATACAAGTTGTCAAAGACTTGTGAGGTCGCAAGAGCAAATCTGCACCCTGCTCAATCTAAAATGAAATCAGGATATGATAAAAAAAAATCGAAGGAAAGGAGTTTTCAGCCTAGTGATAGAGTCCTGGCTCTCTTACCCATGCCACAAAATCCTCTTCAGGCCAAATATTATGGTCCCTACACAGTTGACAGGAAAATGAATGACTTAAATTGCATCATAAATAATCCTGGGAGGCGCAAACAAAAACAACTCTGCCATATAAACATGCTAAAAGAGTATATTGAAAGAGATAGCTATGTTAAACCTGTAATTAATTTAGTTGTACCTGTCCCACTCAGTGAAGAAATATCATCAGATTCTATTGATATTTGAATGGCTAATCTTTGTAATTCAGAAATTATGAAAGATCTAGATTAGAAACTTTCACATTTACAAGTGCCAGAACGAAATGAACTGAAACAGTTATTATTTGAATATGAGCACTTATTTCCAAATGTTCCTACAAGGCCAAACAAAGTTTTTCATGACGTTGAACTTGAAAATTCCAAACCTGTTAAACAACATCCATACAGGATGAATCCACTCAAACAGGAATACTTAAAAAAGGAAATACAATATTTGCTGCAGAATGATTTTATCGAGCTTGTAGAAGTGATTGGAGTTCACCATGCATACTTGTTCCAAAACCAGATAAAACTTTCCGTATGTGCACTGATTATAGGAAGGTGAACAGTGCGACAAAAACGGATTCATTCCCATTACCAAGAATTGACGATTGTATTGATAAAATTGGGAATGCCAAGTATGTCACCAAAATTTGACCTTCTGAAATGATTTTGGCAGATTACACTAACGCAAAGAGCAAAGGAAATCTCGGCATTTGTGACTCCAAATGAACTCTACCAATATAGAGTAATGTCTTTCGGGATGAAAGGGTCACCAAGTACATTTCAACGTCTCATGAATATAATCACCTCTGGTCTAGAAAATTGTGATGCCTATATAGATGACGTCATCATCAACAATAACACCTGGATAGAACATCTAGCAACAATTCGAAAATTCTTTGACAGACTCACTGATGCATGTTTGACAGTTAATTTATCTAAAAGTGAGTTCTGCTGTGCTAGTGTGACTTTTTTAGGACATATTGTGGGACATGGACAAATTAAACTAATAGATGCTTAGGTTGAGGCTATTTCTAAATTCCATGTGCCTGAAAATTGAAAGCAACTGATCCGGCATTTAAAGATTTAAGATTCGTTCATTGAAGGGGGGTGACCTGTACTTTACAGAGTAAACACCAGGTGTTGACCTCATTTCTGACCTGGTTTCAGAGCTGTAAACAACCTTTTAAAATGATTGGTTGGTTCCAAGGACAAAATGGAGCTTTATATAAACATCTTTCTATTTTAGTTAGGTCATGCGGTGTTTACGTGATTTCTTGAAGGTAGGTTTGTTCTGAAGGATTCTAGAAGATCGTGACCCCTTCCTTGTTTACGTAGAAACAGCTATATAAATTATGTTTTGCTATTTAGTAGAAGTTGGGCTGTTAGAATGTTAAGTTGTATTGTTTTGAGTTATTTTAAATTACATTGTACTGGAAATTATTTAAATTCGTTTGGATCAAGAGGATTTATTTTGTGATTTATCTGGAAAATAATTGTGCTCATTGAATTTCATAAGACCAGAAGTGACTTCATCACGTGACATCGTCTTCCATCTTCGATGCTTCACTAAGATACGAACTGGGAATAATTTGGACATTTTATTACCAGGACGTTTGCAATTTCACAAGTGGATTATATTTTGAATTATTTATGAATTAATTTTGGAATTGATTCTTAAAACCGTAAGTTTATTTTTTCTTTTCTGGAAAATATTTGTGCTCAATAAATTGTTTATTAACTTTTTACAAGCTTGTTATTTTCAGTCTTTCTATGTTACTGTTTATTCGAGCCAAAGCACGTAACAGTAGGTTGTACAGTATTTACCTTTCTGATAAGCATAACCCCCTTGACAATGTAACTCTTGATGCCTTAAGAACGACCTTAGTCAATGGGTAATCCGGCCATCCATATATGTTATATATATATATATATATATATATATATATATATATATATATATATATATATATATATATATATATATATATATATATATATATATATATGGTAGTTTTGCTCCTCTGCAGTTCAATTAAAGTGACAATAAGTACAATTCAAGTATCGCTGCGCGATTCCGTAAGTCATGACAAATGATTGGTCAATGAATCAAATGTGATCACTACGGGTAAATCCAGTTAGCCCTTCCAGGCTCATCTCGTTAGCATAACGAAGTAATATATAATGTAAATACAACGTCATTACAACACCCATAAATGTACTTAGCATAAATGTCTAGCACTGGGGCATCATGCCGCAGACATGTAGCATGATGTCCCACCCAGTCACATTATCCTGACAGCAGCCACTTTTAACACCTCTCTCTCTCTCTCTCTCTCTCTCTCTCTCTCTCTCTCTCTCTCTCTTATAGGAAATTCCCATCATTGTTTTAAAAAACTGCTATTGTTAAACATCTGTTGAAATACCATGGCCCAGTAACGTGGAACACATTGCCCTATGCAATTATACAAAAATACACAGTAATCACTTTCCAGAGTGTTCTTAAAATATATTATTCGACTCCAAGAACAAACTTAAAGATCTAATAATGCTTCATACGTTAAATATTTTAAGGATCTTTTGTTTTCTAATTTTCTGGTATCTGTATTGTTTATTGTTGCCATATCATTATAGATGTTGTAAAGCGCTTAGGGCTTCTAAGCTTAATCAATTTACAACGTCCTCATTATTAGTATTATTGAAAGAACTAACCTGAGATCTGGAATCTAAAGTCAATAATTAACCCAAAAATTTTCTGTTTTAAATCATTCACGAAAAATATTGAGCAAATGAATTTTAAAGCATGTGAATTTTAGAGCATGTGATTCTTAGAACATTTGAATTTTAGAGCTTGTAAATCTTAAAGCATATGAATTTTAGAGTATATGAACTTTGGCGAATATAAATTTTCGATATGTTAATTTTAGTGCAGATGATTTTTAGAGCTTTAGATTACATAAATATTACAGCATATGAATTTTAGAAGATGAATTTTATAGCTTGTGAAGTTTAGAGCATATTTCAGTGCGTGTGAATATTAGAACATGTGAATTTTAGAACATGTAAAGTTTAGGGTATGCGATGTTTAGAAGGAAGTCTCGAGTACGTGAATTTTTGAGCATATGAATTTTTGAGCACCTGAATTTTAGAGCATATGAATTTTAGAGCACGTGAAGTTTAGAGAGTGTGACTCTTAGAGCGTGTGAATCTTAGAGCATGTGAATTGTCTTGTATATGAAGTTTAGAGCATGTGAATTTTAAAGCGTGTGAATTTTAGAACTTGTTATTTTTAGAGCATATGATTTTTACAGCATGTGAAGCTTAGAACTTGTTATTTTTAGAGCATATGATTTTTACAGCGTGTGAAGTTTAGAACTTGTTATTTTTAGAGCATATGATTTTTACAGCGTATGAAGTTTAGAACTTGTTATTTTTAGAGCATATGATTTTTACAGCGTGTGAAGTTTAGGGCACGTACATTTTACATGTGATATTTAGAGTATATTATTTTTAGAGCATGCGAATTTTAGAGCTTTATGGAATATGAATTTTAAAGCATGCAAATTTTACATCTTGCGAATTGTAGAGCACATGAATTTTAGAATATTATTTTAGAGCACAAGAATTTTAGAGCATGTGAATTGTATAGCTTTAGAGAATGTGAATTTTAGAGCATGTGAATTTTAAAGCTTGTGAATTGAATAGCTTTAGAGAATGTGAATTTTAGAGCATGCAAACTTTAAATCTTTTGAATTGTGGAGCACATGAATTTTAGATTATTAATTTTAGAGCACGTGAATTTTAGAGCATGTGAATTGTATAGCTTTAGAGAATGTGAATTTTAGAGCATGTGAATTTTAGAGCAGATGCATTTTAAAGCATGTTCTGTTGGCAGCAATTAAGATTTCATATATTTCATTTTTCATTTCATTTTATTTGTATTATTCATCGTAGTGGTGGCGGTTATTTAAACATATTGCGAGGAATCGGTACATGATAAATCTGAATATATTACACGAGATCTTATATCGGAGATGCTATTCTAAGATTTAAAATGGAGCTCTTCAAGTCCATTAATCAAACGAATCTTAAAGGTTGACTTTTATCGTCGAATGAAATTACAAGGAATGGAAGCGCGGTCAGGTAAATCACTAACACTAGAATCAGTGTTCTGACAGACTGCATAATGGATGTTTTCTTTAAGAAGAAAATATGATCTCTTCTCGTCTATTATGAGGACTTAAACAACTATAAATTTTGAAAGTTGAATGCAATTTTGATTGTTAAGTTATTTTATTGTGCCTTTGCCCTGTGATTACTTAACGCTGCTTACTCTGCCGTTGTAATTTAAATAGGCTACCCTGGTCTATGTGTATATACTAGGAGTCCTAATGTAATTGATTATCATCATTGCAATATGTCCTAATGTAATTGATTATCATCAATGCAATAAGTCCTAATGTAATTGATTATCATCATTGCAATAAGTCCTAATGTAATTGATTATCATCAATGCAATAAGTCCTAATGTAATTGATTATTATCAATGCAATAAGTCCTAATGCAATTGATTATCATCAATGCAATAAGTCCTAATGTAATTGATTATCATCATTGCAATAAGTCCTAATGTTTGATTATCATCATTGCAATAAGTCCTAATGTAATTGATTATCATCAATGCATTCATTTTATTCCTCTTTTAGATGTTAAATGTTTAAAATTTTAATTTAAGTTTGTGTACACAGAACGCTTTTAAAGTCAGTGATAAATGAATGCTTTGTACCGCCAGACTAGAACCCAGAAGATTTTAATCAATCTTTACGTTAAAAATTTTGCATACACGGGCTCGATGAAAGTGTTTGGATGTCAAAGGCTCTATTACATAAAGGTTACCGGTGCAAATTAAATTCTACTTTAAAATCGAGAGAGTCATAATATCAGGTCGTTCAAACCAATCATGTTATAAAATTATTTTGATTTGTATTCGGCTGTAGGGTGCAATGAGTTCAAATACAAAAACTATTGAATTGAGAGGTAACTCATCAGCGACTCTAACAAATCGGGTAAGTAGTTCTAAATTATATTTTCCAGCAGCTATTTATTTATCCGTTCAATCTGTTTGATATTTGAAGTCTTCTGACCAACCACTGTATACATAAACTGGGACGCCTTAATTTTACGTCGGTCGATCTGGTACTACGTTTAATTCATAAATGTTCTGGTATTTGCTAATGTAATCTAATTTTGCTTTCAAAAAAACGTTGTATCATCTCATAGTATTGATTCATTTTACTAGAAATGGCCTTCTATTTGTCAAACACTATTTTGAAACGTTTTTATCTAGTAACAAACAACGAGGTGCTTGAACGTGCCAAGATTCTCAGCATGGTCACACTACTCCGGTGACGTCGGATGGATTATGCACGGATCTCCGAAGACCTTCTTTATTAGGAACTTGTCGCTGGCAAAACGTCTATCCGACAGCCACATCTACGCTTCAAGGATGTATGCAAGCGCGACATGAAAGCCCTTGACATCAATGTCAACACCTTAGAGATCTTGTTCTAGAAAGCCCCAGTAGGTAACACGCTCTGATCACTGGTTTGAAAGCCGGCAAGAACAAGCTACGCTTGCAAGCTGATGAAAAGCGATCTCGGCGATCTCGGCGGAAGAAGAAGCAGCTCCAACAAAAACACTCAACTTTCAAGTACAGAAAGGCACTGCCACTCCCGTGTTGGGCTACACAGCCACTACAGACTCTGCACAATCACCGACCGGGCCCACTTCCATCGACACTCAAAACTAACGGATGCCAACAAATTACGCCTAACATGTATAATATGCATACATTCAGCCTCCGTTTTTAGTAAATTCGAATACCAATGAAAATGTTGAATCCTAAATAATTTGTCCTGTGTTCGTTTTTCCTACCGATTTACATCCTCGGGCTCAATGTCTTAATATTCCTAAATTTGCGCCCCCTTCTTTTGAGTGATTCATGTTTAGCAAATGCTTTACATGACAAATGTTACACGTTACATCGTGAAGAAAAGTATATTAACATTACTGGGTGCCTCATTGTTCAATTAGGTACAAATCTAACTGCAAACACAGCAACTATAAAAGGGTATTAAGCCACATAGTGCCTATTGAAATACGACTCTACTTGCATTATCTAGTTTGTGTAATATAATTAGATATGTATAGGCCAAATATTAAACTCTCTTGCACCAGATTAAAGGTAGCGGTTTACCATGAGTACACTGAGTTTGTCTTATTTATCGGCAATTCTTAATGAACTTTATGTAGATACGACTTGCATTATAAGCGTTCTTTGCGTCAAGGTGTAGTTTTCATTTAAGTGTGATCTTGGAAATTCAGCCTTCATAAAAATATATAATGTTTTACATAGGTGGTATTACAAAATGCTTATTTGACAATTCTCTGTCAGAATCAATTGGACTCGAATTTTTTGTATCTACGTTGGATCAGAGTTTGGTAATGGCCAATAATTCAAAAAAGAGAAATTAATTTGTAAAATATAGAAATGGCTGTAAAGAGAAGTTTATTAGTAAAATATAAATATGGCCGTAAAGAGAAGAAATTGTGAGTTGGTCAAAAACACTTGCTTTCAATTAGGAAATGATCTATTAATGGCCATACTTAACCATGTGTCCGTTTGCATTGTATATTTGTCTATTGTCATTGTATATTTGTCTATTGTCATTGTATATTTGTCTATATGAAGACTCGTTTCCCTATTTGAATTGTCTACTTGTCTATTGTCATTCTATATTTGTCTATTTGAAGACTATTGTTCCCTATTTGAATTGTCTACTTGTTTATTGTCATTGTCTATTTGTCCATTTCAAGACTCTTTTTCTCTATTTGAATTGTCTACTTGTCTATTGTTATTGTCTATTTGTCTATTTGATGTGTGTGCCGTTGCAGATTAAAGAAGTCAAATATCTTGAAGCAAACAATTGATAAACCACTGACTGAAATCCAACATGAAAACATAATATTATTATATTATTCATTTGTGGTAAGATACGAATTCATATAGATTAGGGTTAGGGTTAAGATACGAGTTCATATAGATTAAGGTTAGGGTTAAGATACGAATTCATATAGATTAGGGTTAGGGTTAAGATACGAATTCATATAAATTAGGGTTAGGGTTAAGATACGAATTCATATAGATCCAAAATCTGGAAACTGATAAGTGGTCTATTCAGCATGTCAACCATGAAGGACATATTCTGACCGGCCCATTCTCCATTTTGTTTCATGACTTTTAGCCTTATTATGGTCATTCACATGTTTCTCTCCGTTTTCCTTCCTTTCATGAGGAATTCACTTCTTAAATAATGGTATATATCAGGTATAGATTGGCGTATATATTTGCAAAACAATGCGTTTCTTTGACACATTTCTTATATTACACTGACTGCATTATTTCAGGTGTACTCATTCGAAACACATTTCGCACACACATTTATTCGATTCGACAAGAGCATTTGATACTTTGGTTCTAAGGGTAATAATTTTGCGATGCACAAATTACAATGATGGTTCCTATAATTATTTTTGTGAAAGCTGTCTGAGCTCTTCGTTCACTACCTTGATGAAGACATACGACTGTAATGAAGGGTTTGTTCATCTAATACGCTTCGGGGTTTGCTACAACATAATTACACCAATGCAAATTTGTACTTTATAATAATGTGTTTGATATGCAACTGACGTTTTTGATGTTGTAGATTTCATAGTAACGGTTCTAGGTATCATAAATGTATATGTATAATGATATATTTTAAAAGCAACACAGTTGTTCTAGTTTCTTATTTTTGTATGTTTATGTCGTTTCAGGTCTTCATTCCAATATATCGCTTGATTAGTGTAATCAAATTCAAAATTATATATATATATATATATATATATATATATATATATATATATATATATATATATATATATATATAATTATATATATGTGTGTGTGTACATACAGATAGATAGATAGATAGATAGATAGATAGATAGATAGATAGATAGATAGATAGATAGATAGATAGATAGATAGATAGGCCAGACAGACAGACAGACAGACAGGCAGGCAGGCAGGCAGATAGATAGATAGATAGATAGATAGATAGATAGATAGATAGATAGATAGATAGATAGATAGATAGATAGATAGATAGATTGAAAAACATTATAAGTAGCATTTGGATTGCCTCTTTCTTTAAATTAAGTTAGTCGTCGTATACGTCTCTATTTCCATTTCATTTTCTTATTTCTTGAAAATGTATTAAATCAACAGATATAAATCATATATTTGGTAATGTTACTGCCATATATTACAAACATGTTTTGTCTTTTAACGCCTACTTATTTAAAATAAAACAGTATATCCTATCATAACTCGAAGCCGTCACCATAAATGTGTTAATATTATTTATTTTTAATTAACTAATTACTAGTAAAGCAAGTCTAAACACTCTAAGTCTATTCGTTCCAGTTAAGAATACAAACTTATGTGACGAATTCTACTGTCAGTAATGAGACTGACTAAAGTGTGTCTGTGAAAACTGATTTAGAATGAACTTTCAATCTTTATTTCACTTCAACAAACTTTTAGTTGCCTAATATGTATGTCTAACGCTAAACATAACTATAGTCTCTCCTATAACTATAGTCTCTCCTATAACTATAGTCTCTCCTATAACTATAGTCTCGCCTATAACTATAGTCTCTCCTATAACTATAGTCTCTCCTATAACTATAGTCTCTCCTATAACTATAGTCTCTCCTATAATTATAGTCTCTCCTATAACTATAGTCTCGCCTATAACTATAGTCTCTCCTATAACTATAGTCTCGCCTATAACTATAGTCTCTCCTATAACTATAGTCTCTCCTATAACTATAGTCTCTCCTATAATTATAGTCTCTCCTATAACTATAGTCTCGCCTATAACTATAGTCTCTCCTATAACTATAGTCTCTCCTATAACTATAGTCTCGCCTATAATGTATAATCGAGGCTGCTATGGTTATTAAGTTAAATGCAGCTATTCAGTACCCATGGTTTATTTCGTTTTATTTTGTGTTTCTTGTAGGAATCTTGTATAATAGAAAAGTTAAAATAAATGCTATTGTATAAGGGTCTAAATAAAATGGATTTCGTTTATTACATTATCTGACTCATCGAGGTGCTATTTAAGTATGTGATTAGTCGCTTATGCAAATAGTTTAGTAGCATCAGTAAGCAAATTTAACTTTTATTCCTAAAATAGTATGTTAATATTTGCATTTTTTGTGGAAGGCAGGAACTCATTTTGGAACGTAAAACTTAAGAATGGTTCAACACATGGAAATTTCTATCCATAACATGTATTAAGTGGAGACAACTCAACACTTAAAGACCTATGAAAGGTTTTACTGCGAATGAACATTGGTCTAACTCAGATGATCTGTTTTTGTTTCTTCACATCGCAGAATATAAGCATTCTCATCGCTAAAATGTGATGTAATCTGAATAACCAGTCTGTGTTTTTGTATTTACCCATTCTTATAATTACTTTTAAAAAGATTACAACACAGCTTTGAGTTTGTACTAGCTTTTATATCATGTTTGTACCCAGTTTATCTCTCTGAAACATATTTATAGCAGTTTAAAGATCCTAGAGTGACACTTATGCCTCTTTGTTCCTCGTTGGGAACTCTAATGTATTAAACAGTGCTGCCTTTCAAACATAATGTTTTGTGTTAAGTTGACAAGCTGCCTTAACGGCCCAGTGTTTCAAAGGCAAGATGGATAGGTCAGAAACTAGATCCCACATGGACATTTTTATGAAAGTGTTAAGACATCTTAGGTCTCAAACAATTTCCTATTTTATACGAAATGGAAATTCCTTTTAATTTGCACACAAATGTTTATTCGAATATCAGTGTATGCTATATTACGTACTAGCAAACGAATTATACATATTTATTCTAAGAGAGTATTTTTCGTCTTGTGATTGAACAGGGATGTCTCTGTTTTCCCCAATCATGTCTCGGGAATGTCTGGCGCCATTTGGAAGAGGACAAATACTTCCAAATCCCCAATGTTGTTCCTGACAATCGAGAAACATCGATATGGAACTCTTTTAAATAGAATCGATAAATCATTACCCTACATTACGTTTTGTTTCATGTTCTCAACAGACTTAATCCAATATGCATGACTTACCTATTAATTAGTGTTCAGTCCGTGAGCGTTCAAGTTATCAAAGTATCTTTTAAAGTAGTTGTATATATTTATTTGCAACAGTTTATTTGTGGTCAAGACCGATCAGGTGGCCAGTCGTGGGTTCGATCCCCGGCCGAGTCGTACTAAAGACTTACAAAAATGGTACTAACAGTTGCCTTTCTTAGATCTCAGCATTGAAAGGTTAATGTAAGAACTTGTCGACCTGGTGTTAGGATAATGTGGCTGAGTGGGAAATCATGCTACATGTCTGCGCCATGATGCTCCAGTGCTAGACATCGCTGTAAACTTCCTCACTACAGATATCGTAGCGAAAACACTGAATAACTGTTAAAGTTACGTTGAAAATCATAATCACTCACGCACATGCGCACACACTCACACACTTGTAGTCAGGCATTTCACAATTGCGTGCTTGCCTCGGACATATCTGATAAATCTTCTGAATAAAGTTTGTTATATTTTACAAAATTTCTTTTCAAATGAATGGCGTAAAGCCTATGTAAAAATTAGATTTAAATTAGTCAACATACGTGGTGTGTGTTTGTTCGTGATTTGAATGTTTAACATAGCTTTAACACGTTTTCAGTCATATCGCTACCGTGTCTGAAGTGTGACAGTTTGTAGTGATGTCTAGCACTGGGGCATCATAATTCAGACATTATGCACCACAATGTTGGATTATCCTGACAACAGGCAAACTTGTTCTAACACTAGCTTATATTAATTCTGAGAGCCTAGCGAGGCAACTGTTAGTACCTTTTTATACGTCTTTAGACTTTGCAGGGGTGCGAACCCGTGACCTTCAGTATCCCAGGAGGACGCTCTAACTAGAAGGCCGCCGGACAGACATCTTCATTGCTACCTAAAATCTTGATTCCATAAAACTCGATTACCCAGCTTAAATAAATACGGAACCAACAAATTTAATAAAAAAGCTTGGGTTTCAGAAGAGAAAAAAAAACAGACTGGCTTCGTGTATTTGTCAGAAGGATATGGGCACTATTAAATGCAAATATATACATATTGCGATTAGCCCGTGTTGTTTCATCTTCAAGTTTTCGCATTAAATGTTAAAATCATATTACTTTATTGTTATGTTCACTAACAGATACCTCTTTTCGTGCTTAATGTCCCGTTGTATGTCTAATATGAAGCATTGTGAGAAATTTGATATCGGAAAATAAATCTTACGTAATATGATGCATCGGTACACAATGCAATATCTCAAACATGATTGAATGTATAAACTTTAATGTGTCATATTGACAATAAAAATGCATAAAATGCAGTCGTTTGCTTTGTTATTAATGGGACTAATTTATGAAGAGAAATAATCCTTGTAGAAGACTTGCTTTATTATATATTACTTCTAAAGCTCCAATCGATTCCCCATGCCCTAAATAGAGCAATTTATTGATGCAATTTGCAATAAAGCTTTATTCAGACCAAGTTTATTATGTAACGGAAGAGATTTTTTGATTTTCATGCATTTGAAAGAGTTGTTTTGATATTTTATATTCCATAACTTGATACGATTTTCTGTTTTCTGCAATGTATTTTGAAATATTAGATCTTTAACAATCACTTATATTAAACGGGATGCGCAAAATCTTTGCTGCTGCTCGCATCTCTACGTCATATGTATTGAGCCATGATAATTATAATCCTGAAATAGTTTTGACTTTGCGATTTGTTAGTGAGATCCACTTTTAACTGTTAGCCATGTTGATTATGGACTACATACTAATTGCTATCTAAACACATTTAACTGTTAACCATGTTAATTATGGACTACATAATAATTGCTAGCTAAACACTCTTAAGTGTTAACCATGTTAATTATGGACTACATAAGAATTGCTAGCTTAATACTTTTAACTGTTAGCCATGTTGATTATGGACTACATAATAATTGCTAACTAAACACTTTTAACTGTTAGCAATGTTGATTATGGACCACATAATAATTGCTAGCTAAACACTTTTAACTGTTAGCCATGTTGATTATGGACTACATAATAATTGCTAGCTAAACACATTTAACTGTTAGCCATGTTGATTATGGACTACATAATAATTGCTAACTAAACACTTTTAAGTGTTAACCATGTTAATTATGGACTACATCATAATTGCTAGCTAAACACTTTTAACTGTTAGCCATGTTGATTATGGACTACATAATAATTGCTAGGTAAACACATTTAACTGTTAGACATCTTGAGTATGGACTACATAATAATTGCTATCTAAAAACTTTTAACAGTTAGCCATGTTAATTATGGACTACATAATAATTGCTAGCTAAACACTTTTAACAGTTAGCCATGTTAATTATGGACTACATAATAATTGCTAGCTAAACAAATTTAACTGTTAGACATCTTGAGTATGGACTACATAATAATTGTTATCTAAAAACTTTTAACAGTTAGCCATGTTAATTATGGACTACATAATAATTGCTAGCTAAACACTTTTAACAGTTAGCCATGTTAATTATGGACTACATAATAATTGCTAGCTAAACACTTTTAACTGTTAGCCATGTTGATTATGGACCACATAATAATTGCTAGCTAAACACTTTTAACTGTTAGCCATGTTGATTATGGACTACATAATAATTGCTAGCTAAACACATTTAACTGTTAGCCATGTTGATTATGGACTACATAATAATTGCTAGCTAAACACTTTTAAGTCTTAACCATGTTAATTATGGACTACATAATAATTGCTAGCTAAACACATTGAACTGTTAGCCATGTTGATTATGGACTACATAATAATTGCTAGCTAAACACTTTTAACTGTTAGACATCTTGAGTATGGACTACATAATAATTGCTATCTAAAAACTTTTAACAGTTAGCCATGTTAATTATGGACTACATAATAATTGCTAGCTAAACACTTTTAACTGTTAGACATCTTGAGTATGGACTACATAATAATTGCTATCAAAAAACTTTTAACAGTTCGCCATGTTAATTATGGACTACATAATGATTGCTAGCTAAACACTTTTAACAGTTAGCCATGTTAATTATGGACTACATAATAATTGCTAGCTAAACACTTTTAACTGTTAGCCATGTTGATTATGGACGACATAATAATTGCAAGCTAAATAATTGTTAGCTAAACACTTTTAACTGTTACCCATGTTGATTATGGACTATATAATAATTGCTATCTAAACACTTTTAACAGTTAGCCATGTTAATTATGGACTACATAATAATTGCTAGCTAAACACTTTTAACTGTTAGCCATGTTGATTATGGACGACATAATAATTGAAAGCTAAATAATTGTTAGCTAAACACTTTTAACTGTTACCCATGTTGATTATGGACTATATAATAATTGCTATCTAAACACTTTTAACAGTTAGCCATGTTAATTATGGACTACATAATAATTGCTAGGTAAACACTTTTAACAGTTAGCCATGTTAATTATGGACTACGTAATAATTGCTATCTAAACACTTTTAACAGTTAGCCATGTTGATTATGGACTACATAATAATTGCTAGCTAAACACTTTTAACTGTTAGCCATGTTGATTATGGACTACATAATAATTGCTAGCTAAACACTTTTTACATTTAGCCATGTTAATTATGGACTACATAATAATTGCTAGCTAAACACTTTTAACTGTTACCCATGTTGATTATGGACGACATAATAATTGCTAGCTAAATAATTGTTAGCTAAACACTTTTAACTGTTAGCCATGTTGATTATGGACTACATAATAATTGCTAGCTAAACCATGTTGATTATGGACTACATAATAATTGTTAGCTAAACACTTTTAACTGTTGGCTATGTTGATTATGGACTACATAATAATTGCTAGCTAAACACTTTTAACTGTTAGCCATGTTGATTATTGACTAGCTAAACACTTTTGACTGTAAGCTATGTTGATTATTGACTACATAATAATTGCTAGCTAAAAACATTGAACTGTTAGCCATGTTGATTATGGACTACATAATAATTGCTAGCTAAACACTTTTAACTGTTAGCCATGTTGATTATTGACTACATAATAATTACTAGCTAAATAATTGTTAGCTAAACACTTTTAACTGTTAGCCATGTTGATTATGGACTACATAATAATTACTAGCTAAATAATTGCTAGCTAAACACTTTTAACTGTTAGCCATGTTGATTATGGACTACATAATAATTGCTAGCTAAACACTTTTAACTGTAAGCTATGTTGATTATTGACTACATAATAATTGCTAGCTAAACACTTTTAACTGTTAGACATCTTGAGTATGGACTACATAATAATTGCTAGCTAAACACTTTTAACTGTAAGCTATGTTGATTATTGACTACATAATAATTGCTAGCTAAACACTTTTAACTGTTAGCCATGTTGATTATGGACTACATAATAATTGCTAACTAAACACATTGAACTGTTAGCCATGTTGATTATGGACTACATAATAATTGCTAGCTTAACACTTTTAACTGTTAGCCATGTTGATTATTGACTACATAAAAATTACTAGCTAAATAATTGTTAGCTAAACACTTTTAACTGTTAGCCATGTTGATTATGGACTACATAATAATTACTAGCTAAATACTTTTAACTGTTAGCCATGTTGATTATGGACTACATAATAATTGCTAGCTAAACACTTTTAACTGTTAGCCATGTTGATTATAGACTACATAATAATTGCTAGCTAAACGCATTTAACTGTTAGCCATGTTGATTATGGACTACATAATAATTGCTAGCTAAATAATTGTTAGCTAAACACTTTTAACTGTTAGCCATGTTGATTATGGACTACATAATAATTACTAGCTAAATACTTTTAACTGTTAGCCATGTTGATTATGGACTACATAATAATTGCTAGCTAAACGCATTTAACTGTTAGCCATGTTGATTATGGACTACATAATAATTGCTATAATTGCTAGCTAAACACTTTTAACTGTTAGCCATGTTGATTATTGACTACATAATAATTGCTAGGTAAACACTTTTAAGTACAACTTCGGAATCACGAAAGGCAACAGTTGGCAAGGATTGTTGTGATACTTACAAATCAAAATAGTGGACAACGGTTCCGGTGATTATTAAAAATGTTTGAGTTGACTTCAGCTGTCGATTATATCGTTACTTTAGGTCCTAAGTATTGTCGATTATATCGTTACTTTAGGTCCTAAGTATTGTCGATTATATCGTTACTTTAGGTCCTAAGTATTGTCGATTATATCGTTACTTTAGGTCCTAAGTATTGTCGATTATATCGTTACTTTAGGTTCTAAATATTGTCGATTATATCGTTACTTTAGGTCCTAAGTATTGTTTATTTCAATATATGTTGGAAATGTAAGGTTATAGATGACCAACGTGGTCAGTTCTGATTCTTTGTTGAGAATCATGTGTCTCATTTCCAAAGTTGTCACTTCTGATTCCTTGTTGAGAATCAGGTGTCTCATTTCCAAAGTGGTCAGTTCTTAT
This sequence comes from Unio pictorum, assembly GCA_030141615.1. Classification (NCBI taxonomy): domain Eukaryota; kingdom Metazoa; phylum Mollusca; class Bivalvia; order Unionida; family Unionidae; genus Unio; species Unio pictorum. The sequence continues at coordinate 348,114 of JARLTB010000003.1, forward strand.
TCCTTGTTGAGAATCAAGTGTCTCATTTCCAAAGTGGTCAGTTCTTATTCCTTGCTGAGAATCAAGTGTCTCATTTCCAAAGTGGTCAGTTCTTATTCCTTGTTGAGTATCATTTGTCTCATTTCCAAAGTGGTCAGCTCTGATTCCTTGTTGAGTATCAGGTGTCTCATTTCTAAAGTGGTCACTTCTGATTCTTTGTTGAGCATCATGTGTCTCATTGTTAATTGCTGGAAAGATAACAACATAGCTCCTTACTTATAAAGCATGAATTCGTATGGAGGCTAATTATTATACAAATATCTTCCAGTTCGGAATAATATGAATATGTAGTAGGGATCTATTACTTCCGACTTGGTGATATATAATAATATCATACATAATGACATCATGTACTAATAGTTCTACTTGCACCCTTTAGTAAAATGAATAATTTGTTTCATATAGCTTAGGTTTAGTTGTATGAGATATAAGTAAACGACATAAGTACAATTTTCTTTCATACAATATTGTTAGTAGTTACAATTTTATAAAAACGAATATTAGTAAAATGTAAATTTAAAATGCGTGTGGCAATTACGAAGTGATACGTATATATTGCTACGTGTATTAAATGCTCTAATAAACAATTCGCTTTGCCGCATTATTTTTAAAAAAGGAAATAAGTTATGGCTTATATAATAACATTAAGATCCACTTATTAGATTTTAGAACACTCTTTGAATCAAACAATCCTTGTATTGGCCTTCCTTATATATATATATATATATATATATATATATATATATATATATATATATATATATATATATATATATATATATATATATATATATATATATATATATATTATGTTACGTATATTTGATATGTCATTTATATTTATTTTTATTTTTGTTTGTTAGTTAGATTTAAATTTGGCATTTTAAGTTTTAAGATTCGTTCATTGGAAGGTGGGGGTGACCTGTACTTTACAGAATAAACACCAGGTGTTGACCTCATTTCTGACCTGGTTTCAGAGTTGTGAACAAGCTTTTAAAATGATTGGTTGGTTCAAGAACAAAATGGAGCTTTATATAAAGATCTTTCTATTTTAGTTGGATCATAAGGTGTGTACGTGATTTTTTTAACGTAAATTTGTTCTGATAGTTTCTAGAAGATCACGTGACCCTTTCCTGTTTACGTAAAAACAGCTATATAAATTATGTGTTGGAGCGAGCTATTCAGTAGAAGTTGGGCTTTTAGCATACTAAGTTGTGTGTGTCTTTTACAGTTATTATAAATTACTTTGTACTGCAAATTGCGTCAATTGGTTTTGATCAAGAGGAATTATTTTGTTATTTATCTGGAAAACAATTGTGCTCATAGAAATTTTATTAACCAGAACTGCCTTCGTCAAGTGACATCGTCTTCCATATTGGATACTTCGCTGGAATTCGATCTTAGAATTACTTGGACATTTTATTACCAGGACTTTTGCAATTTTCTAGTGGATAATATTTTGAATTATTTTTTAATTAATTTTGGAATTGATTCTTAAAACCGTAAGTTTATTTTTCTTTTCTGAAAAATATTTGTACTTAATAAATTGTTTATTAAGTTTTTACAAGCTTCTTATTTTCACTCTTTCTATGTTGTTCTTTATTCGAGCTTAAGCACGTAACAATTATATATATATATATATATATATATATATATATATATATATATATATATATATATATATATATATCATATAAAGAGACAGACAATCAGAGCGGCTAAGCTAAGACAGCTACAGAGAGATAGAGACAGAGAGAATGTTAATTATACAACATGTACTGTGCTATCCATAAATTCTATAGAAGGATAAAAGTCGGCAGAATTGTTATTTGATTTAAATGATAAATACTAACAACATAAGAATTTTTAATTTGTAGTCTACTGCATATACACCTAATTTATTGTTAGGTATTGTTCATAACATATATATCTGAATAATGCAAATTATTACTGTATATATTGTTATTTATTGTTTATAACATATATCTCTGAATAATGATAAATATTACTGTATATATTGTTATTTATTGTTCATAACATATATCTCTGAATAATGATAATTATTACTGTATATATTGTTATTTATTGTTCATAACATATATCTCTGAATAATGATAATTATTACTGTATATATTTTTATTTATTGCTTATAACAAATACCTCTGAATAATGAGAATTATTACTGCATTTGAAACGAACAATAGATTCATGTTGTGTCCGTGATGTAAACATTTCTAATACATGTGACATTCACTAATATTGTTGCAGTTAGTGGTTGCATTATTGCTTGCCATGATTGTATTACCAAGGAAATGTTGTTGTACATATGTATTTAAACTTTCACTCTGGTTAATTGAAGGCAGGAGTTTTAGTTGCTGATTCAGCTTTTAGTTTGGCTATTCATACATTATTACAGCTTACACCATCAAAGAGCAGATTGTAATCATCAATGATCAGTTAGCATCAGCCAAGTTGGTTCCCACATTCCCATTCTCGAGGCTTTCAAGTCTCATTTTATCGCCCACAGCCATAGTACAAACTGCAAATAAAAAAGCTCACACAACAGACATCAAATTGTATGAGCTATTAAAGTTATTATGTTCCTCTCAAGGGAGGTATGGTGTTAATCTTCTGTCACAAAAGGTATCTTAGCTACATTTCTCATCAAGTGTATATCATAGCCTGGACATGGGATGTACAATCCATTGTCCGCGGGTGGAACCGGTTTGCGAACGGTTTCTGTCTGGCCCTCATTGTAAATTAAAAATAACAGAGAAATCTGGCCGATGAACATTAATAATATTGAAGAAATTGGTGCATGCGGCCCTCGTGTACTCTTAGCAACTGCAATATGGCCCATGGCCCCAAAAGGTTATGCTAAGCTTAATCAACGGATTAGACATAGATCAATGATAAAGGGTTTCCGTTTTATGCCCAAGGAAAATATATACGTTTTATGCCGTATGTTTAAATCTTTTAAGTAACTTATTTGCATTCATATATTTAGATGATTGTGATAGACCTGGCAAGCAATGTAGAAGGAAAACTCTGCATCAAAATTCGCTATTTAACCACGACATCGTTAGTGTGCCGAGAGACATGTGTATGCTGCAGACAGAGATTCCTTAAATAATTTGTACCAGAGAACAGATTTGATATTCTTTCCTAAGTCGGCATTACATTGCCACTTCTGAGTTGATACTCCATAAAATAAAACTATTAAATATGTACATACTATATGATTATAAAATACATATAAGGAAATATTTCGCGTATGAAGTGGACACATGGAGCTGTCCCGATGGATAATACGAAATGAACGCGTTAAATATTAGCTTATATCAACAGCAACAAAAGACTATATCATTGTACTGTGTACATCTTAAAGCAAGTAATTAGTATAAGACATTCCCATCCAGTATATGACAGTGAAATTAATACTGTAAACTCCAAAACTGCATTAATAAATTAATCCAAGAAATATTTTGTCCTGCTAAAAGCCAGACATTTATTCGTTTTTTAGGAATAAGTAAAGATAATATGTACATGTTTACAATACAAGAGTGAACATAAGAGTGATTTGTATAGGCACTGAACAATGATTATATCAATACAAATATGTTAATAAGCCCAGTTCGTTGATCAGCCAACCGTAAGTATACATGTTCTACAATTTTCTTAGTATGCTCTTCAGGTGTGGAATAGTCGTTTTTCTTATTGTTGAAGACAGGGGATTTTTTTAGTTTCATTTTCTAAATGCAGCTCATCGTTCATGAACACATTAACTGAGATGAACTAACTGAGACAACCTGACTCAGACAACCTGAGACAACCAGACTGAGACAACCTGAGACAACCTAACTGAGACGACCTGACTGAGACAACCAGACAACCTAACTGGGACCGCCTGACTGAGACAACCAGACTGAGACGACATGACTGAGTAAACCAGACTGAGAAAACCTAACTGAGACAACCAGATTGAGAAAATCTATCTGAGACGACCTGACTGAGACAATCTAACTGAGACAACATGACTGAGAAAACCAGACTGAGAAAACCTAACTGAGACGGCTAGACTGAGACAACCAGACTGAGACAACCTAACTGAGACGGCCTGACTGAGACAACCTAACTCAGACAGCCTGACTAAGACAACCTAACTGAGACGACCTGACTTAGACAACCTGACTCAGACAACCTAACTGAGACGGCTAGACTGAAACAGACAACCTAACTGAGGCAACCTAAATGAGACAACCAGACTGAGACAACCTAACTGAGACGACCTGAATGAGACAACCAGACTGAGACAACCTAACTGAGACAATAAGACTGAGACAACCTAACTGAGACGGCCTGACTGAGACAACCTAACTGAATCGGCTTGACTAAAACAACCTAACTGAGACAACCTGACTGAGACAACCTGAAACATCCTAACTGAAACAACCTAACGGAGACGGCCAAACTGAGACAACCAGACTGAGACGACCTAACTGAGACAACCTAACTGAGACAACCTAACTGAGACCGCCTGACTGAGACAACCAGACTGAGACGACATGACTGAGAAAACCAGACTGAGAAAACCTAACTGAGACGGCTAGACTGAGACAACCAGACTGAGACAACCTAACTGAGACGGCCAGACTGAGACAACCAGACTGAGACAACCTAACTGAGAAAGCCTGACTGAGACGTCCTGACTGTGACAACATGACTGAAACAACCAGAGTGATGTAACAAAAGAAGGTTAGCAAATCAGGTAGAATTTTCTTTTGCAAATGTGGGAAATTGTTGTCACACCCCTGTGGTCCATGCGAAGGAAATTCTATGAGAATATCTTCAACATTTCAGTGGAAAAGACGCTTTGGAATGCTGTTTAATTCCAACGTGTCATATGAATGCAATACAAAAAAGCCACATATGACTGAAAGTATGTATCCGCACCGTGAACTACTACATGTGCTATTGTTCAACCTACAAACAATAATTTATTTTATATCCTTCAAAATAATTTCATCTTCAATCATTGAAATTTGTCAGTTTACAGCTGAGTCATTACAGTCAAAATAAGAATGGTGTCAATGCCATGCAATTATATTTGTACGTATTAGTGTTTATGCTGTTTGAGTTGTGAATGTCGTACCCTATACTGATAAGATGACTGTCTTTACTCTTTGAAATGATCAAATAATGTCTACATCATATTCCTAAGTTTATGTCACTTAAATAAGTATACGCAGAGTTCGACTGGTAGTTTGCGTCTTCATTTTTCAACTCAAACTAATTATGCGTAGAGTTCGACTGGTAGTTTGCGTCTTCATTTTTCAACTCAAACTAATTATGCGTAGAGTTCGACTGGTAGTTTGCGTCTTCATTTTTCAACTCAAACTAATTATGCGTAGAGTTCGACTGGTAGTTTGCGTCTTCATTTTTCAACTCAAACTAATTATGTGTAGAGTTCGACTGGTAGTTTGCGTCTTCATTTTTCAACTCAAACTAATTATGCGTAGAGTTCGACTGGTAGTTTGCGTCTTCATTTTTCAACTCAAACTAATTATGCGTAGAGTTGAAGTGGTACCGTAGTTTACGTCTTCATATATCAATCAACTCGTAATGTGTATTTTATAATTACTGGAGATGTGTGACATTACAAAATGTTCATTATATAAATGTTTTTTTTATACCGTATTTGAGTTGTGCATGGATTATATAGGAGAGACGTACTGTGTGTTCAGTGTCTTAATATGCGTTTTCCTGCCAATACCTATTAACTTTATTTTTGAACATATCTTTATGTCATATTTATATATGATACTTTTTTTGTCTGAGTGTTGCTCTGTATATTTATATATCTGTCCGTCTTTCTAATTTACGCTTTTGAGTTCAAATAGTTTATGTTTCAATATATTTGCAGGTTGAATTGTATGTGATTGAAGTGTTCAGATATTGTATCATTTGTTATTGGTAATAATATTGTATTTGAATAAGGAACACAAGTTAGGATGCAGAGAAAAGACTCACATAATTAATCTCGTAATATAATATTTTAATTAAATTCAAGTGTAATCGTTGCATACATGATACATATACTTATATATTTAAATTGGTTGTATACCTTATTATAATGTCGCCTCGACTTATTGTCCTGTGTCAAGATAATGTGATTGAGTGGAACATCATGATCTATGTCTGCCCCCATAATGCTCTAGTGCTCGACATCACTATAACCTGCCACATCGCAGACATCGTAGCAATATGACTACACAGTTATTTAATCTACATTAAAACTCCAAATGATATCACCTCTTAACACTATACTTTCATGCATTTCAGCATAAAATTGTTATGTAGAGAAGAATTTTCAAATGTGTAATTAGTCATTCATCGTATTATTATGTATGTTTTAAGTGCAACCCTCAAATATATGTTTTCATAATAATGTCACACATCTATGCATTTACGTAACAATAACTCTTTCAAATCGTAATTCAAAAACATTATCTTAAACAGGAATGTGTTTGAAAAATATCGCCTGATGACACAACATTGGAATATCCCAGTATACAATGTGTAATTGACTGAATCACTATAACGGGAGACCGTTATATAGCCAGAATATACAATCATGAAAGGCTTAGTGCAAGTCTTATTGTAACGTAGATTTAAACGTCCTATATGATTTCATTTGTTGACCAATTTACCCTTTATTCCTCACTGGAGAAACAGTTTCATCTATAATGTGTCTTGATGTTTGTCTTGTTGTTTCTTTCGACTTGCATTTCCGAGACCAATTAGCAATTCAATCGTATCCTGGCTCAGTATCTTATGTGCATAGACATTGTAAATAGAATCTTGCGATCATTTGCATTTATTACGCTTGCTGCAAGTGGAATTTAATTGTTACAGCTTATCGACCAAAGTAAAATTTCTGACCAAACAGCTTCAGTGCATTTATTTTATATGTATTATTGTTCTAATGCAAAATTGAAAAGTGGACACTGCCGTTTATGGTAATTAAGAATATTGGTGTTGCATCCATCCTACCAGTAAAAGAAGGCAAATGAATGTTGGTGAAAAGTACAATTGTATCAAAGTCTGCCGTTTTGGAATATATAATATGTAAAAGACACATAATTGTTTATACACTACACGCTCAAAATACATTACCACTTGAATTAACCTCACGATGAACAGTTGTGACTCACTATCTGAATTTCACTCGTACAATGGTTAGAAGAAAATCTGACGCATATTTCCGTGCCCTGATCTGCATTATTTTCTTCAACTACATGAGTGTCAGTTCCATAGCTTTCTGATAAAATGCCGTTAGTTAATAGTAGTTACAGTCTTTGTATTAAAGAATCTTGCTAGGTTGATTACTTTGTTATATTTTGCCAACTGGTCTTACAGTCTAATTATTGGAAAGACCTGCCATTTAGCTGCAATATCTATCAAAAGTTCCTTAAGGATACAGATCTTGCAGTTCAGTTGTATTAATTCCTAAATGACTATCCAATATATCAGATTGGTTGCTTTCTTTCCATTTTCTTAATTCAAGAATGATTTAGACAAATTTAAAACGCTTTGTTTCAGTACTGACCCCGTGCCTTAAAGACAATGATATAAAGGTTATTTGTTGCCTAAACTGCATCCTGTCCCGTCTTGGTTAACGGTACTTTAAAGTAACCTGTCCCGTCTTGGTTAACGGTACTTTAAAGTAACCTGTCCCGTCTTGGTTAACGGTACTTTAAAGTAACCTGTCCCGTCTTGGTTAACGGTACTTTAAAGTAACCTGTCCCGTCTTGGTTAACGGTACTTTAAAGTAACCTGTCCCGTCTTGGTTAACCGTACTTTAAAGTAAACTGTCCCGTCTTGGTTAACGGTACTTTAAAGTAACCTGTCCCGTCTTGGTTAACGGTACTTTAAAGTAACCTGTCCCGTCTTGGTTAACCGTACTTTAAAGTAACCTGTCCCGTCTTGGTTAACCGTACTTTAAAGTAACCTGTCCCGTCTTGGTTAACGGTACTTTAAAGTAACCTGTCCCGTCTTGGTTAACGGTACTTTAAAGTAACCTGTCCCGTCTTGGTTAACCGTACTTTAAAGTAACCTGTCCCGTCTTGGTTAACGGTACTTTAAAGTAACCTGTCCCGTCTTGGTTAACCGTACTTTAAAGTAAACTGTCCCGTCTTGGTTAACGGTACTTTAAAGTAAACTGTCCCGTCTTGGTTAACGGTACTTTAAAGTAAACTGTCCCGTCTTGGTTAACCGTACTTTAAAGTAAACTGTCCCGTCTTGGTTAACCGTACTTTAAAGTAAACTGTCCCGTCTTGGTTAACGGTACTTTAAAGTAAACTGTCCCGTCTTGGTTAACGGTACTTTAAAGTAACCTGTCCCGTCTTGGTTAACCGTACTTTAAAGTAAACTGTCCCGTCTTGGTTAACCGTACTTTAAAGTAAACTGTCCCGTCTTGGTTAACGGTACTTTAAAGTAACCTGTCCCGTCTTGGTTAACCGTACTTTAAAGTAAACTGTCCCGTCTTGGTTAACCGTACTTTAAAGTAAACTGTCCCGTCTTGGTTAACGGTACTTTAAAGTAAACTGTCCCGTCTTGGTTAACGGTACTTTAAAGTAACCTGTCCCGTCTTGGTTAACGGTACTTTAAAGTAAACTGTCCCGTCTTGGTTAACCGTACTTTAAAGTAAACTGTCCCGTCTTGGTTAACCGTACTTTAAAGTAAACTGTCCCGTCTTGGTTAACGGTACTTTAAAGTAAACTGTCCCGTCTTGGTTAACCGTACTTTAAAGTAAACTGTCCCGTCTTGGTTAACGGTACTTTAAAGTAACCTGTCCCGTCTTGGTTAACGGTACTTTAAAGTAACCTGTCCCGTCTTGGTTAACCGTACTTTAAAGTAACCTGTCCCGTCTTGGTTAACGGTACTTTAAAGTAACCTGTCCCGTCTTGGTTAACGGTACTTTAAAGTAACCTGTCCCGTCTTGGTTAACGGTACTTTAAAGTAACCTGTCCCGTCTTGGTTAACGGTACTTTAAAGTAACCTGTCCCGTCTTGGTTAACGGTACTTTAAAGTGAATATGTGCCTTCTGTTTGTAGCTGTTTTAAATAATGACCGAAAGCAATATGCAGTCCGTAAAATTCAAAGCTTAATGACTAAAAGCAATATGCAGTCCGTAAAATGCAAGGTTTTCTCATGCATGGACCCCGTATGAAAATGTAAGCTAGTAAATCACATTTGATGTCGAAATGTTGTTTATGTAATTTGAAGACGTACTTTGAGTATCTTCGTTTAACCCTAACCCTAACCCTTTCAAAGATAATTTACTCCACCCTTTTTTATTCCACTCACGCTGTAGATTTTTTAATGTGCCGTTCGAACTCTCTTGAGCTGACCAACGTACGCCGAAGATTCAGATTCTTTAATTAACATATTATATTAATAATCAAACTGCGATAAAATAAAAAATTTAAAATAGATAATATGATGCGACATTAATATTTTGCATTGAATCTTCCATAGACATATAACAAAAGTGCGCTGCCTTTGCAATTATCTACAAGGGAGATCAGTTATTGGTTCAAATAATTCTTCCTTTATTTAATTAAGTAGTAGACTAAACTGTGTACATCATGTACATAATAAGAGGATGATGGGTACATTTTATTATGAAAGACATTTTACAAGCGATGCCTTGATGATTTCAAATATGCCACTAACTTAACTGTAAGTACATTTATACTTACACAAATCTATTTAAATTACATGCTTAATATTTTTATAAAATCATAATGTGTACCCAAATATGGAAAATATGTTACATCAGTTATGTACCTAAAATAAAAGAAGCATTGTCAAATAACTCTAGATCAAGATATGAATAAAAGCGTCATATCCCCGTAACCATTACGTGGGCAATCATCAGTTGTTAAGGAATGTGAAATGTAAGATTGCATTTTTCAATTAAATGATCTAAAGACGTTAATGTGACGGATTTAAAATATAATACCTTGCCGGTTCAGTGGGCATTGATAGTGCATTAGAGGTTTATAAATGCAGTACACCAGAATGCAAAATCTGTTTCTTTGTTCAACGTCAATTAATAATTTCCCTTAGGCTAGATGTGGACGCCCTGGCTGGCGTCAGCTACTCATTTCTAGTTCTTTTCAGTAATATTTTATCTACACAAAACATTTATAAATGTCTGTATATCTAGTATATTTCCCATACGGGTTTGCTTGATGGAACTTGTATACCAATCTTACTTTATTTTCATTTCGATTCAAATAAATATTTACAAAGTTTAGACGCCAGTCGAAAATATGATAAGCGACTATTTAATATAAAGTTGATTGGAAATCGCTTGTGATTCTATTGCGGATAACAAGTAGGAACATTCTCAATTTCTGTTGTGCACGTTTTGAATTTCTCCCTACCGGAAAATAAAATATTCCCTCGCTGACTCGAACGATTTAAGCGCTTTCACTTTTTGGTCAAATTACTGCGGACTTTTTAGTTTCCTAATTTGAATGTTCTATTAATAAGGATATGATTTATCCATACATTTTACATATTTAAGCACTGATTATCGTTTTCTGTCTGAAAGTCTCTACAGGCAAATATCATGTAATATCTGCTATTTAATGTTCTTCTGTTTCTTAACTAATTTTTAATGATTATTTCTGTATTGTACTTGTGTAATTGTTATTGTTAGCTACATACATACATACATACATACATGCATGCATGCATGCATGCATGCATGCATGCATACATACATACATACATACATACATACATACATACATACATACATACATACATACATACATACATACATACATACATACATACATACATACATACATACATACATACATACATACATACGTGAAAAAGATATTGTGTATTTTAACAGGTTTCCTACATTACAATCAGATATTAATAAGCATTTGCTCAAAAAGAAAATCCTTCAAGATGTTATTTGATGTTGAATGGTCTGTCAATAATGGATTGCTGACTGAACAAGTTATAGGGTCATTTAGAATATCAGACAGGTTAGTTGTGCCAATTACGATTCTGGTATTGCATGAACAAGTCAATCCAACGATTGTGATACTGATATATAGCAATGGTATGTGGACTAATTCAGGTGGAAGCAATTGTAGTCTAGATGGAATCAATCTAGTTAATTTTAAGACATTTTCGACAAGATGGTGTTATGATTATTTATTCAACCAAATGAACAATGTCTAAATATAGAACTTTCTTCAATTTATATATATATATATATATATATATATATATATATATATATATATATATATATATATATATATATATATATATAAAGTAATTTTTTTACAAGCTGCTAATATTTGCCATCTGCAGGCCCTTCCTAAGAAATCCCGTTCGTTATCATATAATTCTGCTTAACAAAGGTGTGTGTGTGTGTGTGTGTGTGTGTGTGTGTGTGTGTGTCGTGTATTGTGCGTGCGTGCCTGCGTGTGTGTGCGTGTGTGTGTAACTCCCTAAAACTTATGTTCTGGTTATCTAATGATCACTCGGGAATGGATTAAATGAATAACTCACACACAATGTGTGAAAGACGAAAATGCATTAATTTAATTAGTAAAGAAAAATATGATGTAAAATTACAATGATTTCCACACGCTCTCAACATACAGTTGATCCAATCACTCTATACTAACATTCACAAATTTGAAAATAAACCATTAATATTTTATCTATCTGATATACAGCCTCAAGAAAGCTCAATTTAAAATAATAGTACACACTAAAGGATTCACATAATTTCACGTATAGACTAGGATTGAGATTCAAACAATCTCAAGTTTTCAAATACGTTTCAAATGTTCTGCACTGTCAGAAAGATTTACAAACCTTCTGTAATTCAAAATAATCTAATGTAAATACAAATATACCACTTGAAATAACAATTGGAAGAAACATATGCTTCTTGACCCTTGTACAGTCGCACGATTCATACACCGGTAAACCGCACAGTTTCACCACGTCCCTCGGATCGGCCCTCTTTCTTGTATCGGCCGCTCGCACCCTTAATGGATCCACTACATGTACAGTCAGTCATACGTATACACGTACAGACAGCATACAGGACCCCTGTATTAGCTACGTCTACAGCCGTGGCTCCACCACATGTACAGACATATGTGCATACATATAGACATCTAAATAGCTCTACTCGTTAGCTAAACTCATCAGTCTCGTTACACCCGTTAGACTCGTTAGCCCTATGGCTTACAGAAATAGCACGTGTACTCTCCTCAACAGATCGAAAGTGACCAGTGTCAGTTATACCTTAATCGTGCTTAAATTCATAGGAAAGTGAGTAATATTCAGGGTAAAATACCCGTACATATCGTGATTATAATGTCCGTAGCCGCAAGTAGTTCACGGCGAGACAAATGTTGGTTCCGTTGCTTGTCTGGAAAAAACATCTGTTCACCCTAGATAGCGTTGTACGTATGCACAACACAAATAGTCAAAATATTTCTCAGGCTTAACAAAATTTATTTTTGTTTTTACGTCTGTGACAGGGACATCATGGTGTATCTCTTCGAGTGATGTTCAATTGTTGACGCCGTGATGAATATAAATCAGTCCCTTTAGCGCAAAAGTGCTCAACATGGTTAGTCTCATTTATAGGCTTCGACTGATTCAATATAAATTGTATAATTTCTTGTGAAATATGTCCATATGCTGCTGTCCTTAATGAAGACGCCTTTGGTCAAGTAGAAACCCTTGGATACTTTTGCAACACAAGGACATTTTGAACAGTACTACTTTCTACACATATTTATAATATCTCTAATATATAGGTTCCCTGTTAGGTAGAACTACATTACTTTTAGATGTCTACGTTTCTGACGCAATTTAGGAACTTTAGTATATTTTAAAATGTGCAGCATCTATGTTACTAATGTTAAAAGACAACACACACACACACACACACATATATATATATATATATATAATATTCAGCAAAAGTCATGTTGTATGTTCTGGAAATAATTTCATTTGAATGAAATGGTAAAATGTTTTAGTGCAAATTACTTCTAGAAACGGACGATTGCATTTCATTTAATTTTGCATTCTACGACAAAAACAATGTGACGGAACGCGGTACGAATTCTATTTTACATCTATTCTTCAGTGGTTCCTTTCTGTTGAAAGCCAACACCAACATATGTTACTGGTTAGCACAATTACGCGACAAGGGACAGAAATATAACGATTATCTTATGGACCGCAAAATATTACAAAGCTTCAAATTGGTTTAGAATATGAGCTACATAATGCTTCCAAATTGTTAACTGCTTTAGCTTATCGACTACAAAATACTTAAAAACTGCCAATTGGTTTAGCATATCAACTACAAAACGGCTAATTGTTTCAAGTTGTTAACTGAAAATATGAATAAATGACAAAAGTTCCACATTTTAAATAAACATGTTTGTGCATATCTATTCCAATATTGCTTGTTCCTTGGGGACAGATAGCGATATTGATAACGATATTGATAACGATATTGGTAACGATATTGATAATGATATTGATAACGATATTGATGTAATGTTGTGTTACGCCACAGTTGACTAGTGTTAGGTCAAACATCTGATCACGACAGAATCTTCCAGGCTTTATATAATTGTCCTAGTTTGAATATATTTCTGCAAATAAATCATTATCTCACTATTAATGACCAATTTGTTTCATTTCAGTTTTTTACAAATATTTAGCGTTTTAAAATTGTTTTGAACGTCATAGTTTGGAAGAAAGCTCTTTTCTCTCCATGTTCCTATTTTGTAAGCAACATTTTAAAGTTTAAAACGATAATTCTGGACCCCAAATAAATATTTGTGGACAACGAAGTATCGCCTACAATCAACAAATATGAACTTTGAGATTTTTAAATCGTGGATAAATGCCTGAATACACAGCTGTAAACATAATACTTGTGTTGATCCTGTCGCACCCATTTTGGAATCAACACCTATGTCAAATCAGTTTTTTTTGTGTGTGGTGATGTTCTATCGTTAGAAACTATTTAAGCTTTTTGAAATTGTAACATTTAGAACATGATGCGTGTGTGTAATTTGGATTTTTGTACCGTAGCTTTCACAATGGTTCAGTCATATTGTTATGATGCCTGCAGTGTGACAATTTATAGTGATGACATACTCCAGTCCAACATACCTATCCGGCCACACATATGTGTATACACCAGCAAGATACTTACGCTCCTCTTCTGACAATCGTATACTCAATGTTCCCACTACGTGGCGATTTGAAACGAATTGCCCATTCAAATTAGACACAAAGACACAGTGGTCCCTTTCAAGAGTGCTCTTAAAACATCTTTTTTGACTGCAGGAACAAACATAAAGACCTAAAAAATGTTTTGTACTTTATATGTTTTCAGCATGTTCTTATATTTTTCAATTTCATGGTTTTTGCTATTTGTTTTTTCTGGTGTGTAGTCATATCATTATAGATGTTGTAAAGCGCTTAGAGCTTCTATAGATTAGTCGTTATACAAAGTCCTCATTATTATTATTATTATTATTATTATTATTATTATTATTATTATTATTATTATTATTATTATTATTATTATGTAACACTGAGGCATCAAGCCGCAGACATGCAGCTTCATATCCCACCCATATATATGTACATGCGGCAATTAATTTGTCATCAGACACTGAATTACGAACCTTGAGGCGCAGATTTGTTTTTCAAAACCACCTGTTTCTGTCTGGGTCGAGGGAAGGTCAAGAGCTTGAATTAGTCGACATATGCAATCAAACTGACAGTGTTCTACACGACACACAGGAGGCAGAAACGCAGAAAATGGATTTTGTTTTATTTGTTAGGCTCAGACAGAATGGGCTGTTATTGCCTCATATTTTACAAAGTCATTATTATTTCTACTTGGATATTTCCTTGAGAATGACACATAGTGACGAATGTTACTTGAATTAAAAAAGTCTTTTTTACACGATGCAAGTCTCTGTGGACCCCTTTCTTGTAATCGAAGCAGCTAAATCAGAATGCTTATATAATGCTAGGCAAGGATTTCTAGACATCTGATTGGATATGGCGATACGCACTGTTATGAATTAAGCCAGAAATAGAAGGTAAAGATAGGTTTTGTAAATTCGTGCAGACTTAAAGAATACGTATTAGATTAAATGTTGATATAACATTATATATTCTGCCGTTATCAATCATAGTCATTTTAAATCTATTGCTGTTGTAGATGATGGCTACAGAGAAGTTGCATTTTCTAATAATATTTGTGTTGATGTATTGTATGCTTTGACTTCTAACATTTTTGATACAATATGAACGTGTTGACAGAGGCATATTTTGTCACATGGAACATGTTATCAACCATACTGATGGAACATGTTATCAACCATTCTTATGGAACATGTTATCAACCATTCTTATGGAACATGTTATCAACCATTCTTATGGAACATGTTATCAACCATTATTATGCATTTGCTGCTCCACAAAAAAAGACTAATTAAATTAGTTATAAAAAAGTAAAACTTTATCGAAGCGTCAAATCACAGATACACATGTCTGAAGCTGATTGACCATTTCACGCGAATAAACAGATCTTGAGTAAACATAATTTACACACCTTCCATATACAAGCATGATGCAGTATTTAGCAACCAGTTACGGTCGATACGACAAAAATGGAGGTGATTAATTAGCCGGCATATTATGTATATTTAGGAACAGCACTGATTTCGCTCGGTTGGAACTGGGAGACAGATAATCAAGATGGAAACTTTTCCGAGGTAGGATCAACCAAGCGGTTATTAATGAATCATCCATTCCAATTAATGCTGGCCATGTTCTTCCATGTCCAATTTCTTTACGCACGCATTATATATTCCTTTCCGTTATAAATTAAAAAATAAACCATCACGTTACAATTTTCGACACATTCCCGTATGCTTTAAGTTGAAAATCATTTAGCATCCAGCAAAGACAAACTGAAAATGTATCCTTTTTTACACACATCAAACATGCAAAAGGGCCTTACGTCTTGGCTTTGACCAGTAAGGTACCACATTAATGTGACGGTAATATTGAATCCTTTTTGTTACTGTGGAAAATTTGACGCTGATTATTCAATCTGTAACGTGAACTAAATGTTGAATAAAAGATTTGACTTTTTACATCCTATGACATATTTCTCATTAAAATAATGCACGTCGTTCCAAGAAAGCCAATTTATTTGATGAATCCCAATACCGACACAAAAATATATTATATTATGGTTAGCCATCGAAAACGCACATCCCGTGCATGTTTCCTTCAAGTGTGTACGCCACCGACAGCATAAACAGAGAATGAAAGCTAGTATAGGCGTCTTTTGAACGGCAGTACTGTATTCAGTACAGTCAAGCTTTACCTTCATTTTGAAAATTACCACACAACATTCAAAATTAATTAGCTTTCAACTTAATAACATAGTGTGTGTGTGTGTGTGTGTGTATGTGTGTGTTCATGCGTGTGTGTGTGAGAGAGAGAGAGAGAGAGAGAGAGAGAGAGAGAGAAGAGAGACCTTAAACCTTAAATTTAAACTGATTTGTATTTGTAACGTAGCTCTAAAATAAAATTCAGTCATATCGGTAAGATGTATGCAGTTGGTCAGTTCACTGTGATGTATACCAAGACATATAACCAACGTAAAAGACAAAGGAGTTAAAGTAATATTTGTTTAGGCGATTTCGCAACCAGAAGAAACTGTAAGAAATTCAAAGCATTTTACTAACAAAAGCAAATAGGTTTTATCGTAAAGAGATTATAAAATTTCATTGCGATGCCACTTCAAAATATACCAAAGGTACGTGCAGAAAGTTTATGATCTCCTATTTATCATTATAGTTGTTATGAAAGTTTTTATGTATGTTGTGATTAGCTTTTCATAACCTTCTTCTCATTTCTTGCTATGAGAAGGAATTACTCGTATGTTAAGGAGCGTCAATATCCATGGTGAGAGAGAGAGAAGAAGAAGAAGAAAGAGAGAAGGCTCTCTTAAAAGAGTGTCGCCGCGATGATAAGACAGCTACATCTGTAATGAAAAACGAACACGCCGCTAGCTTCAAAGTATAAGGGACTTTATTTAAATAATCAACACACATATATATTACTACATTCTAGAAACACTTCTAAAAACTTTATAATAAAAGTTCATGAAATACATATTACATTTTCCTTATTAAGCTTTCCAACTTCATTTATTCGTATAACTTCTGCACCTTAGAATATTATACAATAGTTAATTCTCAATCAATTTCAAGATAGCCGAAGTATGAAATATAATAACTGTAATTAATGCAACAATTAATTTAAAGATTACATTTTACTTATTTTAAAGTAGAATATTGATTTAGAATATATTGCTAGATATTACTCTTTCTTGCTTAAAGAATAATTTATTTCAACATTAAATCAAAACATGAAGTTGGTAGCGAATTCAACCTTTACCATAAAACTTACATAAATATAATTAAATATGAACATAAAACATTCTATTACAATATATATATATATATATATATATATATATATATATATATATATATATATATATATTGTAAATAAAATAATTCAGTAACGATGTTGCAAACATATCAATTTTACCATTAAAATCTCAAACATTAAAAATAACTATTTCTAAAAGAAGTTACAACATATACCATTTTTACCTGTAATGAAAAACGAACACGCCGCTAGCTTCAAAGTATAAGGGACTGACCTAGACAATATACGCCTCTTTACTTATACTCACTAGGCGCAAGTCAGGACCAAATAAGGTAATCCCCTAATACTAAACCAGCAGCAATGTCTGTTCATCATTAGATAAGAACCATTTTGTTTACGTCACTAACAGAAGGCCAGGTTCAGTCTTAGTCACCGGATTGGAAATTCGCCAATGCGTAATCTGGTTTGTAGAACTATACACTTCTCACAGAGCAGTTAGGGAGTTCTTATTGAATCTGCGAAACAGCATACAATGTATCCAGTAACATCATACACTTATTCCACACAACAATGTACATTCGTATAGTGATGTACGTTGCCAACTGTATGCTATAAATGAATAAAACATTACTTTAATAATACAATTCAAAGAAAAAATATCAATCTTATTAATTTTACTAAAAATTCAATCCTAACATAGTTATTAGTAATGGCAAAGTAATATAGGCCGAAAGAGAGAATCACACCTATATATAATCAGTCATACTGTGACACCAAACCAAAGAGAATGAAAGAGAGGGGGTGAGGAGCTTTTACGGTTTTGTTGATAACTTCTGTAAAGATTTTACTTTTGCTGGTTTTTGCAAGGGTTCTTTGTATTCTATTTTTACAATTTTGCATAATTGTTTACCATTGTTTTGCTTTTGTTACATTCTTAGCTTTTTAATTGTTTGACATATTTTGTACTATAAAAAATAATAAATTATCCTTTATAAAGTTTATTTATTCTTGTATCCCTAAGTTTAAAATGTCTCTTTTGTGTATTCCACAATGTGTACAATTTTCAAAAAAGCTTAATGTTTTATTTCCATTTCCATTTGCATTTTATTCTATTTGATTTCCTTGACTATGAGTTTTAAAATATTTCCTCACTTATAAATATATCTGTATAATATTTTGAATTTTCTTACAATTAATTCATTAAATTTTGTTTATCTTTTATCATCATCCATAACGTTTTGTGTTTAGTTTTTAAACTTACGTTTTATTTATTTTTTTCCATTTTGGTTTCTATAGTGTTTAGAAATAAGTTATTTTCAATCTTATCAATTTGCATTATACTTTCCGATTTGAATACAATATTGTTGATTATTGATTATGGTTATTTACAATATTAATGTCTTGCAAATTTGTATTTAGAAGAAAAATCTCTTAAACATTATCTTTTTTAAAGTTGTGTCAGCCCTCTTCAATGCTGATATTTTTAGTTCGTTCGTCGTGCATGTTTTTTCAACACACACACACACCCATCACCCCACCCCCACCCCCACACACAAACACACACACACACGCACACACACACACACACACACACACATATATATATATATATATATATATATATATATATATATATATGCTCTAACTCTAACTTTATTATTGTACTAATATTCTTCATTTGTTTTGGAAATATATTTGTTGCATCATCAATTTCCATACTTTTCTTCCACATTTAGTTTAGGATATTTAAATACATTTACAATTCGGTGTCACGGCTAAATTCCAATCAGTTTCTAACTTTCACTGCGAGACTATTTTTTTATCCCCATTTTATATAGCATTATTGATTAGCTTTGCTTCTACTATAGTCGGTGTCGGACATTTGAACTGATTTTGTTCGCTATTTCGCAATATTAATGTTACGTTTTGTCTCATTCATTTCCATTATTCGGGGACCATTGTCTTCATTTTCTTGAGTCTCCCCCAAAGTCTCCCACAAATATTTTGTTTCGATGCATTGAAATACAAAACATGCATTACAATAACATATAAAAATGTAAATCAGAAAACTCTCTGTTGACGGGAACAGTACTGTTACGTGCTTAGGCTCGAATAAGCAGCAACACAGAAAGAGTGAAAACTAACAAGCTTGTATAACTTGAACAATGAATTTATTAAGTACAATTATTTTCATAAAATAAATAAACTTACAGTTTTAGAGAATCAAATCCAACATTAATCCAATAAAGAATTCACAAAAATAATCCACTAATGGAATTGTAAGAGTCCTGATAAATAAATGTTCTAATAGTTCCAGGTTCGAATCTTAACGATGTAATCCAAAATGGCTGACAATGTCACGTGATGCAGTTCTTGTTTAACTCATCATCCACATGAATTATGAGCACATGTTTTCTCCTCCAAATAGATAATAAATCCTCTTTCTTCAATGAATTGACATAAAGTCCAGAATAAGATAACACTCAGACATGAAATACACAACTTAATAATAATAAAGCCCAAACATCTACTAATGTTAGCTTCCAAAACACAGCTATATATATGTAATTTCCTCGTAAACAAAAGGGAATCATGTGATTGTAGAAGGTCATAGAAAGAAGTTACCTTCTCCAAGTCACGTACTGAAAGAAAGAACCAGAAGAAAAATCAACCACTAATTACTAAAAATAAAAAGTTGTCCTTGAAATTAACCAATAATATTAAAGACCTGTTTATCAATCTGAAGCAAGGTCAGATAAAGAGGTAGCCAAGCCAAGGTCAGCCTGTTTACAACTAGATTCTAGGTCAACTTGAATTTTCTAGAAAAGAATCTCCCAACTAAGGAATATCAAACCCCAAATGATAAATTTGGACTTAACAATAAAAAATAAATAAATTAAATCCAATAACCGTAACAGTACGAATACATAGAAATGTACCCTACGAGAAAATGTACTCCGTCTCTAGTATGATGTATAAGTATCGAAAATATATTTTTATATTACAAAGTATCGTAATGTAAAGTATATTTTTATATTACAAAGTATCTTAATGTAAAGTATATTTTTATATTACAAAGTATCTTAATGTAAAGTATATTTTTATATTACAAAGTATCTTAATGTAAAATATATTTTTATATTACAAAGTATCTTAATGTAAAGTATATTTTTATATTACAAAGTATCTTAATGTAAAGTATATTTTTATATTACAAAGTATCTTAATGTAAAGTATATTTTTATATTACAAAGTATCTTAATGTAAAGTATATTTTTATATTACAAAGTATCTTAATGTAAAGTATATTTTTATATTACAAAGTATCTTAATGTATTCATTAGCTCTAACCTTTTCATATGTAATAAAACGTTCTGCTTAATTCTAAATAGATATTTACTCTTGAATGTTAGCGTAACAACTCAAAAGATGCTATTACTACAAAATAACTGCACTTTTTGTTTATATGATCTTGAGAGAATATTGACCTCTGGCTATAAACTCTGGTTCAGTGATAGTGTGCCTTTCAGGCAAATTGATTTCATTACATGCTGCATGTAACTGTCATTATGTGATTTCTGATTTAGTAAGATACGGTGATTTCTGATTTAGTAAGATACGGTGATTTCTGATTTAGTAAGATACGGTGATTTCTGATTTAGTAAGATACGGTGATTTCTGATTTAGTAAGATACGGTGATTTCTGATTTAGTAAGATACGGTGTTTTCTGATTTAGTAAGATACGGTGATTTCTGATTTAGTAAGATACGGTGATTTCTGATTTAGTAAGATACGGTGCTTTCTGATTTAGTAGGATACGGTGTTTTCTGATAATCGCTAATAATCATGATCTATGTTGATAAGGAATAATGTCTTCAGATTCTGTTGTGTGCAGTACAAATTCAAAGATGAAGGGTGAAGCAAGATACGTATGGCAATACAATAAAATCTAGCAATTGGTGATTCCTGTTAGAGAGATCAAGCACAATTACTAGTAACATAATCATCCGTTTTACGACAGCTCAATGAAACCAATATAGAAATATGCACTCTGAAGACAAATTGAATGCAAAGACTTCTTGATGAATAATTAAAATGTACATTATTGTCATGACATGTTTGTTTTAATTATAGGTTAATACATACAACAGCAGTGATGTAAGCACTAGGGTGAGATTAGTGTTGTGGGCAGGGAATCATCACTTGCATTGATATAACTATGGCATGATATAGTCATTGCTATTGTTCAGTTTTATTTCTGCCTAATCGAGCTATCTAAACTATCAGCAACCCAGCCTATATTCTACATTAATCAACAAAGTTTATTCATTTCAAAACTTACTTCTATTGTGTCTGGATTAATTTAATTTTTTGTACAAAAATTAAATCAGAGCTGCCAAATTACAATGGCATTGGTTGATTCTGACTGCAATTCCGATTGCGTGCTTGAGTATATTTCAAATGTTTTGTTAGAAAATTTCATTAATATGGAAACTGATTTGTTATTAGTGGAGAATATCCTGCTGTAATTTTATGTAGTTCATTGAATGTAATGGTATTCTCCTTCCAATAATAAGACTGTTAATTTAGCTTCGCCATTCTTGTAATGGATGATACAAGTAAAATATTCCGATCAGCGACAAAAACCGCTCTGATTGCCTAGTGGCTAGAGCGTCTGCGGGAGGACGTGGGTTCGAGCCACGGCCAAATTATACCGGAGACTTATTAAAATGGTACTAACAGCTGCCTCGCTAAGCGCTTAACATTACGGGTTTAATGTTAGGACTGGTTGTTCTTGTGAATGGATATTGTGACGGGATATTGTGACTAGATATTGTGACGGGATATTGTGACTGGGTGGGACATGATGATACATGTCTGTGGCATGATGACCCACTGCTAGACATTTCTATAAACTCCAACACTGCAGAAAACTTGTTAAAGCTACGATAACAATCAAATCATAGACATATACAAAAAGAAAATCCTAAATTCAACCTGCGGTTTCTACGAATCCATGTTCTTAAACGTTTCGCCCTCTCTAAATAAGAAACAGGCATTATATGACCACGCCTCTTCCAACGTTTGGATGTAAAGAAGAGTTTATAACGTAAGCGATGCGCTTTAATATAATTGAAGTGAAATGTTGTAGCCCTTTATGAAATTTATGAAATTGTAACGATGGCTGATACGTTACGTCAACATCGTTGTAGTAGTTGTGTTTAACGCCATTCGTCAGAAAAATATAGGCTGCACAGGGCGGCCAGTATTAATGGTAGAGGAAGAATCCGGGGAAAACCCACTGAAAGAACCACCGACACACGATAAGCTACTGGCAAGCTTTGGCACATACCATCGTCTCGTATTGTTCACGATGCATCCTTCTGACACAAACTTTTATATTTACCATTGTGTATTTTGTATTTTGTTTTAAAAACTAAAAAGTATAATACTATTAATATTATCACCCTTGTGTATTATGTTTTATCCAGAGGTTTGATAGGAAATTCATCACGCTTTGCAGTTCATTATCATGACGTGAATGTATTGTTTGACAAACAAGTATTACAAATATAACCTTTTGCTATATCTCATTAAAACGTACTTCTGGCGTGTTAATTTTAATTATTTAATATTTAATTCCTTAGTTAACTGTGTTATTAATGATGCAGTTTTTCATATCGGTACTTTTATCTGTTATCTCTATTAAATTGGAGAATGGATATAATATTAGAACTATCAAGAATTCTTCATTGTTTTAAAATTATTCATCAGAAGACGACGTCCCACGATCTTCATTCTAATGATTCCGTGTCACCACCTGAATAGCCATACTTCAAAAATAGCCATATTTTCACAAATAGCCATACTTCACAAATAGCCTTATTTTCACAAATAGCAATTCTTCAAAAATATTTTAAGTTGCGTTAAGCACTAGTATCATCAGCAAACTCACACACGCATGCGCGTGCGAACTCAAACAAACAAATAAACAAAGAACGCATGACTACGCACTAATATCACATTACATCTGTACTTATTTTGTTTCGTCTTAAGAAGAATGAAACCAATGCACATAATTAGCAGCAGAGAGGGTGAACCCTACAACGTTTTTAGACAAAATTTTGATTGAATCCTTAAAACGAGCCTTCCTACGATCTCATTTTAACCAAAAAAAATGTCTCAGGGGCAAACCCTACAACGTTTTCAGACAAAAAATTGATTGAAATCTTAACGAGCCTTCCCTACGAAATCTCATTTTAACTAAAAAAATGAAAACGGAGACTTTTACGATTTTTTAATCAATTTTGGTCGCAACTTGTTGTCATCCACCCTCTCTGCTGCTATGGGTTAACAAAAAATAATAAATGATTTTAACCGAATATTTGATCCAGTCCGATACGATATCGTGTCCGAGGATCATGCAAATTTATTGTTGCGAATCCGTACGGGGTTGACTGAGCATGACTAAAGAAGTTTTTAAATTGATTGAAGTCCATATCAGAACACCATGTCTGCCATATATTTCTAAGAGTATGAGTATCAACTCCGTTGAATACAGCAAGAATATTGCAGTTATCTCTGATAACTTTTTGAACCTGAGTGTAGCGTTGAGTGACATATATCACGTCAGTGTTTTTATGCCTGCCTCTGGAAAAGATCCTAGCAGGATTTTTTTGCTTATCTAACATTATATCGTCGTATACGACTAAATTGTTAATATCTCCATCAATATCATCAATGCTCGGTGCTTCATCGATATCGGTTATAAACTCAATAATACCCTCTCCGGATTTTTCTACCGCGCTGTCGTTAAAATCTTTTAGCACTTCATAACATCGTTGATCATCTACGCTAGGGGCAATTAAATACAACTTATCCCACTTCATCCATCTCATTATTAAATTGAGTAACAATTGCGTTTTACCGGATCCAGATGGCCCGATTATAATCATCCGGATAGAGTTTGGTAGCGCTGCATGATGCTTAATTGGTTCTCTTGTTTTAGTCGCTGAAAAATCAATTATATCCATATCTCTATACATAAATTATGGATCTATATTGTATGAAGTGTAAAACGCGTACTAGCACAAATGATGTGACGACGGTTACAACTAAAAATAACAGATCAGCACTTACTGGTAGATGTGCAACATGTGGTATTAAAAAGTTCAGATTTGTTTCTACAAAATCAAAGATTTTACAATTCGGAGATGTTTTTAAAAAAAACGAGGAGGTGATATCGCAGCCAACTTGGCAAAGCTCCCTGGAACCCCATGGGCAAAGTACCCCGGAGAAAAGCACCTTCCAGGATATAGCTACTGTGGACCGGGAACCAGACTTGATATCAGACTCAATGATCAAAATCAGTCCCGACCTGGTGAAGAACCAATAAACGCCATTGATAAGGCCTGTCACCTTCATGATGTTGCTTATAAAAGCAGCAATCTGCAAAACAGGCATCTCGCGGATGTGAAATTAATTCATGCGTTAAATGCTATTCCTGATAAATCCTTCAAAGAAAAATTGGCTTCCTTTTTAATAAAATCGGCTATGAAAAGTAAATTGATGTTAGGTGCCGGTAATTAATAATATGGAATCAATTTATTATTCCCCAAGAGGATACTGGAGGGGTAAATCAGCAGTCCATAAACTCGCTAGCGCTGCAAAAGTGAAAAAAACCACTGCGGCTAATTGGTTATCCAAACAGGCACTATGGCAAATTTATCTACCACCGCCTAAACAAATTCAATTCTCGCATTTTGATGTGACAGTTCCTAATGAAGTTCATCAGGCTGATATATTATTTCTGCCACATGATCGTGGTTACAAATACGCTTTAAACGTAGTTGATATTGCAAGTCGATACAAAGAAGCAGAACCGTTAAAAACAAAATCAGCCACTGAAGTCGCTTCTGCATTTGAAAGGATTTATCGGCGAGGTCCTCTGCACTGGCCAAATCTATTGCAGGTTGATCCTGGCAAGGAATTTCAGGGTGCAGTGTTATCTACAATGAAACATCATAATGTCACCATACGACGAGGGCATACTGCGCTACATCGCGATCAGGCCATTGTAGAACGATTTAATCGGACGATTGCTGAGCGGTTATTTGGATATCAATACGCAAAAGAATTCATCCAAGAAAAAAGATCCCGTGAATGGGTTAAAAGATTACCATCTGTGATTACTGCACTGAATAACGAGATTACTAGAACAATCAACATGAAACCTATCAACGCGATTAAAAAGAAGTCTATACCCGTACAACCACAAAAAGATTTCAAAGAACCAATTCTTGGTAGTAATGTCACTGTTAGGTATTTATATGAACCAGGAGAGCTTGAAGGGGGTAGAAAAAGGGCTACTGATCCTATTTGGAGTGTTACTGCACACAAGATATCTAGTATAACACGATCAACTGGTAGACCTCCAGTCTATAAACTGGATTCAACTGCCCCTCAGCGGGGTTTTACTCGACAACAACTACAGGTAATTCCCGAGGATACTCAATTGCCACCGCATGGTCTTAACTAGCACCGTTGCGTCTATTGCACTCAAGACAAGTCAACATCACATTGTTTCTGACATGACCGAGATTGTTATTTTTTCTGTCTACGGTGAATTGGCGAGGATCCTTATCCGAATACTGCCAACGCATGATACAATTGCAACTCGCGCAGTGATTATTCTGTTGTTTCTTCAAAGTGATTATTAATTCAGCATCAATATCAAATTCTCGTTGTTTTTTTTTTTGTCCTGTTGTTTGTAACCGGAGAGTTTTTTATCAATAATTTTAACATCAATATCATCCATTGTTGTGTCATTATCATCGAAAACAACTCTTCGAAGTTGATTTATTTTTCGTACTCTGGATACTGCGAGATAGACTAAATTCGACCATTCGATGTGATTATCCACCATCCAAACAATTGTATCCGATATAGTCAATCCCTGTGAAGAGTGTATTGTTGCTGCGTATCCTAGCGTCCAAGGGGATTTATTAGCACGCAATGCATCTTCAACGACATTGATATCAACCAGCACAATATCATTTAATACGAGAATTTGTTTTTCACTCTGTCCTGGAATATCAACTTCAATGTTCTGTTTTCGTGTATCCGATGGCCTATAACAAAGGGGTACTGGAAGCGTTGCAAATTTTTCTTTATGCAATTCAAATAACTTCATCTGAAGTGTGTCCCTAACTATTTTTCTACTTGCAATTATCAAATCATTTGGTCTCCATGTTTCCCAGAAATCATTCATTGGAGTTTCTGAAATCACTTCACGCGCTATTTCGCATTGGATTCTATCCGGTTGTAATCTAATTAGCGCTTTGAATTCTCGTAATCGTTCATCAATTGATCTATAATCAGTGGTAATTTCTTCATAATAGTCTACAAAACCCCTTAGCCATTCATGTGGAGATGCACCGACAAATGGTGGTGGTTGGCCGTGATCACCGCACATGACGACTTTTGTGTTTTTGTTTAACAACCACTCGAGAAATGTTTGTAATACATCTAATGACACTGTGCATATTTCACCCCAAATTATGATTTCAGGAATGAATTTATCACCCATACGCTCAGGAGTCCATTTGTCACCCTTCCATCGAAAGAAACTATGGTAAGTACAGGCATTTACCCCTCGCTGTATCATCTCTCTGGCGAGTCTGTGAGTCGGTGTTAACACAATCATGGTTGACCGACGAAATAATTCAATTGCACGAGTTGTCTTTCCTGACCCACCACAACCGTTTAAATAAACTGTCTTGTATCTACATACTGGATCAGATACCGGTGGTGCATTAGAAAATTCTGATTGAATTTCAATACGGTTACAACAAAGATATTTATCATCCATGGCAACGTCTGCCGATTCACAATACTCATGTAGCATCTCCTTTTTAAATCGCCAACGCCCCCAATTTTCTTCGGGATCTGTGAATTTAGCTACAGCTGATTTGTACTTATTGTGTATATACATCGAATCAGTGGCCACTCTAACCGCGGTATTAGGAAATCTATTTATCATCGAAAATAGATTAATAGAAGCATAGGCTAGCATTGAACTTCTCAAATGTGTATACTGGGAATTATATCCATCACAGTAGGTAACAACCGTACCTAATTTCTCACCATTGGATAGAAAAGCATCCTTACGGGATACAAGTTTTCCCTGTTTCATTAAATCCGTTACAATAAAATCGTATTCAGCGACGTCTATGATCAACCGCGAAGAATATTTTGCATTGTCGTATCGTCCACCCTGGGTAAATTTACCGATTATTCTTCGTCCAAAATCTTTTGCTTGTTCTTTTTTAATTTCAAATAACTTCTTAGACCGATTCATGATTTGTTCTTCATTGAAATCAGGGAATTGTTTTCGCTGTTCGCTGATTATTCTATCTAGATCGGGTTGTGGTAGCCAAACTTCTTTCTGAGCTCGATAGCATATAATAGCCTCGGAAACAATCAGCGATATTAGCATACCACAATCAATCATATATCTCAATAGCACTATTGGCATCCAGGCCTTTTCAGATAGGTGTCTACCGAGCCAAACATAACTACACGGATGTAATCCTGCAGCGAGTTCAAATGATATCACACGAGCGAATCCGGTTAAATCAAAATCAGGCAATGGTCCATTAATCGCAACACGAGTCATTTCATGCGTGGGGTGTCCAAATCGTTTGAAGTACTCAGCACATTCCCCATACCCGAGAAAACTTCCGGGATAACACGCGGCTATATCAATTGAAATCATACCATCACGTGAGTATTTCGTATTCCACAGTCCTCCATGACCAAATCCGACGCAACTCAATTTAACATCCTCGAGAAAATCACTTCGTGTTGGACGCCATGAGTTTTTTTCTCTTGCGAAGTGAGCTACCACTGATGGAATAGTAAAACTATCCGTGAGTAGTTTTTCATGGGAATTCTCCGGTGAAAAATCACTAGCGATTTTTCTCATTCTGTTATCTAATTCTTCAACGCGATATAATTCGCCATTTGGTCTTACAAATTGATCAAATCCTATTTCGGGATCTTCATCACTTCTAAGTAACCACACTGACACAGGATCATCTTTACACAACGCATGAATAGCATCGAATAATTTCTCTTCATAGAAAACATCCCCGACGAACTCCTTAGGGATATATTTCACGGTTCGTTCTCGTGGAAATACTGTTACCGCATGTGTCCACGCGTGTTTGTTATGATCAATAATCTGTATTGGCGCTCCATTTTTGTTATATTTCGGTTCGTATAAAACCTCTCCGGTTATCGTCATAACGGTTATTGGAAATCTTAATGATGTTTCTAATTTAGCTATATCAGAAATCTTTGCACCATGCTGTTTCACTGTCAGTTCCCATTCGGTTATTTTCCTACGTCGCAGATCAGTTAGTTTATTTCCTCGGGATGCATTTGTGAAGTGTTCCATTACCCGTGTTGCCACGCAATTCAGTGAACTAGAATATTTCATAGGAGCTAGTTTTGCGATATCGGGTTTATCATTTAACGGATATATCCCATAAACCATTGCTGTTACGGGATAAGATCTTTCGTAGTATGGTTTGTCAATGCCGGTTAGAATTCCTGGTTTGGAATCTCTACTCACAATGACAGCTTTTTTATTCTTGAGAATTGGTTCAAATTTATCCCTAATAATCCATTTGCCATCGACTTCAATAATGAATTTGATTCGGAAAAAATACTTCTTTTCCCCAACACGTGAAATTATCACTGCTGCTTTTTCATCAGTCATGGTAGCATCAACAACAGCATCAGTTCGAAATGTTGACCAACAATAAGATGCTCCATCACGCTTGAATTCATTAAAACAGTCTCTGATTTTACTAATCATGGCTTTATCAAGAATTGTATTCTTTGGTGTATTAGAAACTATATCGAGATTGAATTGAGCATCTTTCCAGGGTAATCTCTTGGACGTTTTTTTTGGTTTATCGAGATTATATTTAGGATTAATTTTTAATAATCTCTTAAACTCTTTCATGTTTCCGTCTATTAAACGTTTTTATGGTTTATCGAGATTAAATTTAGGATTAATTTTGTTACTTTTTTTGGTTTATCGAGATGAAATTTAGGATTAATTTTTAATAATCTCTTAAACTCTTTCATGTTTCCGTCTCTTGGACGTTTTTTGGGTTTATCGAGATTAAATTTAGGATTAATTTTTAATAATCTCTTAAACTCTTTCATGTTTCCGTCTCTTGGACGTTTTTTTGGTTTATCGAGATTAATTTTTAATAATCTCTTGTTACGTTTTTTGGGTTTATCGAGATTAAATTTAGGATTAATCTTCAATAATCTCTTAACCTCTTTCATGTTTCCGTCTATTGGACGTTTTTTTGGTTTATCGAGATTAAATTTAGGATTAATTTTCAATAATCTTTTAAACTCCTTATCAGCATTGAATTCAGCATTTTTCGAAAAGGTTCTCCTTAATTCCCTCATGCTATAATTAAAACAAGCATTTAAATGAAGAATTTATATATAATGAATCACTGCAAGTGGCTTATGATTGGATCAGTAACCCCGTGTAACAAATGATGCAGAAATGAGTTTTGTGGGTATCATATGCAAAGCTTTCGACGTGGAAGCCTTGGCCCGTTACCCTGCATACGATGTGGGGTTGGGGTTAGGGGAAAATCTCAGTTGTGTTTGAATTGCGGTGGAAAGCGATACAGGGAGTTGAAGCGTTATTATGATAAAAGAATAAAAAATGGACAATCAATCAGAAATTATGACCCTGAAAAAGTCCCTGACACTGACAACGTCCCTGACAAAATCATAAGAACTCCTCAAGACTACATCGAAAGATTCATCATTAAACCAAACAATGAATTAGACAAACAATAGTATTATGTATACGAATGAACCAAGAATTCAGACAACACCCTGTGATCACAAATTATGAAGCATCTAGTGATGGTGTTGTAAGAAACCGCAGACTGAAGAAACCAGTTGGTGCTGTGAATAATCAAGGGTATTTGAAGTTTCGCGCTGGAGAGAAATTTTATCTCAATCATCGTTTCGTGTATGAATGTTTCAATGGATTGATCGAGGATGATTTTGTTATTGATCATATCGATTCTAATCCAAAGAACAATTCTTTATCAAATCTGCAGGCTATCACACAAAGTGAGAATACCAAACGAGGAAAGACTGGAAAATGCAAAACGGTTGGGAAGAGACCTGTGAAATCTTTGAATACGATAACTAACGAAGAAAAAATATTTCAATCAATAACCAGCGCCGGTAGGCATTTCGATATTTGTTCACCCTCAGTACGAAATGTTGCAGAGGGGATTTATCGATCGGCTATTTCAAAAAGGACGGGACAAAAGTTCAATTTAGTTATGTCTAATGCGTCATATTTTTCATTTAGAAATATATCATTATTATAGAATAATGAATTCTGAAAACATGAATAGCATTTTATCCGAGATTTCAAAATTGAAAAGTTGGGATATTGAACTATCAGATGGGTTAAATCCTGATCAAATCATGTCTGATTTTCAGGATATTGAATACGGAGTAAACAACAATAAATATATGCTACCAAAGAAGTATGCGCTCATCAAGAGAATTCAGAATTCTATTCGGGACTCTCTCGCATTTTCCAGTGACGTAAGTGTGTTCGCTCCGTTGTATACCATCGTAGAACGAATACGAAAAGAATTGGGGTACGAATACGAATTGAAAAAGGAGGTTAATTCTAAAGTTAGAAACCTACGGGCGTTAATTCAAGAAAATGAACAATTCTGATTGACCATTTATCATTATTTGATTGTGACCGACCATTTATCATTATTTGATTGCCCGACCATTATCATTTTTTTAGCCGACCCTCAAGGGGGGGGGGTATGTCAAAAATCGATGGACGATATGTCAGATTGATCAAAAAAAGAATGTTGAAAGTGTGGTATTAATTATTTTTATAAGGATTTCCACACTTTCAACATCACTGATAGAAGGTGTTTTATGATGAAATAACACTTCCATGACCGTGTTAAAAATCATCCGACATGTAAAAAGAATGTTGAAAGTGTGGTATTAATTATTTTTATAAGGATTTCCACACTTTCAACATCAATGATAACGCCTCTAAAACACTTCCAAGACCGTATCAAAAATCATCCGATGGTGTTAGGTCGGATTGAAAAATTGTTTTGCAATTGAAAAATTGTTTCTGATTTCAAATAATGGTCAATGAAGCATTAACAACCCGATTGGCTCGTGAACGACTGGATGCAATCAGGAGATTTGTACCAATTCGTGACTCTGTACGGAATAAACTACAACAACGACAGAGTCTTCAGACTGATTTTGCTGCGGGATCTGAAGAATTGTTTAAACCAGTAACCACAGCAACGAAGGAGATAGAGCGTGCTATACTGGGAGATGATCCTGACGGTAAAAGAAAAGAAGAGGGTCTTATTCCTGTGTTAGAAAAAATAGCAAAAAGAACTAAACAAACAAAAAATCCTTGCAATCACTTCCTCAGGATATATCAACCGCTTCAGAACGAAAATTTAAAGGATTTCAGGAAGAACTAGTTAGTGGACTACCTAAATCAATTATATTTACCGAGAGCGCTAAACAACAAATTCTCAACGAGGATATAGACAATTTAGGTGAATTCGCTGCTAACAGCTATGATTCACAAGAGAAGTTTTTCACGGACAATTATTCGGATTATAGAATGTCACATAATGAATGGGCTGATATAGTGTATGAAATAAATACTGGGAGTTTAGATAGAAGGATGAAGGAATACAGAGACTTCAAGAGAAAATTTCAACTCCAAATAAGACATCCATACGATGAGAAGAAATTTCTGGGGAGTGGTCTAGTTGGAAACGCTAGCGTTTCATGTCCTGGTAGTGTTCTCAGTGATATATCACGATTAGAGGTTCTTGTAGGAGGGTTCCGAGCCGGAAATAACTCACCGGAAATAATTAATGAAGCAGCTGATATCTGTAGACGATTATTTCAGGGTGGTATCATGGATATCAGCACATATCGAGATTTCATTGGAGAGTTAGTGGAAAGTGGGTATCATAGTGACTGAATTGAAAAGTCAATTGATTAGATAAATAACAATTGAAAAATTGTTTCTGATTTCAAATAATGATCATACACTACAATCATGATAAACCAACCCCCGTCTACGTAGTTAATTCACGGTTTCCGGTTTATAGAGCATACTACGGAGATGGTTTAGGTAATACCATTTTAGGGTTATTTGCGAGAATGGCTCCAAAAGTGATGCCGTTGGCTAAACAATTAGGAATGAAAGCAATTGATGTTATTCGTGATAAGGGTATTGGTGCTGTTGGAGATCTTGCTGGAAAAGCGTTTTCAACTGCGAAGAATAAATTAACATCATTAGTGAAATCACGGATGAAATCCAAAGGATTTTCAAAACCATTACCGTCTACAGCGGAAATGCCTGCAAGTGTTAGTAGAATTATAAATAACGCAGTAGATGAAAAATTAGCGTCGATGGTTTTAACCCCCGACCAAAGCAATATTGCAAATATGATAGCAGGAAGTGGCTTTAAAAAACTACGTCGATGAAATGGAAAATCGCGATTTAGACTCTGATAAATAGAATAAAATGTTCAAAAAGTCACATGATCCAGCGTTTGATATAGACGCCCCAGTTGGCAAGGATGATTCTGTACGCGATTATCAATATTACGCCTATCATGCAATAGACCCAAATAGTCGAGCAAGAATCGATCTTCAAGTCCATGATACCAGTAAATACTTTCTACCCGCTGAAGCGTTTATTGAAGTAGAAGGAGAAATTGTAACAGCTGCTGATACTCCTGCTGTACCAGCACCGTATCCAGCTGGTACTCAAGTCGGTTTTGTCAATAATGGTATCATGGCGTTATTTGAGAGTGCAAAATATCTCATTGATGGAAAAGAAATTGAGGCGATAGATCGCGATGTTGATGTGGCTACAACAATAATCGGGTTAGCGAGATATTCCGATGATTATACAAGATCAGCAGGACCTTCTATGATGTTTGCAAAAGATGCTACAAATACCGCTGGAGGAAAACAATTTGTTGTAAGACGACCAAAGAATAATGCTGGCACCGCTAATATTGATGCCGAAGATATGATTATAAACAACGATGTTAATTTCAATCTAGGAGCTGCAACACGTATTTCAATGTTGCAAGGAGCGCGTAAATCATTTTCATGCGCGATTCCACTGCATCATATATTTGGATTCTGTAGAAACGTCCGAAAAGTTATTTATGGAGCGAAGCATACAGTATCGCTTGTACGAAAGAGTGATGATAGTGACGCAATCTGGAGGATTCCAGCAGACAATGCAAATCCAAATGCTGATGCCGGTAAAGTCAATTTAACAAAAATATCATTGTGGATGCCAGTGTTGACTCCAGCAATCACCGCAGAAGAACGATTACTATCATTTATGGACCAAGGAGGAAAGTCGTTGTTGAGTTGGCTAACCGTGAGAACAGATGTGAAGCAATCAAATCTGAACGGGTTATTCACGTGGAATCTAGCATCAAAACAAGGCGTTTCTGCGCCACGTCATATATTTATTGCGTTACAGGATAACACACGAGTTGGCGATCAACGTTTCAGTCATATGATATTTGATCAATTAGGTGTGAAAGACGTCTCACTGAGAATAAACGGCCAACAGGAACCATCCGAGGATATACAACTTAATTACACAGAAAATCATATTGCACGAGTTTATCATCGTCTGTTGTCATTTATGGCACGTGATCAAAATGTGGATACTGGTTTGCAAATATCACAATATGATTTTAAAAATCTGTATCCAATCTATTACTTCTCACTGGAACATCTCGATTTGATGAGACAATCTGTTGTTGATATACATTTTAGAGCTAATGTGACTCGTGGTGCTATTGCTGATTATAGAGCGGTTGCTGTCATTCTCAGTGATAAATCAATGCTACTTGAAGGTGTTGGTGGAAGAATGAGAGTGGTAGATGCACCAGTGGAAAACATGTAATTGAAATTGTAAACGATTTAGAATCAATCAATTATGTATAATGTCATATAGTAATATTAGTGTTGCGTTAACTCCCGGTCAATTAAAAAAATTGCAATCGGAATCAGCTAAAAAATGTGGAACCACAATCACGTTGAAACCCAACCAAATGACTGGTGGTGCAAATAAACTATCGCTGACAACTCGTCAGGTGAAACATTTCAATGATGCACTAGTAGCAAAAAAGGGTGTTCAGATTACTCTTTCTGCGGCTGCTATCAAAAATATGATTAAAACAGGCGGTATATTCCCGTTGTTAGCTGCGATACCAGCATTGATTGCAGCAGCAGCCCCAGCGGTGGCTAAAGCGGCAGCGTTAGGAGCCGTTGGTACTGCAGCAGGAATGGCACTAAAGAAGGCAACTGGGAAAGGATATAAAAAAAGGGGAAGGGTCTAAGACTACCAGGAACCCCGTATTCGTGGTACAGCGGAAAGGGTCTAAGACTAGGACCGGTTTATTAATTGGAGAGTCTATGACTCAGGAACCTATGGTTCCCATGTCCAATTTTGATTTACTCGATGCTGCTAAAAAACTCGCGATTAAAAACTTCAGAGGTGTCTTTATGAAAGATCAATTACCACATCAACCAAACAGCGTTGAAACCGGAATCATTAATTTAGATAACAGCACCGGACCCGGAACTCACTGGGTTGCATACGCTATTGATCCACGTGGGATTGTCTATTTTGATTCATATGGATTAGCCCCACCAAAAGAGTTTATGCGTTATATAAAAACTCTTCCAATGAAGACTTGGTATTCTACGCTACCAACACAAACGATGATTGACCCACCAATATGTGGCAGCGAAGTATTAAATGTCCTTAACGCTATTTCTAACTCCTTGAGTAACCCAAGCGGAAAACCACCACATGTTGTCGTGAATGAATACACTAGTAATCGCTGGCGAAAATCGAAGATTTTTCAACGAAGTCGTCAAAAACGATTTTAGAGAGAGAAAGAGTTTTACAATAACATGATTGATATTTGGGGGAGATCTTTGAAACCCAAACCCGATGACACTGCAACCGGTGATGTAAAAAGACTAATCAAAGATGAAATCGCTGAGACGTTAAATTTAGTAAATGTTGACCGGAACGAAATAGTTGTATTTCAGGACAAACAGGGTAAATTGAAATCCAGTGATGTGTCATTGAATGACATTTTGATACGGCAGCGCGACGCCGCTGAAAACTCTATTGCGCTATATTCCAACGACGGACGACTTAAACCAGGCGCACTTGTGTCTACGATCACCGACGCGATTGCCACCCACGACAACAAGATTGCCGCCCACGACAACATGATTACCACCCAAGACAACAAGATTGCCGCCCAAGACAGCATGATTGCCACCCACGACAACAAGATTACCGCCCACGGCCGTGAGCTGGATGATCATATACGAGGTTATAATTCTTTTCGCAAAAATGTCGTACATAAATTCTTTGGAACCCCGCTTGTGGTTGGCATGACTCTCACTGAAATTAAAGACTTGTTGAATTCATTCTTCGCTAACAAGGAAGCTGGAAGGATGATGACTGCTTCAGAAATCAAGGCAAATTATCTCGATATTTCTAAACTAATAGAAGATCCTGAAAAGGTAAGGATTCCGCACAAGCGCATTAAAAATATCGTGTATACGACCAATCATGGAATCGAGGATTGGATAAGAGAGACAAGAAATCCTAGAATTACCATCGATCTCTTGAGGGGTGAGGAGGAAGCGAAGGTTGATGGTATCTATAGGCTAACGTGGGCCTCTAACGATCAATTTAATATGATCATAGACAATAGAACCTACTCTGGTGGCGTCGCGACGTTAATTATCGAGACTGGCATAACACCAACCTTTCAATTCGTCGCGGTTGATAGCTCCACCATTAGATCAAAAATAGCCTGGTGTATAGAACTCGTAGATCATTTTTCCGGCTGAAGTACTAGCAATTCCCGCTAACGATGGCAAATAATTGAAAACACTAGTGTTTTTAAAATAAAAATGATTTCATCAACGCAATGTCGCTATTATCAGGTCAGAGAATTTCAGACTAGACTCAAAACCCTCACTGAGGAGTATCAAATAAAAATAAAAAAATACCGACGAAGAATCACCGCAATTGATATTACTATGTACTCGGTGTCAAGCGTTCTCGCTGGCGCCGGAATAATACTTGCATCGGTTACAATGATTGCCCCGGTCGTAGTTCCAATTTGCATTTCTGCGGTGGCTACAATCGGGGGTATATCAACCGGGATAGCAAAAAAGATATCATCATGCAGCCAGAGTAAACTGCAGAATTACTTACTTCAATTTCATATTGTATCAACCGCATACTCGCAAT
Organism: Unio pictorum; assembly: GCA_030141615.1. NCBI lineage: Eukaryota > Metazoa > Mollusca > Bivalvia > Unionida > Unionidae > Unio > Unio pictorum. The sequence continues at coordinate 385,190 of JARLTB010000003.1, forward strand.
TATCATTGATGATATCATCGTCACTCGATAATACGATTATATCAGATAGTGAATTCTCAGCGATGGTCAGTATTTTTGATTCCGCGATATCGAAATTAGAGCGACAACATGAATATAATAACAATGACAACACCGATGGAATTGGAAAACACGAACCCGAAAACCAAAATGATCTCAATAATCTCAACCATACCAAATTGTGAGTTCTCAGTGATGGTCAGTATTTATGATTCCGCGGTGTCAAAATTAGAGCGACAACAACAGTATAGCAACGATGACAACACCGATGGAATTACTTCAACAAATAGTGGAGAACACGAACCCAGTACAAACAAGTATGATATCAATAACATCAACGGAACCCGAGTTTAGTGTGAATTTCCCTAGCCCAGTCCCGTGAAGGAGATAGCGCTAGCAAAATTACGAGTATACCACAGTTGGCCTAATATCAGATCAAAATCATTTGGTGGTCAACAACCGAATAATTCACTGGTGTTCTCGTATAAGAATAAAGACGACGGTACCCCAGACTGGAACGTCGTTTCGATACCAACAGGGTCATACCAAATCGAACAAATCAATAATGAATTCGCGCGTAGAATAAAATCGATTACTGGAGTAGAGTCAAAAATCGCTATAACAGTCCATGAACCAACACTATCATCCGCAATTGAGATAAACACAGAAGGATACGTCGTAGATATCTATCAAAGTTCTATTAGAACCGTACTAGGATGGCCTGAATTACCACCAGGGGGGAAAACCGTTGATTTACCAGAACCACAAAAAACTGATTATATCACCGACGTGATAAAACCTAATAATCCAACAAGGAGTTATAAATATCACGAAAACACTTTAGATTTTTTTGATACCGAAGTCCTACCACCTGAGAGGGGGAAGGAGGAGGATCCCTTAGAGTTATACAATATTGCTAGCGAACCAAGAATTATTAAGAATTTCACAGCGATGAATAATGATTTTTCACGGTTGTTAATACCTCTTAAATCCGGCTCTCTCACCCGAGATGAATTTATCAGCATCGTAGAAACATGCAATAAAATTATCGACGATATGGAAACATTTAATTTGAAAATTATTCAGGATATACTAGATGACGATAAACCCACATCGAGAATAAAATTTGCATCACAATTTAAAATCCCCGTCAAGGATATCCCAACAGTCAAACTACCGGGATATAACGTACCGGAACTAAAAAAACTTCTCAGTGACACCATCGATGTTGGGTTTAAAATAATTCATGATACGTGGAAAAAAAAGCATCACCGGAAATAAAAATCCTCAAACATATAATGATCCAGATGGTGGCCGTAGGCATATCGCTCCGTTCAACGTGAATATATCCTCAGTGATTGCGCTCAATTTAGTATGTGATGTTATCGAAGGAAGCTATCAAATTAATCTCGAACGATCAAATCAAGCTCAGCAAGGATATATTCTTTATTCGTTTGCACCAACAGCTCCTCCAGGATTTTTAATAATTGAGTCTCCGGTTAATCCTGTCTACATGCGATGCCATAATAATTCGTTAACGAGAATTAATTTCAAACTCACAGATCAGTCCAATAATCTAATTGATCTACAAGAAGAGGTGTTAGCGATTAATCTGTTTGTGAAATCCTAAAGACTGGATCAAATCATTTATTATTTTTTGTTAACCCATAGCAGCAGAGAGGGTGGATGACAACAAGTTGCGACCAAAATTGATTAAAAAATCGTAAAAGTCTCCGTTTTCATTTTTTTAGTTAAAATGAGATTTCGTAGGGAAGGCTCGTTAAGATTTCAATCAATTTTTTGTCTGAAAACGTTGTAGGGTTTGCCCCTGAGACATTTTTTTTGGTTAAAATGAGATCGTAGGAAGGCTCGTTTTAAGGATTCAATCAAAATTTTGTCTAAAAACGTTGTAGGGTTCACCCTCTCTGCTGCTTAATTAAGTTTGCCATGAAAGCGTAGCAAACTAATGTAAATCTGTCTAATAACATAGGCATGAGAATAATTAAACTGCTTTAGGTTCCTTCACTTTGAATAGAATCGGCTTTTTCATATTGGTTGTAATGTATTTTGATCCATTGTGTTAATGTACGAAGATGACATACAACTTGCTACACAGAGTACCGTAATCCTCTAGGAGCTCGAATAATTAGGCAAGATATCCATTCTCGTCTCTCTGCTTCCAGGTCGATTGGCCGTCATCTCGGCGATAACACGGACCAGATAGCCTTGTGGGAATGCGGGATATCGTGCTTCGGAACCCCGTCCGTGTCATAATTAAGACTTATATAACTGGTACTAACAGCTGCCTCGCTAGACGTTCAGCATTACGAGGTTAGTGTTAGGACTGGTCGGACTGGTGTCAGGATTATATGACTGGGTGAGAGACATCATGCTACATGTTTGCGGCATGTTACCCCAGTGCTAGACATCACTAAAAACTGCCACAATGCAGACATCGTAGCGATATGACTGACAAACTTTTTGTTCAAGCTTAGTTAAAAGTCAACTTCCTTCAAAAACACTTACACACACACACACGCGCGCGCGCACACACACACATACACACACATGCACTCACATGCACAAATGTCGGCGATACAGTACTAGTTCTGGCTCACACTTTAGTATTTCTCGTGTGTTTAACATGTGGTTATAAATTGACCTTTTGATCTGAGTGGCAAGCTCAACCTGTTCGGTTAACATTTCGCACCGTCGTTAAAGTGACCTCTGTACGATTCTTTCTTAACGAGTATCTCGTCAGATTCATTATCTATAGATTCGTCTTCACCAATTGATTCTTCGTCTATGTTGTTTAAATTATACGCATTACCAAGACATCGTGGTGCCTTTGCATCTCAGTCGATTGAATTTTATCTGACAGCAGCATTGTCCGATTATCATTGAGGACGAAGATATGGCATGAACCTTTCTACCGTATTCCGTAAATATATATTCCAATTGCAATTTGAAAAATATACACAATACAAGGTTTATAGAACCAAAAAGAAACATGATGTATATTGTAGTTAACGATTCTTTCATATTTGTTTTAATTTGTGGTTGTGGATATTTTTCTCAAAGGTCTGAAGGAAGATAAAATGTTGTTACAACTAGCTAGACAATAAATTGATTAATTCTCGTTAGATAAAAAAATAACATTGATTGGCGAATTTTCTTTTACCTTAGTATATCCCTTAAAATATCCACTGAAGAAGAATCGCAACTGTTTATATTCAATGTTATGAAACATTTCACCCTACGAAGTTACTTCAGTTTCTTATAGTAACATATGTCTTAATTACTTTCTATTCCGTTTCAGTTTTATAATTAAAACGACTAATTATCTCTTAGTATTTTTAGGATTTAATGAACTCCAACAAACTTTCATTGCATAAAATCTTGACTATGAAATGCCATATATATATATATATATATATATATATATATATATATATATATATATATATATAGTTGGATATTCTTGTTAGTTTTTCAAAAATTAGTTTTCCTTATGCGAACATTTAGTTTAAGGAATAAGGCTGAAGGGTGGGACAAAACGACAATTTGATTTTGTTGTAGACATGTATAAATATTATAAATAGGATTTAAGTTCTATACACCGAAACTATTTTAACATGAATACCGTTTGTATCATACATAACTCTTCTGACAAACTTATTATATTCTGTATGCCTAAACTTTTGAAATTAACCATTTACGACCAATACATAACTAAAATATTAGTTACATTTTTTCTTCATTTTTCATCGTTTGGAGATATTTATTTAATAGTAAATATTACTTACTGTAGATGCACTGACGTCTTCAGAATCCATGATTTATTCACGAAGAGTTTCTCTTGAAACCAGTGTCAGTCACTCGTGAATGCGCCAAAACGACGTCTTGTAATCCTGACGTAATCCGAATAATTTGCTGGAGGATAATAGCATTTTTCGTCATAAGGCTGGTATTTGAATAATCTGGCTAATTATAATTAACTCGAATACCAATTATTGATGAATATTTTCAAAACTAACCCCAATAAAGTTAACATAAATAATGAAAAAGAACCATGTTTAAATATTGCCTCTATCTGCAACATAATCTATCATCACGACCTAATTAAAATTCCTACATTTGCTTTTTTATATGCTGACCAATACTCATAAGTGTGAGTAGAGAAATAAAATTTCAGTTTAAAGTTATGAACCCTAAGAAAGCTAACTACCTCTCTCTCTCTCTCTCTCTCTCTCTCTCTCTCTCTCTCTCTCTCTCTCTCTCTCTCTCTCACAGACACATTTACAGACACACACAATTACACACACACATATATATATATATATATATATATATATATATATATATATATATATATATACACAAACTCGTTGAAACACAATGAATTTAAGGTTTAGTTCCTGTAGAAACAGATATATAGACTTTTACAAACACAACGGTTTTTGTTGTATTTGTTTGTCTTGTCACTGTTTTTTATTTGTCTTTGAAAAAGATTCATTAAAAGTCTAATGTGCTCAGGCGTGCTACATTCTAATTTTCCACTGTTCGTTGTAACTTTATTGCATTTATATTAGTCAATCTCTGACACACATGATCCTTTGTTGCATCACACACTATATGTTACAACTAATAAATTTCAAGGCTTAATTCCTGTAGAAACAGGCATGTAAAGTTCTGTAAACACGGTTTTTGTATTTTAACAGTCTGTCTTGTCTATGTTCTGTATTTGCCTTTGATAAAGACTCATTGAGAGTCGAAAGCGCTCAGGCTAGAGTGATACTAGTTTTTGCACTGTTGCTTGTCAGTTTATTGCATTTATCTTATTCAATCCCTGACACACGTGATATATATATACATATATATATATATATATATATATATATATATATATATATATATATATATATATATATATATATAACAGTTAATTTTACATCGAAATATTTTTTTATGTCCTTGCTTAGATGATTTCTTTACTTTAAATACAAATAGGAACTTTTTTAAATACTCTTTATTTTTGTCAATCTTATTTAAACTTTTATGTAAGACAGTTTTCTGAGTTCAGTCAACATTTCTGCAACCTTGTTCATTAATAAATATGAGAAACAAAATTAAGTTTCAGCCTCTTTGTAACGCAAGAAAACAATGGGTCTTACCAATCAGTATGAGTCTACATAACTGGACCTGTGTCTTGCTCTAGAATGAACATAAAACAAACATATATTGTAAGATAAGGGAGATAACGCAGTAGCAATTTTGGAATATCTACCCTTCATACTGACAATATGGTGGATGTTATACCAGATAATCCGATTTTATATTTACACATTATACTTTTAGAGCTTGACAATGCATAGTATGAAGCATGTAGGAATCATATATGATGATCCAATCAGGACTGCGAAGAACAAAGCCACCGATTGTTTCCTCTCTCCTCACATACATTACATAAGTACACAAACCGCGGCAACAAAGCCTTCAACATTACAAGGTTTCCTCTTTGAAGCCATTGCATGAATAGTGTCGGATCATTATATACTTATGAACGTTAAAGCAGATTACCATCTCATCGTAGTTTCTTCCGGTAAGGGACGTGCTAAATTAGATTTGGGACCAGGTCTCCGTTACTCAAACCAATGTAATCGATTCGGTTTTGTGATGAAACTCATTGCATATTATTTATGTAAGAATGTATCCATGTTCAAATGAAACATATTTACATGGATACAGAAGCATGATTCAGTTATTATTTAACATTTCCATTATAAATAACATAATATGTATTTATGTCATTTTACGTAGCTTTCGTCTGTATTATGCCGATAAAAGCCCCAAATTTAGACTGACCAATCAGTTTAAGTTCAGTTTACCTTTCTGCGACCATGTTATTCAAAAAATACGAGGAGCAAATTTTCTTGTTCAGCCTCTTTGTAACGCAAGAACACAAAGGGTCCTAACAATCAAAACTAGTCTTCATAACTGGACCTGTGTCGTTCTCTAGAATGACAGTACACATATAACCAAAATCTATCGTAAGTCAAGGGAGATTGTGCCGTGAAAAGCCCCATATAATACGAAACAATCGTTTGCTCTTCAAATCACCATGGATACTGTATGCATATATGTCATTCTGAATCAACTGATAAATCGGATACTATGCAAATTTTAAATGAAATTTTGAACTTTTTCTATATCGTATTTTATTGTTCGTTATATTTCGTTTAATTCTAAGACTTGACTACATTGATAACAATTTGAGTGCAAGGTACGCATCATTCAAGGTACGCATCATTCAAGGTACGCATCATTTGGACTTTTAGCAAACACATGAGTTTTAAAGATTTGAAGGCAGGGACATATATTTATGAAGGAAGAGTTTTTAATTCGGATAACAAAAGTGTATGTTCGAGTCTTTCCACTTCATCTAAGATGAAATATTTACTGGAGCGGTTTTGACATGTCCATAATACGAACGGATTTGTTGTGTTCTTTGGCTTCAGTAGTCTAATGTCATGTATTGGTTTCAAATGATAGAGCTGCGCGTGCGAGCGATCAAAGCCGTTGATGTAATATGCCGTTCCAACAAACTCCGATATTGCTGTTGACTCTCGCAGAAGTTAAATCGTCCTCTTGCGTAGACATCAAGCGTAATAAAGAGAGATTCTTCAAAGAATCGAATAAAAGCAACACGATTGGACCAACGATTCTTCTTCCTGACTAATGAGGCACTTTTAGGCGGAGATATTTATTATTTCTGAATCTCAGACTGATTTCGCTAAAAATGTAATGGACACAGAACAATTGGCAGAACTGTGCATATGATCACATTTATGGGTGTATTAGCCATTTGACGATATTATGTTTCAACTGAAATAGTTTAAGGATATTTACAGTTTACTTCCAGGATATTTCAATTTAATAGATTGAAAACCTTCCAACATAGGAAATGTTTTAAAATGTAGCAGTTCATACGACCATGTTTGTGTTTCCTGTCGATTCAAGAACAAAGCAATATCTTTTATAAAAGAGATTTGACTTTTAAAAGAAGCTTTGCTTAGATATTCCGCTGCACACAGAGGATGATGCCAGATTTAAATCTTACAAACATAACAAGTGGTAATAATGGAACATATGAATTCTACCAGGTAAATATCGCCTTCTCTCCTAATTTCTTCTTTTCTCTTACCTGCCTTTTTGTATCTTTCTTTGTCATTCTGTCATTTTTTACCACTGAAATGTAATTCTTTCCATTAAATTTTGATTTTTTTTTAAAAGACTGATATATACATATGGCGTATCTACCAAGAGTCGATTCCAATGATAATAGTATTATTATTCATTGTACTATTTCCTACTTATAAATTTTGCTTTTCATATCATTAACGCATTGTGTAGGCTTGGTGTTTGTTTCTCGTTTTCTTATTTATCTTGATGTTGGTTTGTTGTTTGTTTGGGGTTTTTTGTTGATTTTTTTTTTGGGTGGGGGTTACGTTTTGTTTTGGCATTTATGTTTGGTGTTTTAAAACTGAGGGAGCAAGGGGTTTTCCGAGAGGGCAATTTATAATTTTAGAAACTATCTAACATACCACAAAATGCATGTTGCTGTTAGGGATTACCGCCATTTATCAGCACATCATAAGCTATCCATGGCGGCCAGTATAAATGGTGGAGGATGAATCCTGTAAAAGTAAAACAACAACAAAAAAAAATCAACAAAAAAAACCACGAGAAGCATAATACCTGTCTGAGGAAATTTGTTACTAAAATGACACTCGTGTTATTCCATGTTGTTATATTACATATTTGCAAACAGTTGTATTTAATATTATGGTGTGCGCGTGCGCGCGCGCGCGTGCGTGTGTGTGTGTGTGTGTGTGTGTGTGTGTGTGTAGTTTGCTTAATATAGCAAATATTTGTGTAATGATTTGATTTATTGCGGGATCTGCCTTTTTGTTCTAAGAATTAGGTACATGGTTCTTTATGTCAACTCGTATGCTGCTGATACGTGTTGATTTTGTCAACTCGTTAAGCCCATTTTCATACTGTTACTAGGACGTCTTTTCGACACTCGTTAAGCCCATTTCCATACTGTTACTAGGACGTCTTTTCGACACTCGTTAAGCCCATTTCCATACTGTTGCTAGGACGTCTTTTCGACACTCGTTAAGCCCATTTCCATACTGTTACTAGGACGTCTTTTCGACACTCGTTAAGCCCATTTCCATACTGTTGCTAGGACGTCTTTTCGACACTCGTTAAGCCCATTTCCATACTGTTACTAGGACGTCTTTTCGACACTCGTTAAGCCCATTTCCATACTGTTGCTAGGACGTCTTTTCGACACTCGTTAAGCCCATTTCCATACTGTTACTAGGACGTCTTTTCGACACTCGTTAAGCCCATTTCCATACTGTTGCTAGGACGTCTTTTCGACACTGGTTAAGCCCATTTCCATACTGTTGCTAGGACGTCTTTTCGACACTCGTTAAGCCCATTTCCATATTGTTGCTAGGACGTCTTTTCGACACTCGTTAAGCCCATTTCCATACTGTTGCTAGGACGTCTTTTCGATACTCGTTAAGCCCATTTCCATACTGTTGCTAGGACGTCTTTTCGACACTCGTTAAGCCCATTTCCATACTGTTGCTAGGACGTCTTTTCGACACTCGTTAAGCCCATTTCCATACTGTTGCTAGGACGTCTTTTCGACACTCGTTAAGCCCATTTCCATACTGTTGCTAGGACGTCTTTTCGACACTCGTTAAGCCCATTTCCATACTGTTACCAGGACGTCTTTTCGACACTCGTTAAGCCCATTTCCATACTGTTACTAGGACGTCTTTTCGTCACTCGTTAAGCCCATTTCCATACTGTTGCTAGGACGTCTTTTCGACACTCGTTAAGCCCATTTCCATACTGTTGCGTTACGCACATTTCTATGTTGTTACTAGGGTGTTTTTGTCGCCACTCCTTACGTCCTTTTCTATCTTGTTGCGAGGGCTTCTGTTCGACACTCGTTACGCCCACTTACATGTTGAAGCGAGGGCTTCATTTAGCCACTCGTTACGCCCATTTCTATTTTGTTGCCAGGGCTTCTTTTTGCCACTCTTTAGGTCTATTTCTATGTGGTTGCGAGGGCTTCTTTAGTCACTGGTTACAATCATTTCCATGTTGATGTGAGGACTTCTTTTCTCCACTCTTTACGCCCATTTTCATGTTGTTGCGAGAACTTCTTTTCGCCACTCGTTAAAACCCATTTATATGTTGTTGCTAGGGCTTTCGTTACCATTCGTTACGTCCATTTCCATTTTGTTGTGAGGGCTTCTTTTCTCCACTCGTTACGCGCATTTCCATGTTGCTACGAGGGATTCATTTCACCAATCGTTACGCCTCTTTTTGCCACTCGTTACGCCCATTTCTATGTTGTTTCTAGGGCTTATTCCGCCACTCGTTACGCCCATTTCCATGTTGTTGCGACGGTTTCATTTTTTCACTGGTTACACCCGTTTCCACGTCGTTGCGAGAGCTTATTTTCGACACTCGTTACGCCAATTTCAATGTTCATGCGAGGGCTTCTTTTCGCCACTCATTACGCCCATTTCCATGTTGTTTCGAGGATTTCTTTTCACCAATCGTTACGCCCATGTCCATGTTGTTGCAAGGATTTATGCAGGATACTATTTGATGGCAAGAGGAATATATAAATTATTCTAGAACTGTATAGGATTTTGTATCATACCCTCAGCTTGTATTGGATAATTCCTCATCAACATTAAATGTTAGTAAAGACTAACCTGGCAACTTTTCCATAAACGTTTGCAATAATTGCATCTTGAAATTGTCATTACGTATTCTAATTATAAGTAATTGTATAACTTACATTTTGTGTTCTGTTTGTCATCTGCTTTCTAAAACAATGTATGAGATTAACAACCATAGACTAGAACCCTTCTTTAATACTCCTAGGGTTTTGAATCCGTTGACATTTTAGTCATTTGTTGTATTAAAATTGTACCTACAATATCAGTATCTGCTACTGAATAAAACTCCAAACTTAGTTGTGCGCCAAATTCAAAAGCAAAGATTGTTGAAAAGAAACGATCGATAAAGGTTACGGGCTTCGCCTTAATTATCGTCGTTATCTTTCAAACTGAATAATTTCATTACCACCATAAGGCTTCCTTGCAGTCATTAATCTATCGGTCACTTTGTTTTTCCATTAGCCGCAAGCTGCTGCGTGTGTCGGCTTCTTGAGGTATTATTGAATGTAACAATGTGATGAAGGGCTTCATAACCCTTATAATAAACAAGTGCGATACATTTTTGTCATCTTTTCCTCTAGTCTATTCCTGTACTCAACTCTAATGCTGAAGGATTCAAAGTAACATATACTGAGTCAGATTGGAACGAGTGTTGTGCTCTTTAAGAATACCTTTACAAATTACGACGTTTAATTAGATTCCGCTATATTTAATTCATGCTTGTCTGAAATACAATAGAGATTTCAATTTAAGCTAGATTGACTTTGTCACTACAATTTAGTATGATAAAAATTCTCAAGTGCTCAAACGTTAAAGTACTACTCGACTCCTTCTCTGTCATTTTATTTATCAATTTATTAGTATTCGCAACAAAATTAAAATCATTCTTTTTATTTAGGATGCAAAACAAGTTGCAGAGATTGTTCTATAATCTTGATGTATCCAAATAAGAGTTGTGTTGATGCCTATTTTGATTTTATATTTGATGTGTTCTATCATATTATATGTACGTACCTTGCTTTGATTCACTTGATTCAAGCATTTTCATAACTTTTCTGTTTGTCATTTTCTCTGATTTCGATCAAAGGCCAGAATGAATATAAAAACATTTGATAAAATCAGACGAAAAATGCTCAAACCAAGCGTCATGTCAAAAACATAAAAAAAATAATCCAGTAATTAATTTAAAGAACAAGAATTTAAATGAAAAATAGATTTATCTGGTCGTTTCATTTAAACTTTTAAAAGTATATGTCACAAACAATATGTAAGACATTATTTTAACCTCTAGCAGGTGACACGTGCTCTTAAGATAACACGTTTTGGCACAACCGGATTGTTAAGAAATTGAATATTTACTTCAAACCATTAGAATCCATCCTCGGGCTCAAGCCTGTTTACAAGCTACACTGGCGCCCCGAGTGTCCGAGTGGTCTAAAGTGCTCACCGTGAAGAACCATTGCCATCTCACTTTGAATATGTGATAAAACGTTATTCGTTAGCAGTTTACTAAGTTAGCAGTTTACTAAGTTAGCAGTTTTCTAAGTTAGCAGTTTTATACACTTTTCGTTTATTCTTTGTGTTTTATTATGCAAATCATTTTCTTTCTTTCTTTGCTTTCCGCTAGTCTGCTAATTCTTACACCGACGCTCTGTTCTCTGCTCTATTTCTGACATGCTGTTAGCGATTGCTGATCTGTTTCTGTTCACTGCTCTATTTCTGACATGCTGTTAGCGATTGCTGATCTGTTTCTGTTCACTGCTCTATTTCTGACATGCTGTTAGCGATTGCTGATCTGTTTCTGTTCACTGCTCTATTTCTGACATGCTGTTAGCGATTGCTGATCTGTTTCTGTTCACTGCTCTATTTCTGACATGCTGTTAGCGATTGCTGATCTGTTTCTGTTCACTGCTCTATTTCTGACATGCTGTTAGCGATTTGCTGACCTGTTTCTGTTCACTGCTCTATTTCTGACATGCTGTTAGCGATTGCTGATCTGTTTCTGTTCACTGCTCTATTTCTGACATGCTGTTAGCGATTGCTGATCTGTTTCTGTTTACTGCTCTATTTCTGACATGCTGTTAGCGATTGCTGATCTGTTTCTGTTCACTGCTCTATTTCTGACATGCTGTTAGCGATTGCTGATCTGTTTCTGTTCACTGCTCTATTTCTGACATGCTGTTAGCGATTGCTGATCTGTTTCTGTTCACTGCTCTATTTCTGACATGCTGTTAGCGATTGCTGATCTGTTTCTTTGGATGGTGCAATAAGAAGTAAAAGAAGCAAGATATATAACAATCATGATGCTTCTAAAATCCAACCAAAATAACACGTACTCTTAAATATAAAAACGAGTTTCTCAGCTGACAACTGTCTGTTACGAATCTTTTACAAAGCTTTGTAATAGCTATATCATTCAAATTTGTCTGAAAAAGAAAATGAATATGTACGTATGAAACAATAATGTACAATGAAGATTAATATTATGCTTTTCCATTCTGGCTCTACGATTTAATATTCTAACATACATTTAAAATATCGACATTAAAAGCGGAAAGCGGAAATGGTTACCACTAGCCTCCAGCAACTTGAAATAAGGCAAAGGCATGAAGGCATGAAAAGTTTAGCCATTTCATAATGGTATGAAGAAGTTCTTTTCATCTTCTCCGACATATTTCCTAATATTGGCGAAACCCGTCAGCTACAAGACAACAGTATGTTTCAAAACAATTTAAGTCTATCCCCTTTATCCTCATCCATTTTCCATAACCCTTAGAATATATGTATATGTTTAGGATGGAATGTGGGTTCTTTTCAAATATTGCTAGGTACTTTGCTTCAGCTAATTATTACCTGGTTTCCAATACAGATTTATCCGGGACACAAAAACTTTATATATGTTATAGTATAATTTATACAATGACATATTCTCTTGTAAAGAACTGTGAAGGGACACCATAAGGAATTCCACCACCCCTGCTTCAGGCGAAAAAGTGCATGGGGATAAATCATCCTTGACTTATCAACCATTTATACCGACTGCCATTTATAGTCTATATTGTGCTGAAAATGTCGTTAAACTCCATAATATATATGGAGAGAGAGAGAGAGAGAGAGAGAGAGAGAGAGAGAGAGAGAGAGAGAGAGAGAGAGAGAGATATCTAGATAGATAGAAAGATAGGTGGATAGATTGGTACAATTAACCCTAATTCCCAGCCGCAAGAAAGGTAACACTGGTCTGTTATTAAGTTACAAAGTATTGTGCTTGCGTATGTGAGTTGGTCCCGCCGTACAGTAAGTGTTCATTTTAAATACCATTATTGCTTATTGATTTCCAATGTTTAGTTGCTTGAAAACAGAGGCTATTTCCTGAGAGGTAAATTCGGTTCTCAAGAGAGGTTCATCCATATGGAATTCGTCCTTGTGATTTACAAATCGGTAAATTGAGTCTGCAATGTAGAAACCTATTTAGCAAGCAATCAAGCTATCTCACCCTATGCAGACTACAACTTCAACGGAACATTTAGAATATTTGTCCTTGTTACGTTTGCTGTTATACAACGGAACATTTAGAATATTTGTCCTTGTTACGTTTGCTGTTATACAACGGAACATTTAGAATATTTGTCCTTGTTACGTTTGCTGTTATACAACGGAACATTTAGAATATTTGTCCTTGTTACGTTTGCTGTTATACAACGGAACATTTAGAATATTTGTCCTTGTTACGTTTGCTGTTATACAACGGAACATTTAGAATATTTGTCCTTGTTACGTTTGCTGTTATACAACGGAACATTTAGAATATTTGTCCTTGTTACGTTTGCTGTTATACAACGGAACATTTAGAATATTTGTCCTTGTTACGTTTGCTGTTATACAACGGAACATTTAGAATATTTGTCCTTGTTACGTTTGCTGTTATAAAACGTCCAATAAGAGTTTAACGTCCCCCAAGATCTCACCGTAACATGCGAATTACTCGTAGAGGGTTCCAATTGAATCAGTTCATTCTTGATATAAATGAAGTTTTCATCAGACGATAGAGATACACCAAACATAATGACTTTGAGATCGTTTTCTGATTATAATTCAATATTATCGATCGGTCATTACCGCTATTGAGTTCTTTTACTGAGTATGCCCAGTTGTTTGTATCATAAGTGATAATCCACCTTTTATATCTTTTAAGATTAAACCATTCGCAGCAGCATCAATTGTTGTTAAAGAAATGTAATCACTTTGAAGTGTATCGACAAATTTGCATGTTTTGTCGATTTGTCTTCACAACATCAGGGCTATATTCTAATAGGTCGTCATGTTTTGTCGATTTGTCTTCACAACATCAGGGCTATATTCTAATAGGTTGTCATGTTTTGTCGACTTGTCTTCACAACATCAGGGCTATATTCTAATAGGTCGTCGAGTCAATTATTGACACATAATGTTCAGGACATAATTTCCTCAGACGTTCGAAGAAAGAATGTTCAGACTATTTGTATGCATCAGCAAGTAAGCTGAGGTACACAACAGTAATAGTGCCATATCAATAGCAGACATACATAGTCGATGCAGAAAATAATTTGCGTACATGCTAAATGATCAAAACTAATTACTAACTACTCTTAGATGTCCATTGTGCCATGCCAATGATCGTAGTCATAGCCATTATGACGGCAACGTTGTTACTGATTATAATAGACATCGCCATAGTCGTTGTGTTCGGCGTATCTTATATTGCCCCTTTCGTTCACTCCCGAATTATTTATCTTAATATTTTCTGTTATGTTTAGTGATCCAGCGCCGATACAGTGCATCTTTTTGATTATGGCTGTAAGTTGTATGATTGGTCTTGGAAAATGTCCTATATTTAATTACCATATTCGTGTTCTGTTTAGATATAAATAAGGCATCATTGAATAGTCGAGGAATATTTTGAACATTTCTACCATGTTTTGTAGATTTCATTACCACAAGTTGTATAGTTACAGACGATGAGGAATTGCTTGCACTGTTGGCTAAGACAGAGATATACCGGGACACCACGTCCTCCTTTCTATCCATATAATTAATGAGATCATCAATGTATAACTGTATTGAAATACTGTAAAGTTCATGGCCAAGACTTGATGGCTGGGGATTTTTGACTACAAGTTACGGTAATGCCAGTCATCTCATTGACTATTGTACTTGACCTTGATAGGGTTAATATATACTGCATTCAGTATTATGGTTAGTCCATTCATGATGTGGGCAGTTGGGAGTGATTGCTGTTCATATGTTCTTATCTGATGACTATTCATGACATCCATTCATGATGTGGGCTGTTGGGAGTGATTGCCCTGAGCTGTTCATATGTTCTTATCTGATGACTATTCATGATATCCATTCATGATGTGGGCTGTTGGGAGTGATTGCCCTGAGATGTTCATATGTTCTTATCTGATGACTATTCATGACATCCATTCATGATGTGGGCTGTTGTGAGTGATTGCCCTGAGATGTTCATATGTTCTTATCTGATGACTATTCATGACATCCATTCATGATGTGGGCTGTTGTGAGTGATTGCTGTTCATATGTTCTTATCTGATGACTATTCATGACATCCATTCATGATGTGGGCTGTTGTGAGTGATTGCTGTTCATATGTTCTTATCTGATGACTATTCATGACATCCATTCATGATGTGGGCTGTTGTGAGTGATTGCTGTTCATATGTTCTTATCTGATGACTATTCATGACATCCATTCATGATGTGGGCTGTTGGGAGTGATTGCTGTTCATACGTTCTTATCTGATGACTATTCATGACATCCATTCATGATGTGGGCTGTTGTGAGTGATTGCTGTTCATATGTTCTTATCTGATGACTATTCATGACATCCATTCATGATGTGGGCTGTTGGGAGTGATTGCTGTTCATATGTTCTTATCTGATGACTATTCATGACGGCACATTTTGAGAGCTCATAAACCAGCATCGCACAGTCATTTACGGTTAGTACATGAGTACTCATTTGTGTCATGGAATGATTATTGAATAAAACATTACCTAAGTAAGGATTCCTTACGCTCATTTGCTATTTAATTTGCATGTTGAAATACCCCTGTCTTGAGAAGAAAATGAGATTACATTTCGTCACAAAAGTGATGAATCTTAGTTTATGTTCACATTATCTGTATCGCCAGCTTTGTCTAGGTCCGTGTTAGACTTAAATCGTAATTCTTTTTCCTGAAATGTCTGAATATCTCCCAAAACAAATGTCCGAACGTTTTGAATCTGTTCAACACACATCCGCCATCTTGTCAGCACATCATTGTGGTTTAGACGAGCCTTATTATCGGAGTAAGCCTGAATAGCGTCTAAATAAACCAACGATGTCAGTGAGATCAGTGATATCCCCCTCAAAGTCATGTAATCATGTTCTCGTATTTTGCACGAATGAAAGATAAATAGCAACCAACCCGAAAACGTTATATCGAGACAGTCCTGCTCGAAATATGGGCATGGTGGTCTTTTGAATATTGATCCCTGTCTCGAGGATATTGTTTGCGTTTACATGACCGCGTGCTGCCTTATCGTTTTCTTGGGCGTGGTGAATTACATCAATACGTTGAGTGTTTTGGTCATCCCACACACGAATGTGCACTTTTCAACCGGCTTATACCGGAGATTGCCTTTACTGGATTTGCCGATATCAACAGTTTGGAGGCTTCCCCCTATGTTCATGTTATATCATGGTAGAGCCATCGTTTTAATAAATTACTTGATGATGAAACTTCCAGACACGCTCGTGGATGGGCTTCTGCTGTTTCTAGAATTGTATGAGTACTTTTTGTTGCTATAGGATTTAACGCCATTTATCAGCACACGATAGGTTATGCGGCCAATATTAATAGTGGAGGAAGAACCGGGAAAACCTTGACAGTAACACCGACCCACGAGAAGCTACCGGCAAGCTTTTTCACATACCCAGATTGGCCGAATCTGAGACTCGAACCCACGTAAACAGGTGAGATGGCAGTGATCCGTAACGGAGAGCGCTTTAGACCACTCGGGCATTCGAGGCCCCTTTTATGATCCGTAACGGAGAGCGCTTTAGACCACTCGGGCATTCCCTTTTATGAGTACTAACAAGTTTAACCGTGACTGAAGTGATAATAGCATACGAGCCGTACGTCTGACTTTCTGAGCAGAAGTTGGTATGTATTGCCGATGAAACAAAACAATAAGCCAATGTATGTATTGCCGATGAAACAAAACAATTAGCCAAGAGACGGTTGAAGCAAATGGGTTTTTCGAGATAATATCGGATCAAGGAAGATTGCTGAGAATGATTCGATGTGGCCTACACTTAGGAGACATTCACTTTCATACCCCATGTGTACGATCCATCAGTGTACCCAGATGTGGCCTACATTTAGGAGACATACACTTTCATACCCCCAAGTGTACGATCCATCAGTGTACCCAGATGTGGCCTACATTTAGGAGACATACACTTTCATACCCCCAAGTGTACGATCCATCAGTGTACACAGATGTGGCCTACATTTAGGAGACATACACTTTCATACCCCCAAGTGTACGATCAATAAGTGTACACAGATGTGGCCAATGAGGTAGAATCTGACGATACAATGTATGTTAAAGTCAGCATTCAGACACCTCGCAAGCAACGTCTGTCCACTTGTGGTCTGCTAAGTTTTCAGCAAGGAGCAGTGGTGTATACAAATTTGTTATTGCCGCTAGTAGCCGATATTTACCCCACCAGCTATTGTCTCGCGATAATATTATCTCTCACGTTGATCGATTTTAAGCCATTACTTGCACAAATTCCCACAATTTCATCAACGAAGTAATGACAATTTGTCTGAGTGTTGACACGCGTGGGGTTATGGAACCAGCTGTTTTTCGTGTGTTCATCAAGATGTTAATCGATGATGTGTACAACGAGTGTTTATCTCCACATCTAGAGCAAGCGTAAAATGCTAGCTCCAACCACTCCACCACAATTAACCACTGTAATTAGTACCCCAAATACATCCACAAGGACGGCCATGATGGTGTCGATGATGTGTGTCGTGGAGAAAAAGCGTCCATTTAAATAATTGTTAATCTTGATCAGTGACCATCGTGCTTATTTTCATCTGGAACGAGTGGATTATGGGCATAAGACGTGCCGAGTATTACACATTGTTTACCGGACAACAACGGTATTGATCAATTTTCATAGCACGGTGAAACACAAGTTATTACTCCACTCCCGAATCGGATACACGCCAGTTGTATCCAGTAGAGCGATAATAATGCTGGAAAAGACCTCTTAATATGTTAGGGTACGAAAAGTTCTTTGGAAACATGCATTTTAAAAAATTAGTCCCTGGTGATAAAATTCTAGCACAAGCTGACGATTTTTTTCCTATTGAGATGTTATACATGTACGAAAGCATTCGGAGTCCCTCGCGTTTGATGCTAAGATTGTGATATTCAGATAATTGACAATCAGCAGTAACAACACGAGGAAACAGAAGCACAATTACACGTTGACATTTATAAATATCAACTTCATCGCGTTAGGTATGACTTTATTGATGTTGGTTGCGGTATTGTCAGTGCGGCCACATTGGGCCATGGTGTTACTGGCATAATCACAAAACTGTCTTAGTTGACCCTGTCGTTATTGCCATCAACACTCTTTATAGCATGGCTAGTGTGCTTAGTGCCCCTGGCAAACTATTATCAACTCGACTTCATAAGAAACCAAGCAATCATATAAAAATCATGACATACGCGCAAAGTAGTCTGTTCATGATTGATAGATTATATTCGAAAGCCACTACTGACGCCGCTATTACCGCAGAAAAATACAGTGCCGTGACGGCCAAGTTGGACAGCCTCAGCATAATTAAGGCAACTAAAGTGTTTTACGCACATGCGCAAGTGTTACACCGGAAACGATGTCGATTCTAAAATAACTTTCTCTGCAGCACTACCGTTAAGTACGTGAATACAATCATCTGCGCTATCCATTTAAAAATAAGTATTTATTACAATGTTTAAACAAAACCGTCGCGTACGTATTTCCTTATGTAGGTCTTTTCCGGTATTTTATCCGTCGTCTGGCAGTATGGTGTTGCTCGCATTTATATACTAGTATTAATAGAACTTCTTCCATAAGGCATGCATATAGAACTAAGTCTCCTACGTCCAGGTTGGATTCTGCTATGCATAACTCCAACTGTAATATATGTATATTCGAGGAAAGGTGTATACCTCCTGTGTTCTCAAAGCGCTTTAGTTCCTAATTGTTTTCCCTCATATGAGTATATTTCAGCTTGGGGCTAGGTGGAGTAGAGTAAACATTTTTCTAGATTTTTTTTATATCACCAAGATTCAAGTATATTCAGAGTTTATGTTTATATCAGATTTAATTTAAATATTATTTAATTATTTTAAATGACTTTATAAATAGTAGACATTAAAGTTCGGATTCCTTATCAATGATAGTTACTTGACAGTATCCATGTACGTGCTATCTTAAGCTGTGCAAATCGATATAATGTTAACGATATTGTTACATCTCTCTCTCTCTCTCTCTCTCTCTCTCTCTCTCTCTCTCTCTCTCTGTCTGTCTCTCTGTCTGTCTATATATATATATATATATATATATATATATATATATATATATATATATATATATATTAATGTTATAATGTTCCTAAAAATATCCAATATGGGTCGAAGAAACAAGCTGTGACTGACTCCATATTTGTTTCGCTGTTTGATTGGGGCAAAGATGACCTTGTGAAATATTCCTTGTCGCAGTTTAATTTGATGTGTGATAACCATCAAAAGTTCACAAGGGTGAGAGAAAAAATTCAGAAGTTTCCGTCGTTTTGTCAATCGGGTCGTAATATATGATGTTTCGAGGTGGACCCTCTAGCTTGCTGTGTTAGATATACCGAATAAGTAGTCTATGTTGCAAAAACGAATCCCCGCATTCGAATAATGTGCATATACATATATTTTAACAAATCATTCTGGAATGGTTATCATCTATATATAGTAAGGTAACATTTATTTCTCGATAACTCAGACTTTAGTAGCTCGAAAGATTTATAAAAAGCAAAACCAATAAAAGTCACAAACACCTGTAATAACGATTGTAAATGTCATAATATTGGTGACGTCACATAACAATGTCGCCGTTAAATGTCACAATGTCACATAATATTGCCTGCTAGCGAATGGAATAGTTTCTGACGGTTACTGTTGTTACCTCATTCCCAGTCATTGTGACATATAATGATGACCCTGCAAACACTACATGATGTAGATTATGTACTTACTGTTCAGCGAGTACAATGTAAACGACATTTTGTATATTATTTCATGTAAAAATTGCTTTGTTGTTTCTGAGGTGCCGTGACCTGCAATCTATTGCTTCCCTTTTGTGTCTGTCCGTTTCTGCGCATGCCTAAGAATCTATCAGTGCCTATGTGCTCACTTTGCTCACTTATACATACATACATACATACATACATACATACATACATACATACATACATACATACATACATACATACATACATACATACATACATACATATAATTAAAAGGGAATTATATGCAAAACCAGTAAAAGTCACAAACACTGATGTTATGGCTGCCTACTGGTGAGTATGTACAGCTGCGACCTTTTTGAACGATCTTAGCGATAATCAAATATTTGATGCTGAAATGCCCAGCTGTCGAGATAGAGACATCAGCTGTCCAGATAGACACATCAGCTGTCAAGATAGAGAGATCAGCTGTCCAGAAAGAGAGATCAGCTGTCCAGATATATATACATCAGCCGTCAAGATAAATAGATTGATACTTCTGATACGATAACCATTTGAGAAATTAATTGGTTTCATGTACAACGAACTGATCGTGTCTTTTAAATCAGGCATATAATCGAACCATAAGACTGGTAGACATTTTGAATGAAGACTATGGGTGTCAAATCTTATTTCAAAACGTATTATTAATTTACATTAGGCTTCCTGTAATGAAAAAGATGTCGTTTAAATGTTTAAGTATCAAGATAATTTATAGTAATTACTTTCGCAGGTAATAGCTTCCCTTGATTAGAACAAATTAGATTTACAGACATTCTTTTAATTTGTATCGAAAAACACAAGTTAGTTGAAAAGTATTTCTTTGTATTCCTTTTACATAGCAAATCCTTTTCGAGAATAATTTCTTATAAATATCGATTGTGAATAAAGCTATGGAGGTGAGGGGAAGTGATCACGATATTGTTATGCCCGACAGATCACGTTCAAAGTATATGTTTACATTTTTTAATAATTAGGCATTGAAAATGAACTTAATAGGTCCCATCATAAATTTGCCCAAACAAATTTGATCTTAGTCGCTTTCGAAAGAAAATGGCGTTTTGGTTGACTTAAAATTGAAGTTTAGATTCATATTGTGAAGGCACGCGCTTTGAAATAGCTTTTCCATTTGGTCTCGAATGAATAAATGTTGATATTTTGGAAAGTCTACGAAACTTAGTGATTATCGGCTGGCTTTATCTGTTTGAATGATACAATGTAATTGTAACCATCTATTATCAAGAATCTTAGATAGACGGCTTCCAAGAGACATAAACAAGACATAAACAAGGCTTTAACAGCTTGCTGATGGGTTTTACAATAAGACTAAGCATTAGGATGTAATAAATACTGTCACTTCAGCCTCTGTCCCTGTACCATCATAAGGCCCAAAGTAACTGGAAACTCAGCACTAAGGTTTCACAAAATTGTTTTGGCTTATTTTGATCCTCAAACCGTTAAGGCACTCCATTTGTCATACTTCACTGATACGAACGCCTGCAACAAGAAGCTTTTACCGTAAGGGATAAAGTCGCCTAGTAGGACGATTTTTATTTATTAGTATTATTGTAAGCACATTTCAAATAGATGTGTAAATTATATTATCTTCACCTATTTAGCATGCACTAATAAGCAATGTTAACCAATCAGTGCCATATGAAGGCAACATTTGTTCTTGAAGGTGAGGGAAATCAAATAATATGGAGAAGACAAAATTGTAAAAGTTACCGCATTATTTTACGTTAGTCGAAAGCAGAGACCGGACCAGGAACTGCATGTATTCAAAGTAAGTATGTTACCGCTGTGTTCTACAAGCATCTGTAAATAAGCGTCTTATAAAATAACAACAGTTGATTGTGTAAGGTTGCCTAGCCGTACCAGTATACACTTTCTTGGAACACATAGACAACATTATATCAAATCCCTGAAGTAAACTACATTTACCTGAATATATTTCTGAAACATTGTCGGTGCACTTGAAGATGGAGCAATGCCTACGCAAAAAAGTATTTGATGTTATCTTTCATACGCCTATAACAGCATACAATAACTTTGTGATGTCTGGGGTGTTCTAATTAGGTGTCAGGGAACATTGTGGAATGAATTGATAAAGTAGTTGTAACGTTAATGAAGCAAGCGTCCTTGCTGCCTTGGGAAATAAACGATTTTCAGAGGCTTCTCAACACATTTCTTTAAAAAAAATAATTTCATCAGGATATTGATTTGGAACATGCAATTGGATTTTCTTTTGGCTTCATTAAAGATGTTTGATTCTTGTAGCAAACCATCAACATATATGCCGTCCATTGGACAAGAACAATAACTTGTCTATTTTCTTTCAAGAGCCAAAGCTTAACGATCAAGGACAAATGTTAATTTCTGCCTCATCAGATGGACAAAAACCAAAATGGTATGACTCACTTTTTCTGTTGACATGCTGGTATATTTATCTGAAGGTCCATTTGCCTGTCTGTTTGTACTATGTGCGTCTTTTCGGTATTAAAGTAGATAAATAATTATGTCTTTAGGTAGATATTTCGGTATTAAAGTAGATAAATAATTATGTCTTTAGGTAGATATTTCGGTATTAAAGTAGATAAATAATTATGTCTTTAAGTAGATATTTCGGTATTAAAGTAGATAAATAATTATGTCTTTAGGTAGATATTTCGGTATTAAAGTAGATAAATAATTATGTCTTTAGGTAGATATTTCGGTATTAAAGTAGATAAATAATTATGTCTTTAAGTAGATATTTCGGTATTAAAGTAGTTAAATAATTATGTCTTTAGGTAGATATTTCGGTATTAAAGTAGATAAATAATTATGTCTTTAGGTAGATATTTCGGTATTAAAGTAGATAAATAATTATGTCTTTAGGTAGATATTTCGGTATTAAAGTAGATAAATAATTATGTCTTTAGGTAGATATTTCGGTATTAAAGTAGACAAATAATTATGTCTTTAGGTAGATATTTCGGTATTAAAGTAGACAAATAATTATGCCTTTAGGTAGATATTTCGGTATTAAAGTAGAGAAATAATTATGTCTTTAGGTAGATATTTCGGTATTAAAGTACATAAATAATTATGTCTTTAGGTAGATATTTCGGTATTAAAGTACATAAATAATTATGTCTTTAGGAAGATATTTCGGTATTAAAGTACATAAATAATTATGTCTTTAGGTAGATATTTCGGTATTAAAGTACATAAATAATTATGTCTTTAGGTAGATATTTCGGTATTAAAGTACATAAATAATTATGTCTTTAGGTAGATATTTCGGTATTAAAGTACATAAATAATTATGTCTTTAGGTAGATATTTCGGTATTAAAGTACATAAATAATCATGTCCATCAAATATAGGAAAATAACTATTCCAGGAGAGACCGTGAAATTGTTTTTACCACAATATTTCTTCTTGGTTGCAATATATAAAAAATGGTAAGAGTGACACAGTCCAACATTAAGGAATAGGTCAGGAACTAAGCGAACGAATTTTCGCCATGTAACAGGAATTGTATCGATTTCCAGAACATTGAAATCTAGACATTATTGACCAATTAATTGAACGTTAGAACTGTGTGAAATGCATCTGAATTCCCTAAATGGTATATTTGCATACAAATAGTATTCAACTCTTACTAAGCCAAGTTTATTTCTAAGGCAGTTGTTAGGCACCAAGTAGTAATTTATCAAAAACTGCCAGCTAACAAAATCCGTGGATTGCATATAATAGCACGTTTCCGGTGGGGTGTACCGGCAAGGCAAAAAAAAATTCCTTGATCAAACGAGAAAAGTAAATGATTATTCGTCTAGGCGAAAACTGATTTTGATTATATCGATCCTCCACAGATGAATATAAAATTACGGCTCATCTTCTCTTGGAGAAAACAAACCTGTCAAAATATATTCATTTAACCCATTGACCATACAGAATTCCATAAGAATTGAAACATTTCATACAATAGTTAAATAATTCGCCAATCTAGAAATAGAAAGGAAAGGACAATTAGTAAGTTATGCGTAAAATCTCGTGCAAAAAATCAAAGTCTAATCAGAGGCACTCATAAAACAAGATTTTGCCGAGCACTCAAAATCTCATTTAAAGTTTGTGATTTCTAATTTAGACATAAAAGAACATCAAGGAATGTTACCTAAGAATCTCAAAGCCATTTAAGTTTTCAAATGCTAACAATATAACTAAATTTTTCACTTGAGATATTTTCCATAATAAAATGGCAACATATAATGCTGTTGACGTCATTTGAGTTTGCCCAACCACAAGCTATTTGTTTTACGGCTTCTCGTTTGATTGCACTGCCAACTTAAAATTTTACGACTCAATCAATTTTTCAGAATATATAACTTCATCACATTTGTAGGTGAAGGAACGATTGAGAAAGAGAAATGATAGCTACACATATCTTGTATTATTACTGTGCAGAACGTAACTCTGTCCAAACATGTTTGTGAGCATGTGTTTCATTTCTAATTTAATAGAACGTGTCTCTGACATTGTCTATTCTGGACGACAACTGCCAAAATTGTATAAATACACCTTAATTGACTGTCAACTGTAATTGGTCATCACGCTTAAGAACACACTTGCATCTCGATTCAAATTTAATATGAAACGGCTTTATTCCAAAGAGATAATTGTCGAATGCCGTGGAATAATATGAGAAGACCTTTTTTCTTTATCTTTCTTTTTATAGCGAAAGCCATCATATATGAGAGGGACGTCATTTGATATCACTAAACCAGCAAGGCCGTTTATAATCCATGGTAATGTAAAGTCATCAATGAATTAAAGAGACGTTTAGGCATAGGTTCCTTTCAGTTTGAGCTGATTTTTTTCTTTTCGTCTGAGATTTTATTTGCTGTGGTATGTTTTGTTTTGCTTTTCTGTATGTTTTCAAAGAGAACGATTAAACAATGAATGCAGTTAAGATTAAAAAACACTAAACCTCGTTATCACTTGTTGAATGGTTACTGATCCTATTTAAATTTCACTGATTCTCAGAATATCAACTTGAAACCAGTATAGCTTCTAAGCCAATATTTATTATTCAAACAAAGCCATCTTAGAATAAATACAGCTGTATTTTTATGACACGTTGAAAAAAAATGAAATTTGTATTCCTTTTTGTTCCTAATTAAGCATCATATATAGGTGTACGAGTCCTAGTATCTGGCCTTATGTGTCTTAGTCTAGCATCATGCTACAGTCTGAAGGCATCTCCTAAATTATATTTCCCTCTGTCTGAGAAATAAAGAGACGATACCATTACTGTGATTTTATAAACAATTTATACATACATACATACATACATACATACATACATACATACATACATACATACATACATACATACATACATACATACATACATACATACATACATACATACATACATACATACATACATAACGATATTAACATCTGCCTCCAACTCTCATACAGATAGTCATACGTTTGTGCATGCTAACATACATACTTACATACAGGCTTCGAAATGTCACCGCACATTGCTTTACACTTTATTGACATAAGCATTACAAAATATGATAGTATTTTCATTATGGATTATTTGTTGAGTCGGCCAAGCAAAGCACTTTCCAATTGGTCATTACAAGTCTGATACCGGACATCATTTAATTATCCATATTGAATTCAGTGGTGGGGTCTGGTTATTTTAAATGGCCCAAAACCTTTATTACCATATTGAAAATCCCAATTTACATGGTCCGCGAATAAACACTTGTCCAACTCAGCGGAGTTTAGTGTACCTTAGAAAGTGCATGATATTGTATTCAATTAAATAAGAAACGTATCAGTTAACTAGTTAATTTATTGTATTCAATTAAATATAAAACGTGTCAGTTAACTAGTTAATGATTTGATATTCAATTAAAATAATAAACGTATCAGTTAACTAGTTAATGTTTTGATATTCAATTAAAATAATAAACGTATCAGTTAACTAGTTAACGTTTTGATATTCAATTAAAATAATAAACGTATCAGTTAACTAGTTATCGTTTTTATATTCAATTAAAATAATAAATGTATCAGTTAACTAGTTAATGTTTTGATATTCAATTAAAATAATAAACGTATCAGTTAACTAGTTAATGTTTTGATATTCAATTAAAATAATAAACGTGTCAGTTAACTAGTTAATGTTTTGATTTTCAATTAAATAATAAACGTATCAGTTAACTAGTTAATGTTTTGATATTCAATTACAATAACAAACGTATCAGTTAACTAGTTAATGTTTTGATATTCAATTAAAATAATAAACTTATCAGTTAACTAGTTAATGTTTTGATATTCAATTAAATAAATAAACGTATCAGTTAACTAGTTAACGTTTTGATATTCAATTAAAATAATAAACGTATCAGTTAAATAGTTAATGTTTTGATATTCAATTAAATAAATAAACGTATCAGTTAACTAGTTAACGTTTTGATATTCAATTAAAATAATAAACGTATCAGTTAACTAGTTAATGTTTTTATATTCAATTAAAATAATAAACGTATCAGTTAACTAGTCAATGTTTTGATATTCAATTAAAATAATAAACGTATCAGTTAACTAGTTAATGTTTTGATATTCAATTAAAATAATAAACGTATCAGTTAACTAGTTAATGTTTTGATATTCAATTAAATTAATAAATGTATCAGTTAACTAGTTAATGTATTGATAGACACTTATGGCCACTTATTCGAGGTAACATCCACTCTGCTGCTGTGAATTTTTTAATTTTCTTAACCGAATATTTTATCAAGACCGATTTAATATCGTGATCTGGTGTCATGTAAATTTATTGTTATAAATCCGTGTGGGGTACCTGCGCTTTTGAAAAGAATTTTTTTAAATGTAATTATAATCCATATCTCCGCTACACCAAGTTAGATGAATGTTTCTAAGTGTATAGGTATCAACACCATTAAATACAGCAATAATATTACAGTTATCCCTGATCACTTTTATTCTCGAGTAACATAAATAATATCTGTATTTTTATGTCTACCGCGCGAAACTATTCCAGCTCGATTTGATTGTTTGCCCAGCATCACATCATCATAAACAAGTTCATCAACATTCGGCGCTTTATGAATATCGGTTATAGAATTAATGATATATGTATTCTCTTCACTTAACGACTTTGCATTTTCATCTGTATATACCTCATAGCATCACTGATCATCTATAGATGGTGCTACCAAATATAATTTGTCAGATGTTAACCACCTCGTTATTGAATTCAGTAACAACTGTGTCTTTCCATTTTCATAAGGAACTATGATAATCGTTCTGACAGAATTTGGTAGAGCTGGATGATGTTTTTCTGGTTCTCGTTTTCTTGTTGCTGCAGATCAATTACATCCATGATGTGTAATAAATAATATGGATCTATATTGTGTTAAATGCAAGACGCGGACCCCCACACATGAATTAAGAACTCAAATCCAATTTAAAAACAAAACAAGGAGGTGATAGTGCTGCAAAATTAACAAAATTACCAGGAACTCCGTGGGCTAAATAACAAGGAGCAAAACATCATCCAGGATATAATTATTGTGGTCCTGGAACTCGACTTGATATCCGACTTGATAATCAAAACCAACCAAACTCCGGCGTATATCCAATAAAAGATATTGATAAAGTATGTCCTATTCATGATGTAGCTTATAAAAGTGAAAATCTACAACATAGACATATCGCTGTTGTGAAATTGATTCACTGTTAAATTCTATTACGAATAAATCTTTCAAGGAATCATTAGCTAACTGGTTAGTAAGAACTGCGATGAAGGGTAAACTAGTATTAGGGCCTAACAGTTATACTATGGAATCCATTTATTATAGGCCAAGAGGATACCGGAGAGGCAGAGGAGAGATTAGTATACTCGCGGAAGCAGCTGGTGTCAAACGTTCTACTTTCGCAGATTGGTTATCACGGCAGGCAGTATGGCAAAATACGTCATTAACGAATCAAAAATGCGCATTTTGATGTTAATGTTAATGTTCCTAATGAAGTTCATCAAGCTGATATTTTATTTTTAACACATGATACTGTCAAACTACGACGACGTGAAATGACATATAAATGCGCATTGACTGTTGTTGAAGTTGCAAGCATATACAAACAGGCACAACCATTATAAACAAAGACAGCAGTAAACGTTGCTTCTGCTTTGGAACACATTTATTAACGAGGACTTTTGCAATGGCCAGAATTATTACAGGCTGATCCTGGCAAAGAATTGCAGGGTGTAGTAAAATCACTGATGTAGCAACATAATGTCAAAATACGACGAGGACATACTCAGATTTATCGCGATCAGGAAATTGTTGAACGATTTAATCGAAATCCTGTTGAGTGGTTATTTGGATATCAAAATGCGATGGAAATAATTCAGAACGCATGATCTCGATAATGGGTTGCAAGATTACCAAGTGTGATAAATGCATTAAATAATGTAATTACTCGAACAGCTTCCATGACAACCATGAAGTCAATTACAAAAGAATATATACCCCTACAACTAAATGATTTTTCAAAACAACCAGTAATGGGTAATGTATTGTCAGATATTTATATGAACCTGGTGAACTTGAAAGGTGGTAAAAAAAGAGTGACTGATCATATTTGGTGTATCACATCACACAAAATATATTATAACAAGATCTACGAGTAGACCTGCAATATATAGATTTTATTTTATGCTCAGCAGTGAATTACTTGATTTTCTAGTTAAAATAATATTGATATTTCACTGCGGCGAAAAAATAACAGTGAAAAAATAACAGTGAAAAAAATAACAATATTTTTTCACTACAGGAACTACATTTTTGGGTCAAAATATTTGCTTGAAACGAGTGAATAAACGAGTGAAAGAGCAGATTTGAGGTAGCCAACGTATGTGAGCATAAAATAATAAGAATATTTGCTTGAAACGAGTGAATAGCGGATACATTTCATCTCTTGGATAAAAAACTCTAGTATTTTCACTCGTGGCTTCGCCACTCGTGAAAATACTGAGTTTTTCATCCACTCGATGAAATATATCCGTTATTCACTCGTTTCAAGCAAATATCCTCTATATATTCAACTGCTCCTCAGCTCCGATTTACACGTGAACAATTGCAAGTAATTCCAAATGATATACAATTACCACCCTCTTCACTTCACTAGCGCCTCGACCTCGAGTACATTCAACACAGGTCAGCATCACATTTTCTCGTGTATGACCAGGACTACTATTCTTCCTATCCGCGGTAAATTGTTGTGGATGTTTATCCAAATACATTATTGTGTTACAGCTCGCACAATGATTATTCTGCTGTTGTGTCAGCGTCATTATAAAGTCAGTACTGATATCAAATTCTCTATTATATTTCTGTCACTTTGTTGTTTATAACCAGCGATTTGTTTCTTACTATATCATCGATAACAATTTCGTGGCTGATGTCAGTAAAATTTACAATAATAAATAATATTCTTCTAACTCGTGATACTGCGAGATAACCTAAGTTTGACTACTCGATAAGATCATCAATAATCTAAACAATTGTATCAGAAATAGTTAATCCTTGAGATGAATGGATTGTCATTGCGTATCCTAGCGTCCGTGGAGATTTGTCTTTGAATGCATACTTGTCAGCACTGATATCAACTGTGACAATATCATTTAACAAGAGATTATATTTCTCAGTATGTCCTGTAATTTCAACTTCAATATTCTGTCGAGGTGCATCTGATGATCCATAGCATAACGGTATATTTAGCATAACGGTATCCACAGCATAACGGTACAGGCATTTCTGAACACGTTTCCTTTTATAACTGAAATAATTGATGTTGAAGTTTAACTATCTTTGTACTTGCCACTACCAAATCGTTTGGTCTCCACAAATTCCAAAAATCATTTATGGAAGTTTCTGAAATTATTTCACGCATAATTTCACATTCAATTGTATTCTGTTGTAGTCTGAAAAATTTCTTAAACACATTTAATTCTGGATTATTTATCTCCTCTTAATAATCTATAAAATTCTTTAAACAATCACAAGGAGATAATCCAACAAATGCTGGTGGTTGTCTGTGATCGCCATACATTATCGCAGCTGTATTTTTAATAGCAACCAATCAAGAAACATTTTGAATATATCTAACGACACTGTGCATATTTCATCCAAAAATAATATTCCTGGTATATATTTCTCACCCTATAGATCAGGAGTCCATGCGTCACCTTTCTAATGAAAGAAGCTATGATGAGTACATGATTTCAGACCTCTCTCTTTCATTTCTCGTACAAGTATGTGGGTAGGAGTTAAGAAAACTAAATCCCAACTCTGCAAAATTCAATAACACGAGCTTTTTTCCAGCCTCCTCCTTCTCCGTTCAGATAAATAGTTTTTTGTCTTGATACTATATCGAATAGATGGCACCCATGACAAATGTCGGTGTGATAATTCAAATATCTGATAATTATACGCGATTTCAACATTTGCGGATTTTAGTATAATCATATAACATTTATTCGTTAATTCTCCACGATACCCACGGTGCATCAGAGTTTGTAAATTGAGTCACTACTTCGGTATATTTTTTTTCTAGATATAAAATTAATCCGTTTCAACTCTAACTGCGGTGTTTGGGAATCTATTTATCATCGATAGCAAGTTTACAGAAACATAGCTGATCTTATATTATATCATCGATATAAGCAACAACTGTACCCAACTGTGGTCTCTTTGACAAGAAAGCATTTTCTCGACATACGAATATATCCATATTTGTTGCATCTGCGATTATAAAATCGTAGTCAGCAGCATCTAGAATTAGTCGTGCATAATGTCGCTTATGATCATATGCACCGGCTTGAGTGAATTTACCTATTATTCTTCAACTGAGATCTTTTGTATCATGTAGTAACAAAACTTCAGTCTGCGGAACTGTAAAACTATTAGTTAGTAACTGCTCAATATTCTCTGTTGAAAATTTCTGCGCGAGCTTTTCATTTCTTCATGAAGATATTTTTCACAACATATTTCACCGTTAGGTTTTACAGATTGATCAAATTTACATTTTCCTTGGTACAAATATTTCCATCTGGTCTAATAAGTTTATCGTCGTTTTCAGAAATCTGACATCGCCATACTGATAAAGTTTTTACCCATAACGTGAACAAAATTAAACATGTTCTCTGTGGGATAAAATCTCGTGGAAATATTGTTATTGCGTTAGTCCACACTTGGGCATTATGATCAATGATATTTATTGAAGCTTCCCCTTTTTTGTACTGTTTCGTATCATATAAAATCTCTCCTTTATAGTTTTTACTATTATTGGAAATCGTAGTATATTTTCTAACTTTCCTGGTTTGGGATGTTTACTGAGTATGACAGGTTTGTCTTTAGCAAGGATAGGATCTTATTTATCACGAATAATCCAAGTATCTGTTTCTGCTAGTACATTAATTTTTACTTAGATTATCGAGCTGAGTAGTGATATTACCGCTCATTTCTCGTTCATTATAGCCCAGACACTATTATGGATTTTGAATGTTGACCACTCGTGAAATGCGCCATCTTTTTTAATTCCTTCTTCGCACCGTTAATTTTATTATTAAACGTTTGATTCCTCGTATCAACCAGAGTTTGTATTGGTAAATCAGGAGATATTCTATCGAGATTAAATTTATATTCAGGAATCTTCGTTTTCCAAGACTTGATTTTCGAGAAACTCTCAAACTCATCTATGTTATAATTAAGACAATTTTTAAATAAAAAAGTATGTATATACAATTACTCAAAAAAAAGAATCAGTGCAGGTGGTTGATGATAGCGTCTTTAACATCTTGTACCAAATCCTATATAAATTAATTCTGCGGACATCATTTACAGCGAGTACGACGATGATGTGTAAGTCACAAACCGTGTTTACAATGTGTTTTTTGAGTTAGAGTAAACACAAAAACGTGTTTGTCACAGAATTAGGCGAAAATTGATTTAATTTCTTCTTGAATACAAACTAATTTCTAATTTCACCATTTTGTTTTGTTTTTCGTCGTACATACGTTACCTGGGGTGAATAAGTGTTTTTCAAGGTAAGCGACGTGTAGCGATTTTCAAACTACCTCCCTTTGACGATGAAAAAGATAACATGGATAGCTATCTTCATCGGTTTGAGAGGTATGCCGAAAACCAGAAGTGGAGTCGAAATGACTGGACACTGAATCTTAGCGCTCTATTAAAAGGTAAAGCGCTGGATGTATACTCACGACTTCCTAGAGACGATGTGTTTAAGTACGACGTCCTAAAGGAAGCACTTCTTGAAAGGTACGAGCTCACTGAACAGGGTTTTCGCAAAAAGTTCAGGTTTAGCAAGCCCGATAAGGGAGAAACCTTTGGTCAGTTCATCGTTAGAATTGCGAACTATTTTGAGCGGTGGATTGAATGCGGCAAAGCGGTGAAAACGTTTGAAGGGTTGACTGATTTCTTGCTCAGAGATCAATTATTTAACACAGTTGGGCGAGAACTAGGTCAATTTCTGAAAGAGAAAGTCTTCTCAAACGTAAAAGATATGGCTAAGCAAGCCGATTTCTTCGCCGAAGCTCATGGGGGAACCCATAATGTGGTTTCAAAAGATTTTGAGTCTGGAAACCAGTCTACGAGACCGATGCCTAGGGAGCTTGTGAAATCAGCTGAGGCAAATAGGTCAGTTAGGAATCCAGGTAGTCAGCGTGTGCAATGCTACTTGTGTAATGTATGGGGTCATGTTCAAAAAGACTGTCCTAAAAAAAAGGGGCTTGTACATAAGGTAGCAGTGGCTATACAAAGTAAAGGTATATCTGATAATATCGTACAGGTAGAACCATGTATTCATTCGCTTGGCACGTGTCTATTTCCCGAAGCGCGAGTACCAACCGCGAGAGGGTTAGTCAACGGTCGTGAAGTCGTAGTATTACGTGACACTGGTTGCACGGGCGTAGTGATCAAACGTAGTCTCGTGCAGGATAACCAAATGCTCGGATGGAAGTCCCCATGTATGCTACTTGATCAGACGATCGGTCGCATTCCCGTAGCAAGGATCACTGTAGAAACACCTTTCCTAACTGGAACTGTTGACGCCCTTTGTATGGAAAACCCTATTTACGATCTGACGATCGGTATTGTTGAAGGTTCCCGTCTTCCATCCATGGCAGATTTTAAAATACCTTTGGCCCAGGCAATCGAAACGCGAGCGCAACCACGACGAGAGAAAACCGCGTTTCATAAATAGTCCCTGAATCTATCTCAGGAATTTCGCGTGATGATTTCAGACGAGAGCAAGAACATGATGAATCCATCAACACAATTGTTGAGAAAATCGCATCAGGCGCGATTAAACACTGCAAGGGTGCGGGTAGCTCAAGATTCGTACGGAAGAATGAATTAATTCATAGGGAGGTTAGCGCTCCGGAGGGTAAGAAGTATTGGCAAGTGGTCGTACCCCAGAGATATAGATCTCAAGTACTTAGGGTGGCGCATGAGTCGAGCATGGCAGGACACCTAGGTAAGGCTAAGACCACCAGCAGAGTAGTCGCTGAATTCTACTGGCCCGGTGTTAATGGCGATGTCACACGGTTCTGTAGGTCGTGCGACGTATGTCAGAAAACCGTATGTAAAGGAAGGGTCACAAGGGTGCCCTTAGGACAGATGCCATTAATAGATACACCGTTTAAGATAGTGGCAGTATATATTGTAGGACCATTACAACCAGTTACCGAAAGAAAGAATCGGTATATTCTTACTCTTGTTGATTACGCGACCAGATACGCCGAAGCAGTAGCGTTACCAACTATTGAAACGGAAAGGGTAGCTGAAGCATTAGTAGATATCTTCAGTAGGGTAGGGGTGCCAGAAGAAATCCTCACCGATTGTGGTGCCCAATTCACCTCAGACCTCATGGGTGAAATAAGTAGGCTGTTATCCGTCAAACAGCTAAACACTACCCCATACCATACGATGTGCAATGGACTGGTAGAGAAGTTTAATGGTACCCTGAAAAGCATGCTACGAAAGATGTGCGCGGAACGTCCGCAAGACTGGGACCGTTATTTGAACGCTGTTCTGTTCGCGTACCGTGAAGTACCGCAGGAAAGTTTAGGGTTTTCACCCTTCGAACTGTTGTACGGTAGAACAGTTCGAGGCCCGATGCGGATACTACGCGAACTATGGACGGGTGATGTCGCGAACGAGGAAATAAAAACTACTTACCAGTACGTGTTAGATCTGCTAGATAAACTAGAGAGTACATTCCAGATGGCACGTGACGAGTTAATGAAATCGGGGCGCAGATATGCCAAATAATATAACCGCAAAGCGCGAAATAGAAAATTTCTTGTAGGAGATCAGGTTCTATTGCTTCTTCCAACTAGCTCAAATAAGTTATTAGTCCAGTGGAAAGGTCCCTATGAAGTTAAAGCGGATATAGAAGGTAATTTAAAGACATTCCATGAAAACATGCTTAAGTTGTATATCAAGAGATAGAGCGACAATGTTAATAAAGGGAGTTGAAAATATTGGGGCAGACTACTTGAGTAGGGCATGAGTGGGAATTTGTATAAATTTACCCAGTATTAAAACTCCAGATTGTAGTATAACCAATGTAAATGTTGTAAGATATCATAAGTAGTTATTTTTCTTCTATTCTGTGTAAGTTTTAAAAATGTGTACATTTTTATTCTTGGGGGGAGAGGTATTGTCACAGAATTAGGCGAAAATTGAATTAATTTCTTCTTCAATACAAACTAATTTCACCATTTTTTGTGTCCTCGTACATGCGTTACCTGGGATGGATAAGTGTCTTTCAAGGTAAACGACGTGTAGAGATTTGCATGTGTCTGACTACAAATCGCTTGAAGTCAGGAACATTATAATCACGGGGCGCACGGGAATTTTGCCGTGAATTCTGCTCACCTATTTGGGGACATATAAGGCAGAATATTTCTAAAAAGATTACGAGTCAAAAGTATCTTGTCAAAGGAGAGATAGCTCGTAATTCTTTTTCCAGCCAAAGGGGTGAGTGTTAAATTTATATTTCGTTTTATTGTGAATTTTATTCAGTTTATCATTCCATGTAATGATGCCTTTATTACAATGCAGATTTTAAACCGATGAATATTTGGAATTACTAGTCATTATAAGACTTTAAATGCAATAGCATAATCTAAATTTTAGATTGTTTCAAAAGCAACTATTATTAATTTGGTTTCTTTATTGTAGCTGCATTGTAGCTGAATGTGATTGATTGCTCCAGCAAAAGGGCTGAATGTGATTGATTGTGCCGTGATTGTGCTGTTTGATTGTACCATTTGATTTTGCGATCAAATTGAAGTGTCTGACTGTCTGTCTGTCAGCCTCTGTCCGTCTACGTTTGTATCTGGCGTGAACAGGAGGTCATGATGTCTGAGGATATCTGTCGAGATGTGTAAATATCCGGAACTATCTAGAAGTCTAAATGTCCGAGTGTCCGGAGCTGTCTAGAAGTGTAAACGTCCGGGGTAGTATCTAAGTGTTTGGGA
The DNA here is from genome assembly GCA_030141615.1 of Unio pictorum. Taxonomy (NCBI): domain Eukaryota; kingdom Metazoa; phylum Mollusca; class Bivalvia; order Unionida; family Unionidae; genus Unio; species Unio pictorum. Next base: position 420,983 of record JARLTB010000003.1, read on the forward strand.
CAGGTGGTTCGAGTAGATGCTGTATGCTGTCTGTACGTATAACTGTAGTGGATCCGTGAAGGGCAAGTGGCCGATAAAAGTATTGGGTCAACCCTAGGTATTCGGAGAAGCTGTGCGGCGATTCAACAGTTGGTGAATCGTACGGTTGTACAGGGTCGAGACGCATGTGTGTGTTTCAATTGTTGTTACAACTGAATACATTGTTATATTTACACGTAAATACTTTGAATCACAGTAGTATTTCAAGGGATTACATGAATCTCAATGACAGTTAGTGACTTGATTTATTACATGTATATGTTAGTACTTGTTGTCGCAATCCATACGTGCGATAATGTAATTTGATGTTTGTATTTGTTATCGCAATTTATACGTGCGATAATATAACTTTTGTAAAGGTTCCATTTTATATGAAACATTTGTGTAGTCCAGGAGGTTCCTCGGATCTGTATTTATTTTGTATTATTATTTAATTTATTTTTGAATTGTGAATGATTGTAAAGTGTGATCGTGGGTTGAACGCATGAGTTATTGTGTTGATACATCATTATTTTTCATTAATAATTTATTTCATAAATTTATATCATCTTTCACATATTGGGTTTGTGATGTTCATTTAATCCACCAACCACTCGGTAACAATTTTGTTACAGTGTTTTTATTGTGGCGGTAAAAGAGCTGAAACGGTATTATGATAAAAGACATAGACAGTGAAAAGGCTAAACAAAATATAGAAAATTGTTTGTCTAGATTCTCAAGTAACAATTTAGACAAATAATGATTTAAACAAAAAATATTATTATATATAATCAGCCAAGAAATTCTAAAGCATCCCATGATCACAAATTATGAAGCATCTCGTGATGGTGTGATTAGAAAGTGTAGGTTGAAAACAAAAAGTCCGCACTATCAATGATCATGGTTATATCATATTTACTGCTGGAAAGAAACGTTATATCATCGTTTTATATACGAGTGTTTCAATGGATTCATCAAAGACGGTCTTATAATTGACCACATTAACTGCATGTATAACTATCACACAAAGTGAGAATAATACACGGGGTCTTTCCGGTATTTGTAAAACAATGGGAACAATAAATATGATATCCATCAGCATAGAGACTGGTGAAGTAAAAATATTTAAATCAATGGATGAAGAAGGCAAATATTTTGATATTCTTTGATTCAGCATATAAGAGAATGTAAATATAAATCCGCATTTTCAAAGAATATAAACAAAAATTTATATTTCAATATTGTTGGTGTAAGCTATCTCCGGTAGAGTAATTATGTAGTTATCTAGGCTATATTTATTTGCTCATTTTAGTTTTAATTTTAATTTTAATTTTAATTTTCATTCCCATTTGCATACTATTTTTTTCTTAAAATTAATTACCAGAAAGAAGGAATATTACTCTGCAACATATCTTTCTCCGTAGATCGTGATTCATTTTGTCGTTGTAATTAATTAACCTTCTACGTCGTAATTAATATCAGTGATGTAACATAATTGTTTAATAGTTCAAATCAGTAGAAGGATATATATGGTTTCTAACTTTAAATATATCAATTACGGCAGTTACATGTACAATACAGTAAATATGTTATATATATATATATATATATATATATATATATATATATATATATATATATATATATATATATATATATATATATATATATATATATATATATATATATATATATATATTTCACTCTCCCAGGATTTGATCTTGGAGGGGTTTACATGAAATTGAAAAGCATAGACAACCTTCTGAATATTCTAACATTTCGTGTCGCTTAGAACATTCGCTGGAGAACTTTTGATGACAAGAACCTCTGACACCCCCCGAATAAACAGTAACGTGGATATATAAGCTCTAAATCTCACTAATGGGTAACTCCACAGGGACAAATAAACAAATTCCGGAAAAAAGAAACGGTCATAGGGTATCCACTTTGGTCAGTAATCTTAAAAAGTATTCTTGATAATAACGAATTATGACAACGTAAACAAACCGGATTCAAAAATCCAGGAGGTACTTGAGAAATAGATGCATAAAGAATATTTGATTTTTCAAGATCTATTTGAAATCTGCCATCAATTTCATTACATACAAGATTAAGTACGATAATGGGAGTTATATTTACAATTCCTGGTGAAATATGTATACTTTCACCGTGCGGATCATAGCTATGCTTGACAATGCCTGTAGGGGGATTTTTGTTCTCCATGATTCAACAATTTTAGGAAAGTTTTCATTGATAAGATCGCTGACTAATTTCTTTAGTTCGTCTATAGTAATTCATGTAAACTTTAAGTATATCCGCGTCGATTGTCTTATAATGATCATTAAATATTTTTGTTAATGTTTCATCCTTAATACTAGTTTTGCTACCTTCGAAGTTATAAATATTAATTGAATTATCTTCAATAAAACTGGTTGGGTAATAATGTTATTGATACATTCAAGATGTGACATAACCTGGTTTAAATGTTCTATCTTTGAAACGATTTGTTGAATCCTATAGCTGTTGTAATGTTGTATAATACCTTTAAAAAGTTGCAGATACATGTATAATCTGGAGTGTTTAATTTGATTAGGAAATTTGTTTATAAGTTTTTCATCAATATATTGGTATCTAATATGTAGTTCATAAGTATTATCATATTTAGTTCTTTCTATGAAGTATTGTACCATCTGAAGCTGTTGTTGTTGTTGTTATTGTTATTGTTGTAGAGTTTAACTCCATTTTTCAGCACACGATAGGCTATACATGGCGGCCAGTATTATTGGTGAAGAAGCCGGGAAAACCCCCGGAAAGAACCACCCTCCCACTAGAAGCTGCTGGCAAGCTTTGTCACATAACTGCATTAGCCGAATCTTAGACTCAAACCCCCGCAAAGGTGAAATGGCAGTGATCCGTAACGGAAGGCGCTCTAGACCACTCGGCCACTCGAAGCCTCTGATCTGAGGCTGTAGAATAATGTTGTCCGTTATTAAAACTTTCATCAATATATGCCCATGTATAATGTTTTAGATATTCTGGAACCTTAATGAATACGGTATATAGTTTTCTGATAAATTCCACTAAATGCACCGTACGGAGATTTGCAATACATTGCACTAAAAACGCGGTATATAGTTTTCTGATAAATTCCACTAAATGCACTTTACCGAGATTTACGATACATTGCACTAAATACACAGTATATAGTTTTATGATAAATTCCACAACATGCACCGTACAGAGGTTTGCGATACATCGCACTAAATACACGGTATATAGTTATTTAGTGCGTTGCACTATGTGCAGTATATTGACGGTGACAGAAGAAAACGAAATGATTAAGTAGAAATTCATATTACTGAATGCGAATAGTATGATCCAAAAGATGGTTGTTGTGTGTATGCTTCTGAAACTCTATTTTCAATGCTACCACGATGACATGTATATTAATAAAGACAGACAGACCAACATAATGTTAAAAAGTTTAAATAAATTTTCGAAACATGACTTAGACGTCTTTGTTGGTAATATGAGATTTATAATCAAAGTAATAGTCATTTATTATAGAAGAGTCGTTACTTCCAATATAATATTTGCAATTATTCCCAAAATCCGTTATCTTACAGAAAAGTATTGTGCGAAGTTGCTTTTAGTAAAAATGATGAGATAAGTAGATTGTATTGGTTGACTAATTTAATTTGTAATTGGCTGATAGGTATTTCTAATTGGCTGATAGGTATTTGTAATTTGCTGATAGGTATTTAATGACATGTTAGCAACTAAAATGATATTTCCTGCCGTAGCAATTTTAATCGAGCTTTCAACACAGGAACAAAGAACGGCTGCGGATGTACTCTTTACAGAAGTCTAAATCTGGCATGGTGATAACTAAGACAATTCTGTTTCTGCAGCAAAGATTGGTTGAATTGGTTTTTAATGGCACCGAACTTCAGGTAGAATATTTAGGGATGGGACAAATGGATTAACGGTCCATTTCGATGCCAATGGAGCAGCTGGTCCTCAATGATAGGATTTGAACACGAAGCCTTTCGATGATAGGATTTGAACACGAAGCCTTTCGATGATAGGATTTGAAAACGAAGCCTTTCGATCGCATGTCTGACGCTAAGACGGATTCTGCGGTACGAACAAGCCGACTGATAGCCTGTAAAACTGAATGTCCAGTAGTTATCGGTATAGTTTAATGTATTTTTATTTTAAAGATAAGCAGAAAGATGTATTAAACAAGTAACACTATCAAATGTCTTAACTTGAACTATTTCTTCTCAGATTAAGGGGACCAACTCAATATAGAAGTTCGTTTATACGTTATTGTGAGCGGGCCAAAGGAATGATATTAGCTCAGTATAAAGACTTTTTAATGTGTGTGTTCCTGTTAGACACCATCATGAAACAACCTTTCCGTAAAATGTGCTTTTGGACCTCAGCTTTTGAATGCTTCACTGTCACCACGCATTAAAAGCTATGTGGACCTCAGATCTGACTCAATTTCCGACTCCTATTTTAATGGTAAACAATATGGCGTCATACTATGATCACTTAAAACATAATTAATGAAGATCAAGTTTTAAAAATGAAACTATCCAGCTTACTCACGTGATAGATTGCTTCAAACCGCCTGAAGAATGTATTCAACCGTATTATGACTTTGCATGAGTTCATCATTTCTATACAGAATTGTATTATGACTTTGCATGAGTTCATCATTTCTATACAGAATTGTATTATGACTTTGCATGAGTTCATCATTTCTATACAGAATTGTATTGTGACTTTGCATGAGTTCATCATTTCTATACAGAATTGTATTATGACTTTGCATGAGTTCATCATTTCTATACAGAATTGTATTATGACTTTGCATGAGTTCATCATTTCTATACAGAATTGGGATATCTTAATATCACCGTAATCATATCAAGACAGCAGCTACATTCCATTCCTCCCTCGCAGAATTCAGGCAAAAGGGACATCATTCTGTCTTGTAAAAGTCCAAACATATGTTTAATATAGTACCGACTGAAGCAGTTCAGATCGGGTTAATAAGTACTGTGTACCAATACAAGCTGGAGCATTTAGCAGTATATTAATTTGCATGGTCAGCATTTTATGTTGGCAAAGAGGAAAATTTACAAAATTAATGTTTTTTCTCACATTGCGAAGGCAATTAGTGTCCATACCTTCATAGCATCTTATTATGGGTTTGTTGTTTTGTTGTTGTTAGTTTGGTTCGAAAAATACACGAATACATACATCATATTGTTCCATCTATTTGACCACCTTGATAGACGGTACGTCTGCCAGGACCGCTCTCATGACCACGTAACATTGGTGCCATGAACATGAATAAAGAAAATGGAGTCAATATAGCCATACCAGATTCTCCGTGGTAGCTGGAAAAGCATTCAACAGAGATTGTAACACTATTTTATGTTGGTACCATGAAAGACACCAATACGTGGATTGATTCAATCATACAAGGCCAAGGCAGCAAGTTGTACTGGAATGTTACATTTAAACATCCCATTGTGTGTAATTTAGTGTACCCAGGATAAACTATTTGGTCCATCTCCATTCCTAATTCACTAAACTTCACTAAATTTACTTAGTGAACCAACAGAGTACAGTAACTGCCTTAGCGAGGTACTTAGTGTACCAACACAGTATACCGCTCAGGATGCCTGCCGGTTAGCACTTCGGCTTCAAATGTGGGAGGTCGCAGGTTCGAACCCCAGCCGAGTCATACCAAAAGCTTCTAAAATGGTACTAACAGTTTCCTCGCTAAGCGCTCAGAATTAAAACGTTAGTGTTAACACTGCTCGGTTCTATGTCAGGATAATGTCACAGGGTGGTATATCATTCTATACGTCTGCGGCATGACAGTCATCATTATAAACTGCCACACTGCCACTATCGTAGCGATATGACCGAAAAGTACTTAAAACTACGTTAAAATTCCAAATCACACACACACACACACACACACACACACACACACAGTACATTAGCTTTTTTTAACAAGGTGTGATAGATACGAATGCATCGAGGTCGCAAGCTGGATGTTTGAAGCCGAAAATGTTAGAGTCTTGTTATAACAAATTATAATAACAGCAGATGTTTTACAAATAAATTTGGCACTAAAAAACTGAATTTACTTGAGCATACTACACATAATGTATTCATTGATATATTAATTAGATTTGTCCTCAGTTCGCACTGGGCCCGCACAGCCCTGACACCGACGCTGGTGGTTTTAGCTAGTATGATCATCGGTTCGTTCAGAAAACTATTGACACCTTGACTAAAATGACTGAAGGAGTCCTTAACTTAAGAAATCCAATCATATGTATCCCAATCCATATATTGAGGTATATATGAGTAAAGCAACAAGACGTTCAGACCACAAATTAATACCACCGACAATCATAAACAAAACAGACGTACATCATGTGCAGGGTCGTCGTTTACCAGCCTTCTTTAGATTCCATCTGTGAGTTACACGCTTGAACCAGCTCCTGTATGTAAACTTGGCTTGTTTCGTTTCAATAATTTGTTCACTCATCATACAAGCATCATGTTCTTCCTTGATAGTTATTGTCTTCAAACGAATCTTTCACCTGGATATCGAAGTTGCATTTGAATAGGTATAAGGAGTTTATATTTGTTATTTTCTTCCCGATGCTCCATTTAGGAGAAGACCATGTTTCCAGGATCGCACCACTACACATAAAAAAAGAAAAAGAGAAACATAGAGAGCTAACACATCGTATTGCTATATACGTTATCAATGTTTCTGAATCACGCTGCTGTTCCAAGTCTTCTCGCGCATTCATAAACAGTTTTTAATGAATTATTTTTGCCTAATCTTAAAAGAAATTTTTTAATCCAAATGTTTTTATTGATTTTCTGACAATATCTATCATTGATCTCCATCCGACCGTCTTTTCTAGTAAACCTGTTTTCCATGGTAAATGATGCAGTCTTGACAACACATTCTAAATTAAGCTATAGAAGAAGCGTACGTATCCCATACAAATGCGTCTGAGTAAAAGTTCAGGTATTACCCCATACATGGATGGGTTACGATCTGGCACTAGTTGTTCAGCGAAACGGCGGAAGGCATGTTTGAACAGCTAATCCTTATTGCTCGAGTAGCCATAGGGAAATGCGCATGCATTCCAAAGATTTAATTCCGAATATTGTTACTTTTTCAGACGGAACAATTGGTTTACTTGAGTACTGTTTTCGTCATGATTGTCGTTGGGAATACAATGGTATTGGTGGTTATTGTCCAATCCGGAAAGAGAAGATCTCGAATGAATTTCTTCATGATCAATTTAGTTTGTGCAGGTAAGACATGTTTTGTCTCTTTTTTATTTCTTGTAATGATTATTTAAATCTCCTTAAGATTACTTGCATTACTTGGTGATTAAGTAAGCGCTAAAGTAATACGTAGGGACTTAATGGCATATAAGAGGCAAGCTTAGACTGCTTCCATAACAAATGTATGGCAAGCATGTTCTTAATGGGTTCATCTTTGTAATCTTCCCAAACTTGTGATGAAAAAGTAATCGAAGATTTCTTTTTCTTTGATGAGTTTGCTAATTCCAAGAAATAGGTCACGGTCACTTTCGTACAGTCATTCCTCGCGTAAATATATATATATATATATATATATAAAACAACAGACAGATGTTCAGTTCAATCGTAATAAAGACATGACTTTCATAATAACGTCTAATATGTTCCTCAACGAATGTATGTCCGTTTTTAACAATGTGTGTAGTTCTCACCAAAGAAGATTTCTTTCTGTTATGTGACTAATGTTAGATTCCCATACTCGTGATATCACCTATATATTTACTTATATACATTCATACATAAATAAAATTAAATGCATTAACATATACATTTATACATGCACATGCATGCACGCACGATGCTCAAACATGCATCTCCTAAATAACCATTAATGATTATTACGTCAATAAAAAAACGTCTGATCATACGAAACATTGTCTCTATCTATCTCACTCTCTCTCTCTCTATTCTGACAGATTTATCCGTCGGTTGGCTATTTGTATTAACCGACATCATCTGGAAGGTAACTATCGTATGGTATGCTGGAAATGTTGGATGTAAGCTGGTCAAGTTCGCTCAGGGGCTTGCCACTTTTGGAGCCACGTATGCTCTTGTTGCGCTCAGTATTGACCGTCTTGACGTCATCGCAAGGCCTCTGAGTATGGTAGGAGTTGGTAAGTGGACATTCAAATATTGTGTTGATCAACTGCGAAAATGTTTTCAGTTCAGAAAATATAGCTCAGTTATTACGAATGGTTAACTCAATGCCATTGTTCTGCACAAAGTTTAATTATGTGTGCAGAACTGTTATTATAGGATATAAGAGAAAATGAATCCCTGGGCTCTGTGTAGGCAAAGCAATAGATGTAATGTAATAAACGACCGAACCCGGTTTCGAATCTCAGTAGAGGAAGAATTGTTTTAAATATGGCCAATATGTAGTGTGCGCACACGTGATTCTTTTAATAGGTCAGCACAAATAACTAATTAAAATAAAAAGTAGAATACATAATATCAATAACAGATCAAATTAAGAAAATTATATAGAAGATAAATATATAAATTAATTCATAAAAAAATAGTGAATCATTGGCATTATCCAAAAGATTATATAATTTATTTAAATCATACAAACCTCATGTGAAAACAGAATGTCACAAAATGTATAACCCATAAGCTGGACCGTTTGGTTTGTATACTCAAAGTGACCAACTGAAAGTCTATAAATTAGGTGAGTAATGAATGTTGGCACTCCACTTTTCAAAGAAAATGAATTATATAGATGAAGAAGCGAATTGAAGAACAAACTTATAGAAAGTAAACATGTAAATAAAATATCCACTGATAATTGAGAAAAAGATCGATTATTGCAGAATAAAAGATGACCATAGTCTTCTTTTATGGTAATCAATTAATATAGTTTAAATTAATATATGATACACGTTATAACATTTGCCTTTCTACCATAACAACAAAGATCGAGATCTTTGTTCTTATGGTAATAAGGCAATATATTATAACGTTTGTTCCCTTTCGATCTTTGTTGTTATGGTAATAAGGCAATATATTTTAGCATTTGTTCCCTTTCGATCTTTGTTGTTATGGTAATAAGGCAATATATTTTTAAGTTTGTTCCCTCTAGGTCATTGCTGTGGAATAGAATGCCCTGCATTTGTGTAAAAATATGTTACTTTTTATTGCTTATTGTAGTCCGTGGATGCTTACTCGTTCGGTGGCAATGTAATGCCTGAATCCCCTGGATGTCGTACTAGGCTAGTGGTAAATTAAAGCTTGACGTTTCTGGATGCTTGCTTAGTGGGTGGTAAATTATTGTTTGACGTCTCTGGTTGTTTACTAGTTCGGTGGTAAGTTACCGCATTAAACCACAGGGTGCTTACTAAGTCGGTGGTAAATCATTGCTTGAACACCCCTATTGTATGGTGAACCATTGGTCTATTGTATCGTACCATGGAAACCAACGAGTCCAGATCTGATTTCTTTAATAATCTTTCAAAAAAGTTTGGATTAAATAATTTGTTATAATTGAGCGAATATACTTTATAGGGATGGGATTTCTATCACATAACATCTTGATTGTTTTTACTGCAGGTCTATTTTCACAGCAACGAAAAAATAGATCATTGTTGGACTTGCATAACACTGATTAAAGTAGAGCACACAAGCACTGTCGATATCCATTGCAATTTGCAGGATGTACTTCTCTACGATTCAGAACTGAACTCCAAAAAAAAATTAAGAATCTTCGTTAATATTTTAGCGTATGCCATATGGAATATAACTTCAGTTTTAACTAATTCGTTTCGAAAAGAGATTGTGAGTTATGTTTCTTTAATGATGGCGCCGTTTTGTGTGAAGATATTATTTATTGCCTTGCCAATCAGACTGGTTCAAGTTACTTAAATAAGTACATCAAACAATTTCCGATAAAACGCCTTGTTTTGACGAGCTCGGGACATCCCTGTTCACTATCTGTTGGTAAACTATCAGATAAAACGTTTCATTTCATGATATGGAAAGTTATTGATACAAACACTATATTTGGAATGAAGTCTCTGTCTGATTCATGTAAAATGTGCGAGTTGATTGGTTAAATGAAAGTTTATCAAACTTTCACATCAGTAAGAGCTTCCGTTATGTCGGTGATCTCGATTTAAATTTGATTTATGTAATACGTTTACATGCTTAAAGACTCATGCATAATTAATAATAATAATAATAATAATAATAATAATAATAATAATAATAATATATTTATTATAATAACTATTATTATTACTATTATTATTATTATTAAAATAATAATGTTTATTATTATAACTAGTATTACTGTTATTAATAATAATAATAATAATAATAATAATAATGTAATACGCACAGGGGTATTCACTTGACCGAGCGGTGCCAAAACCCTGGCGCGAGTCACGCTGGAAGTCATAAGTTTTCCCCAAATTTCCAAAGACTTCCATACAACTTAAGTTGTAAAATGGAAAGAGAGACGTGTCTGCTATAACTAATAATCTTTGCTCTAATCAATTGGCGACCCAGAGGAGACAACTTGCCCAAACGTCCATTAACTGCACCTTAGCATGGTTTTTCTCCATTATCATCCCATTTCCGTACCGCAAGCCCGTCATGCCATAGAAATTCCACTAGTATTCCCTTACTAACTGGGAAATATTTAACTGCGCGACCCTAAGCCAGTCAATCCACAGAATTTCCGGCGTATCACGCTCATATCATACGCCCATTTTCCACTATGGACACATAAACGGTACCTACCAAGTTCCAACTTATTGATTCCATTCTATAATTTACTGATTTCCAACCATAAATGCCGCCTTTTCAATCACAATACTTGTATACACCGCTGAGTTTTAATATGGACTATGTTACGAAAGGGACAGTCATTCGGCTTGTGCCTAAAATCACTACTAACGAACCCAGCATGGTTCAAATTCACTAACACTCCTCTCTGTGATGTTTTCTCCTACTAACTGGCTAACTATTTCGGGCTAGCAACTCCAAATTTATTACAATAATAATAAACTGGACTTCGTACAACGCCTAATCTTTACTAGCTATAAGCCCTTTAATAATGAATAGCACATAATAGCACATAATAGCACATAATAGCACATAATAGCATATACAAAGACAAGGTTACAAACATTGACACTATGAAATTACAACACAGAAAGATGCTGGAAAAAAGTAAAAGAGGTAAACATTATTAAGTCTAAGTCTGAATTTTAGTGGACTTAAGTGAGTTTTAAGAACACTCATGGATGAGATCAGTGGCCTTGTGTCTAAGATCTTTTTGCAGCTCTTTTCACGTACCTTGACCCTGGTACGCAAATGAACGTTGTCCGTAAAACAATATTTAAACACTAAGGACAAAAAGAATGCGATTTATTTTAAGAGAAGCGCAAGATTACCCAAGTATGCACATTGGTGAGATCCAATAGGTAGAGAATATTAGACTGGTATAACCGATGCATTGTTGGTTATTGATGTTTAATGTCGGTGAAAAGTATCCTTTTCACAAATATTTCCAATAGTAATGAGAAATAGATCGATATAACTCCAAAATGTATGATCTAACAAGTAACAACAAAAATCGACATTTCCAATACTATCCAAAAATCTTGTTTCAAAGACAAATCATAGCTTCTCTAATAAAAACGTTTCTTTCACTTTGGCTACGTTCAAAAACGAAAGCCACCCATACAACTACTAAACATAGTTGACAATTCAATTCTTATCTCCATTATTGAAACCAGAAAGATTGGAAATGCAGAGCAAACTCACACAACGTTAAACTGACGTAGAATATATTCTTACGAATCCAGAACGACGGACAATTAAAATATAAATAGGAACGCTTCTGACAAGGTATTTTGTTTTAAAACTACAACAAAAAACAAACAGAACAAAATAATTACCCAAGGTAATATGGCGGCCAATTATACTTGGACAAGACTAACTTACAACTATCGTGGTTCATCTTTTGCTGTTGGTTTTATTGCATGTGATTTAAAATGAAGCAACGGAAAACTAAACTTTTTCAATCAGGAGAGCATAGCTCAGCGCATCCCAGTAGTTGAGATAAATCATTAATCTACAAGCGAAAGTTAACGGCAATATAAATTTTTGAGCCTTTTTACGATTGCAAGGTCTAATTTAACCAGGGAGTCAATATGTTGTATATAAATCGCTTCAATGACGCAAGAATTCACATTTGTTGGTTATATTAAATTAAATAGCCTGCAATATATTGCGTTCAGTTCAAAATAAATATGGTTCAGTGCTTCAAACATATTGGATGATACTCATATTTTAGAAGCTCGATTATGCGACATGCTACTCGTCCAACAGAAAATAAAGTTCGGAAAAACGTAAAATTCTATAAAGAATTGTGTCCTCGAGGAATCAATGAATAATCTGGAAAACATTATCTGATCTACTGAGAAAATCTAATACTAAACAGATTATACGTGTTTGTCTGAGTCTTTACGTATCCTCTAGGTTTCCAGAAGAAGCAATTTACCATGTTGATTTAAAGTTGTCTTCCTCGTCATAACTGCCTTGAATATTAAGTAGTTTAACAATTTATTCGGTCAATCTTAGATTTGAATTAGTCGTGAAAATAGGTTAAGTTAGATGGTTTTGTCCTGAAAATTGCTACTAAGCAGTCTTTATTCAAATCAGGTTCATCCAACAATAATTTTATTGTAATATATATATATATATATATATATATATATATATATATATATATATATATATATATATAGGCTCGAATAAACAGTAACATAAAAAGAGTGAAAATAACAAGCTTGTAAAACTTAATAAACAATTTATTGAGTACAAATATTTTACAGAAAAGAAAAAATACACTTACGGTTTTCAGAATCAATTCTAAAATTAATCCAAAATAATTCAAAATACTATCCACTAGAGAAATTGCAAAAGTCCTCGTAATAAAATGTCCAAATGATTCTAAGTTCGAATTCCAGCGAAGTATCCAATATGGAAGACGATGTCTCTTGATGAAGTCAGTTCTTGTTAATGAAAATCTATGAGCACATATTCTTTTCCAGATAAATAACAAAATAAATCCTCTTGAATCCAAACTAATTGACACAATTTCCAGTACAAGGTAATTTATAATAACTCAAAAAGACACAACTTAATATTCTAAAACCCCAATTCTTCTACTAAATAACTCGCTCCCAAAAATCATTTATATACCTATTTTTACGTAAACAATAAAGGGGTCACGACCTTCAAGAATTTCAGAACAATTTTATGTTCAAGAAATCACGTAAATACCATATGACCCAACTAAAATTAGAAAGATGTTTATACTTTACTCCATTTTGTCCTTGGAACCAACCAATCATTTTTAAAGCTTGTTTACAACTCTGAAACTAGGTCAAAAATGAGGTCAACACCTGATGTTTATTCTGTAGTAGAGCTCACCCCACCCCCCTCCTTCAATGAACGAATCTTAAAACTTAAAATGCCAAATTTAAATCTAACAGACAGACAATAAATATAAATATAAATGACATATTAAATATACGTAACAATATATATGTATGTATGTATGTATGTATGTATGTATGCATGTATGTATGTATGTATGTATGTATGTATGTATGTATGTATGTATGTATGTATGTATGTATGTATGTATGTATGTATGTATGTATGTATGTATGTATGTATGTATGTATGTATGTATGTATGTATGTGTGTATACATATGTATGTATGTATGATCTCGTGTGTGCGGGCAAGGCGATGATTGCCGTGCATCGGCGGACATCGAATTTCCGTGGAGTAGAAATTAACAATTCTCTCACCTGTATGATAGCGTTATTCGTACTAATTTTGCCTACCATTATCAAGCATTCTTCTACAGAATCCAAGTATAACACGTTCCGTAATGTAGGGTATATTATTATAACTCTCTCTCTCTCTCTCTCTCTCTCTCTCTCTCTCTCTCTCTCTCTCTCTCTCTCTCTCTCTCTCTCTCTCTCTCTCTCTCTCTCTCTCTCTCTCTCCTCCATTATTGATACATTACTCCTTCAATACGATCTTATATATTTTAATAAAAGACTAGCTTTGAAACAGTTTCAAATAATTATAAAAATAAGTATAAAAATTTAATTTATTTTGAGAACAAACAACAATCATTTAATTCCCATTATGGATGTCTTCCATGCAGATATTGTAATGCCTGTCAAAATTTTGATACACGATAGACCCTGAAATGATTATATTTCAGCTCTTTACCCTAGAGGTCTTACAATAAGTTCTCTTTTGATTACATGTCAGCCGAATGAAATATATCGGCACCGCTTGCCTCTTTCCGAAGCCAACTATTGCAAATGAAAAAGAGCCGTTTTCCCGATCAATAATGCACTCTACTCTGCAGTCAAGAGACATCTGATTTTTGTTGACTCTGCATACAATTAGTATCATCACGCCGAATCACAATTATAGGTCAAATGGACATATCAAATCCGGGGATAACATATTGGTGGGCAAAATTAATCCCAGGTATTCGTTTCTGCATCCAAAGACAAATACATACGATGAAGATACCATGATTAGAGAGACAAAACTGTGCCATATTTCCGCTATTTACTGGATTGTTTGTGGATACGTATTTAATTTATTATACTGCTAAAATCGTGCGAACTTTACATTATAACTTCATAATTCACGCTATGTCATCCTTGAGATTTGTCTATATTTTTACTTAATTTATCTAATTACTGCATTAGACTATAATACATTGTATTATATTAACTGCAAATGGATATAATTGTTTTATATGTTTTTGAGTCACTTCCCTTTCTGAATGTACCACAAAGTCAAACATAACAGTTCCAAAGTTGTGACACATTGTTTTCATTTGCTCTACCTTTTTCACGCATATCCACGTTTGGCTTTCTGTTGCGTATGGTTGATATCTGAGAGGGATCGAACAAATGCTACATACATTTGATGGCATAGATCAATATTACATATGCAGACATATATTGGTCTGATTCTAGTTTACATTGTTAATAGCATAGGCTGAAATCTCGAACATTCTTCAAAGCCGTATTATAAAGTATGGTTAAAATTCTCCTCTCACGGGATTAGATTAATATTCAGTACATATATACATGAGCGTTGGGAAAACGTTAAATTAGTGGACTGCAAAATCACGTATTATTTTTCAAGGACAAATATTTCATCACAATAAATTTGGTTTTTATTGTAGACTCTTACCTTCTCTCAATTACACAGCATAATCAAACTCAGATTCAAATCTAGCTCAACTCTCGATTGGCTGAGCGATACGAGGGATGGTCCATCAATAACACTCATAACGGAGCTGACGTCATACTCCATCAATAATACTCATAACGGAGCTGACGTCATACTCCATCAATAATACCATAACGGAGCTGACGTCATACTCCATCAATAATACTCATAACGGAGCTGACGTCATACTCCATCAATAATACTCATAACGGAGCTGACGTCATACTCCATCAATAATACTCATAACGGAGCTGACGTCATACTCAGCAGCGACACCACCAAAACATTCCTCGCTATCTCCAAATGTACTGAGGAATAATTTCTACTGTCATTAAGAGGCACAAGCCTAAAAGTATACTATACGAAGTATCTCGACTATTTCGGCTTAGTCTCAAAATGGGTCTGTATACAACCGTACCTTTTAGTCAGCTATTCCTGTTATTATGTTGTATGTCCTTTATTTCAAGCAAGGTCAGTTATGCATCGTATAATTTTTCTGGTATCATTGAACACGGTGTACATAAAATATTGTATTTATAATATTTCTGTACAACCCATTAGCATCCTATGTAAAATTAAAAGATTAAACGACGACACCCATAGTAAGACATAATAGCAAAACACAAATTGGAATAAAATTCTTGCATTAGACTATCAACTATGTATATATATATATATATATATATATATATATATATATATATATATATATATATATATATATATATATATATATATATATATATATATATATATATATATATATATATTAAATATATATATATATTTATATAAATATATATATATATATATATATATATATATATATATATATATATATATATATATATATATATATATATATATATGCCACCCTATCAATTGCGTCTGCAAAACGGAGATTGATAACGCTACGCCCTCCAATGCTAGCTGTCCAACAGTAGTTTTCCAGGGCTTCGTTCATCATGCGCTCTAAGTGGATGTTTGTTAGTAGCTCTATCACTGACACCCCACCCCACCCACATTCTTGATACATTCAGCTGGAATGGTGTCTACTCCAGCTGCCTTGCCATTCTTCAGTGATTTTAATGCTGACTCCACCTCTTCTTTGAGAATGGGACATCATTTTCATGTGTGGAGTTTTGAACTTCAAGCACCTCTAAGTCTTCTGTGGACTGATGGCTGTAGAGTTCATTAAAATACTCAGTCCATCTTTATGCAACGTCACTCACTTCTATGATGCATTTTCCATTTTCGTCTTGAATGGTACCGACTATTTTTTGCTTCTGTATGGTGAGGTCTTTCACAATTTGGAAGTACATTTTTCTATTATTCTTTATCAGACTGCTCTTTGTCTGTGCAATTGTGTCCAATCCAATCTTCGGTTGCTATCTTCAAGTTTGTTTCTAATAATCGTGTTTATTTATTGGTACACCACTGTCCCTGTTGTGTGTCTGGTGTTTTGTTAGGTCTCTTCGGGAATCACACAAATTCAGAATCTCTGTGTAACCCAGGGTGTTTACTTTGAACGATGGAGGCCAATGATATCCTTGGCAGCTGTTGTAATGACTGTGTTGAAAGCGTCTGTCATCACTTTAGCATCAACATCCATCAAAAGAAGTGGAGCACATTTTCCTCCAATTGTGGTTTGGAATGACTTGCATATTTTAGTGTACATTAGTTGTACAAGGTTGAATTTGAGCCTAATGTTCTTTGGTATGTTCATTTTCTTCAGCCTCACTCGGAAGTTCATAATTACGAGGTTGTGATCACTCACAATATCAACATCTGGAAATGTCCATGTTTTTGCCCTATTGATGCCAGATCGGTAACGGTTTTGAACCAGTATGTAATCCATCTGGTTATGATAGGTTCCATTTGATGCGTGCCATCTCAAGCATGTGAAGCTTTGTGTTGGTCCAGAGTGTTGGCTAGTAAAAAGTTGTTTAAGCTTTCGAACTCGAGCAGCCGTCTCCCTTTTCATTGGCAAGTTCATTACCAAAAGGTCCACAATGGTCATCTGTCTTTTAGAGCATCTTTGCCAAGCTTGGCATTCCAGTCTCCTTGGATGATGAGGATGTCGTTTTTACTGACCATTGCTTAGAATACCCTCTCTATTTCTTTATTATCATGATCGGTAGTTGGAGCATAGACTTGGATAATTGTGATGTTAAAGGGGATGCTTTCAGACGAATGGAGATGATTCTGCTAGATATGGTGAGGCATTCAAGCACAGATTCATTGATGGCTTTATTTACAAGGACGCCTACTCCATATATGGACTTTTTCAACTCTCCACTATAGTTTGGTGTTCTCCTCGGGCTTACCGTCTGACTTGACGAAGTCCCATAATATGCCATGTGTTGTGTTCCAGCTCATGTGTCCACTGTTAAAGTCTTCCAATTTGTGCCAGAGTTCTTATGTTCCAGGTGGCGATTGCGATGCTGTCTCTTGCTATAATTTTATGCAAATTACCAGTAGCACACTTTTCACTTCCGTTCTGGTGGACAACGGCAGGCGTTGTTCTTGTTGACCCGGGCGACGATCGATCAAGTATGGTAACTTCAGATGTGCCCAGCATTATCAGTGTGTCTTGGACGAAATTCATCTGGCGGATACCATCCTTCTCAGGACCAAGGAGTTGTCAGAAGGGGATGAAGCATATCGTCCAACCGCCTTATAGTCTCCACTCCAGATTATTTTCTTTAGGGCTTTATAATATATTGTACTCTTAAAGATCGAATAATTACTTTTACCATTTAATGAAAAGCACTTGGGACTGGACATTAAGTTGAAAGCAAGCCATGTGAAAGTCTACACTTCAAACATACTTTCAAACGCTTCGTTGCGAGTCTCACATTCGACATTACTGTTACCAGTCAAAATATAAATATCCTATTTAATTATAACGAAATATATGTTGATGAAATATCACCCTCCTCTTGCGCAACCGCTCCGGTGGCTGTATTAGTAGTTAAAGCGTCCAAAATGGTACAATCAGCTCGGCATTAGGAGGTTAGAGTTAGGACTGGTTGGCCTGGTGTCAGGATAATGTGACTGGAAGGGACATCATGCTACATGTCTGCGGCGTGATGTCCCAGTTCTAGACATTACTATAAACTGCCACACTGCATACATCGTAGCGATATGACTGAAATTTTTTTAAAAATACTTTAAAAAATACTAATCAAACAAACAAACAAATAAGCAAACCCTCCTCTTACGAGACACCCTGCTATCGTAGCCAGGCATTATAACTCTATGGAGAATCCAGGAGTCATGCATATTTGTAATAATGTCAACGTTTCGTTTACGTGACTTGAAGCTCGCTTTAACGTATGATAAACTGTTAGGCATACGGAACCTGGAAACACGAGCTAAATTATAACTTTTTTTATTTAATGGCAAGGAAACTAATTTTAATTATACCAATCGTTTCGTACATCAGCTAATACCGACGTGTAATTCAGCAACGAACTTTTCAAGATATAGTCCGATGATTGACAAAAGTATTGAACAAATTAAATTCATGCAATTCTTTTCACGCCTTTGATGAAACTGTGTGCCGACGTTACGTTATTATTTATTACATTTACAGTACTTTGGAAATTCTATCCTCCTTTTATTGGGCAGGTATGCAGGAAAAAAGAAACCCTTATGTTTATGCTTCCGAAACATGTAAATATTATATTTTAAAGAGGTTTGGGACTTAATTTATAGAACTGCTGTAATGAAGAGATTAAGGATATATCCCCCTTCCCACAAGTAAACTGTACTGCATCCATTGTAAAATGTTACATGGTAATAGACAGAATCAATATTTCACAGAGCTATTTTCTCTTGCGACTTTCTGTCAGAACTGGATTTTCTACGATGATGACTCTTACGTCTCAGATATATTGCTTCTTTTCCCTTCAGGATAGTGATTTGTTTAAATGTATGAACTGTCAATCAGCACTTAATGTTCAAAGTGACCTTGGATGTACGTCCAAGATCGGCCTAGATTATCATGAAAGCCCGAAGAATAGTAGAAGCCCGAAACTCTAATATCCAAAGTGTCCATTAATCCGAATCAAACTAGTGTCTATCTATCCCCACTAATATCTGTAACATCAGTTCCAAAGGATGTCCCAGGTGACATCAGATATTATGATTCTTTACTTTTCTGTTTCTGTAGCAAACGTAACTTTATTAAACGAATGATTGACGACCAATTCATGATTCAATCTACTAAAAAAGGGCATATAATCGGATAAATGATTTTTCAAAGCCAGTTTCAAAAATATATGTCCGTGTATTTTATTTCGTTTCTTATATTCTTATAAGATCGAGAGACATCAAACTGCTATCCCCACCCTCAAAAAGAGCACAGAGAGAGGCATCTTGTTTAGGTTTGTCTCTATTGACAATAGATGTTTATTCAAGGAACACATTTAAACACTTGCGTCACCACTGGAATCTTGAGACTCATTCATGTACATTCATTTCGTAAACATTCGTACACTCAACGTGTTACAAAACACTCCACAGACAGCAACATCTTAGAAAGTAATGCATTTTAAAAGCTTGCACACAGGTGACGATGTTTATAATTATGGATCCTATAACGATACATGAAAAGTAAGCCAACTTAAATGAATATTAATGAGATTCATTGATATCTCAAAGTCAACCATTGCATGTATCAGTAAATACCGATTAGTATTACAGATCAAAACTCGTAGTGGCAGACTTCAGTAAACATATTAATACAATAAAAGTGCATAGAGGTCAACTGACAAATTTGTAATTAAATCGGGGTTTAAATTGATGCATGTCAGTTGGTATGTTATTTTAATACTGACATCTTATCAGAAATGCACAAATCAGAAATATGTTGTCATGGATCATTTTAGAAAAGCAATAAATCAAATTATCATCTAACTTTTATTTTAGTTCGATCTTGATTGATACCGACAGTTAGTTCATAGTGATATTTAGGAACAAGTTTGACAAATCTTTATAGTTTCCAGAAGTGTGTTCGTCCGTCACTTTAAACACAACAACTTTGAAACTATGACTTGAAACTTAATACGACTCCTACCATAGAATCATACCTTACTCAACATGAATGACGAATTTAGCAATATGCTAGGTCCGTTAATAGATAGAAAGGACACAATCTCTTGTGTCTGTCCTTAGTCAGAAAGGACATAACTTCTTGATCTGTCCTTAGTTAGAAAAGGCACAACCTCATGAGTCTGTCCTTAGAAGCGACACTTCTTGGTCTGTCCTTAGCCGGAACGGAGACAACCTCTCGGTCTGTCCTTAGCCAGATTGAACTTGCATCAGTTCTAAGTTAGTGGGGACTTTACCTCCTTTGTCTGCCGTAGGGGATTTAACCTCTTGGGTCTTTCGTAAGCCAAATGGAACTCTACCTCTTGGGCATGTCCTTAGTCAGAAAGGACTTTACCTCTTTGTCTGTCCTTGGTCAGATGGGACTGTACCTCTTGTGTCTGTCCTTAGCCTTAAGGGACATTACCTCCTGGGTACTTCATTAGCCAGAAAGGACATTACTACTTGGGTTTTTCCTTTGCTGGAGGGGACATTAGGTCTTGGACACTATCGAGATGTTCATACCATACGCGTACGTAAGCTAACGAAGATGAAAAAATGAATACTGAAATGCAGCAAACATTATTCCTGACCAAACCTTAATTCGCCAGCATGCAATGAACCCCATGAGCAACCAAGAGTCTAAAGACACCCCAGATCATGCTCACATATAATTTTAGTTTGCACAAAAAGAAGAATGTAGCTATGAACGCAATGTTTGGCCGTGGGTTCGTCATTACCGCATAGATATTGTCCCCAAGTGGTGCACATTGAAAGAGAAACGAATGGTCGCCTGCACTAGTCTTGAGGGGATGAATTTTTAGATGTGCATGCCAGTACAACGAAATATATTATCGTGAACATTTTGAATAAAGAAATGAAAGTAAAGTAATGATTATAAGAAATATATTTCAAACAAGGAGATAACTATTTTGCATTCTTTCATAAGGCATGAAAATAGTGTCAATCTCTGTGGCAGTTATACATTATAAGATTTAAGCGAAAGTTACCTTTTTTTAAAATTACCGTCGCATCTCCACGGATTAAAGCAATAGATGCATTTTGTGTTAAGTGTAACGCATTTGAATGTGTTCCAGGTAAAAGCAATCTAAGACATTTCTGTTGTAAGGCAACCAATTAATAACCTTTATTAAATATGGTCATACCCTATTTACACTATTCCAAGAAACCATAACTTGGTAATCTCTGCCAGTCAAATTACACAAGGCTGTAATGTATTTATCTGTAAATAATAGAAATCGTCCTAAACGTAGTGATCCAATCTCCTTTTAAAGCGCTGTACGGGACCAATTATTGTATTATTCCAAATTCGTTTAAAGAAAATACAAAACAGATGCAAAATATACGACAGAATCCTCACTTAAAATAGGACAATGTCTTTTTGTGCTATGCGTACATGAATCGCCTTCACAGAGAGTTCTGCAAAGGATAGAATTCAACATATAAGCTGATCAAAAAATCAAAAAACAATTACATTTTCTCCTATGCCTATACATGAATCTGGTCTTGAACTTTTTTTAATAAAAATAAATTTCTTAAAACCGTGTAGGATTTAAGAACAGCAATATTAGTTTATGTTAAAGTGTACAATGACAATTCTTAAAGAAAGATTCAAGATACACTTAACACAAAAATAAAACAAGCTAGAGTTTGACTGGTCTCTAATAAACGGAATATAATGAATTTAAATCAGTTAGCTACCAGATGCTTTGATGTAGCAAACTAAAAATAAAATACAAATAATATATATATATATATATATATAAGGGCGCACGATGGCAGAGGTTCTAAAAATCTGGCCTGTCACCAATCACTGACATTTAACCTCTGTCCGGTAGGTTTCGAGTCTCCACTTCAAGCAATGTGGGTATGTGAATAAGCTACCAGTGTGTTCCGTTGGGTCGGTAGTACTTTCAGGGGTTATCCTTATGTCTTTATTGGGTCGGTGGTACTTTCAGGGTTTATCCCTATGTCTTTATTGGGTCCGTAGTACTTTCAGGGGTTTTCCCTATGTCTTTATCCACCAATATACTTGCCTCCATGTATAACACATCTTGCTCTGACAAACGCCGTTAAACCCAAAACAACAACAATATCAAATTTAACTAATGTAAACGACATAGGCTGTCATATATTGCTACGTAATTGAACGAAATGTATTTTTGTTTCATTTTATTCAGCTTTTTCCATCTGTCAGTCTATCCACCCATTCATAGTATGCATCCTTTAATGCAAAATTTACCACCTATTAGTGTAGTCAAAATGGGAAATGGAATGAAGTCTACAAAATGTATAACCTATGTACATGTATTTTACCTATGTACATGTATTTTACCTATGTACATGTATTTTACCTATGTACGTGTATTTTACCTATGTACATGTATTTTACCTATGTACGTGTATTTTACCTATGATGTGTTTTCAGTATAATTATGGACTAAAAGGGACGGTAACCCAAGCGTACATGTTCTCCATGGGTTGTGATTACTTGGATGTCTGTGAAGGGGCTTTATCGATTATAATCTCCAAATCTAGCAATAAAGGTCAGAAATTCAATTTATATTGTAAAATACTTACGTCACTACTGCAGAACGCAAAGGTCTCTACATTCTTACTCGACAGATGCAATATAGTCTCAGTAAATAATAAAGAACGAGTGATCAAAACGTTTCAGAAGAATGTTTGCCCAGTGGAAGGCCATCTCTAATAAAATAAATCAATACCATGAGATGATACATACTTGTTATGGCAAAGCAAAATTAGATTCCTTTAGCGAATACCACACAATTAAAAAAAACTAAAGGAGGTACAAATCCGGCCGAAGTAAAATTAAGGCGTCTCAGTTTAGGTATATAGTGTTTAAGTATGTAGTGTTTAGGTATATAGTGTTTAGGTATATAGTGTTTAGGTATATAATGTTTAGGTATATAGTGTTTAGGTATATAGTGTTTAGGTATATTGTGATGGGTAAGAGGATTTCAAACAGATTGAACCGATAAACTGTTGCATTCTCTCTGAAAATGGTGTTAAATTTTATAATAGCTGTTGTGAAAATATGATTTAGAACTAATTACCCGATTTGTTACAGTCGTTGATGAGATCACACTTTCTTCAACTTTTCAATAGTTCTGTAATTGTATTTATTGTAACCTACAGCCGAATAAAACTAAAAATAATTTTATAACATGATTGGTTTGATCGAACTGATATTATGACTCTCTCAATTTTAAAGTAGAATTTAATTTGCACCGGTAACTTTTATGTAATAGAGCCTTTGACATTCGGACATTTTCATCGAGTCGGTGTATGCACAATTTTTAACGTAAAGATTGATTAAATCTCCTGGGTTCTAGTCTGACGGTACAAAGCATTCATTTTTCACTGATATTGAAAGCGTTCTGTGTACACAAACTCAAATTAAAATTTTAAACATTTAACATCTAAAATAGGAATCAAAAATATTGCAATGATGATAATCAATTACATTAGAACTCCTATTATGTAGACCAGGGTAGCCTATTTAAATTACAACGGCAGTGTAAGCTGCGTTTTGTAATCACAGGGCAAAGGCACAATAAAATAACTTAACAATCAAAATTGCATTCAACTTTCAAAATTTATAGTTTTTTAAGTCCTCATAATAGACGAGAAGAGATCATATTTTCTTCTTAAAGAAAACATCCATTATGCAGTCTGTCAGGACACCGATTCTAGTGTTATTGATTTATCTGACCGCGCTTCCATTCCTTGTAATTTCATTCGACGATAAAAGTCAAACTATAAGATTCATTTGATTAATGGACTTGAAGAGCTCCATTTTAAATCGTAGAATAGCATCTCCGATGTAAGATCTCGTTAAAAAAAGATTTAACTTTATCAAGTACCGATGCCTCGCAATATTTTTAAATAACCGCCACCACAAAGAAGACTAATACAAATAACCTCCAGATATTAAATCTTAATTGCTGCCAACGAAACCTGCTTTAAAATGTGCATGCTCTAAAATTCACATTCTCTATACTTCATATGCTGTAATATTCACTTTCTTTAATGCTTTAAAATTCACGTGCTCTAAAATTCAAATGCTTTAAAATTTACATGCTCTAAAATTCACATGCTCTAAAATTTACATGCTCTAAAATTCATATGCTGTAATATTCATTTTCTCTAAAGCTTTAAAATTCACGTGCTCTAAAATTCACATGCTCTAAAATTCATATGCTTTAAAATTCTCGTGCTCTAAAATTCACGTGCTCTAAAATACACATTCTCTAAAATTCACATGCTCTAAAATTCACATCCTCTAAACTTCATATGCTGTAATATTCACATGCTCTAAAATTCATATTATGTAATATCCACTTTCTCTAAAGCTTTAAAATTCACGTGCTCTAAAATGCACATGCTTTAAAATTCACGTGCTTTAAAATACACATTCTCTAAATTCACGTGCTCTAAATTTCACGTGCTCTAAAATACATATTCTCTAAAATTCATGTGCTCTAAAATTCACGTGCTCTAAAATTCAGGTACTCTAATATACATATTCTCTAAAATTCATGTGCTCTAAAATTCACGTGCTCTATAATACACATTCTCTAAAATTCACGTGCTCTAAAATTCACGTGCTCTATAATACATATTCTCTAAAATTCACGTGCTCTAAAATTCACATGTTCTAAAATACACATTCTCTAAAATTCACATGCTCTACAATTCACATTCTTTAAAATTCACATGTTCTAAACTTCACGTAATCTAACGTTTGCTCTAAATTTCACATGCTGTAACGTTCATATTCTCTAAATATCACACTCTTCAAAGTTCACATCTCTTAACAAATCACATTCTCTAAAATTCACACGCTCTAAATTTCATATGCTATAAAATTCACTCTCTTTAAAATTCACATTCCCACACTCTAAAATTCCCATGCTCAAAAATTCACACGCTCTAAAATTCATATTCTCTAAAATACATAAGCTCTAAATTTCATATGCTCTGAAATTCATATGCAAATGCTCTGAAATTCATATGCTATGAAATTCATATGCTCTGAAATTGGTATGATCAATATTGTGTGAATGGTTTAAAACAGATACATGTTCATGTCATTCCTGGTGATAGATTCCAGACCTCAGGTTAGTACTTTCAATGCTTGATGTGAGTATCTATCAGATATTGGTGTGAGTATCTATCAGATGATGTCAGTATCTATCAGATATTGATGTGAGTATCTATCAGATATTGATGTGAGTATCTATCAGATATTGATGTGAGTATCTATCAGATTGTTGTTAAATCAACCTCGTAATAAACTATATGAAGAAGACTTTCATTTAAAACGACCCCCATTTACGGCTTCTACTTCGAACTGATGTTAAAATATAGTATGTGAGCTGAATGGTTTGTTTTAGTGTTTTACAGGTTTGTTCAAACACTATAGTTGAATAAAGCTAAACCTTTTGTAGCGTTCTGCTAAGGCTGGGGTGGTGTACTTCCAAAATATTAATTAAAATATTATGGAAGTTTCACCTGGCTCGTGAATTTAAATTTAGATTAAAGACCAAATAGGTATACGGCTCTGAGCCCCCAGTTATATATATATATATATATATATATATAACACGAAGATGAAATTCAATAATAACAATTTAATGAAACCTATAAAGTTAAATGTCACACAATCACTTGTCCTCTAAGTGATAGCCTATTTCATCTTATGATTTTCAGTGTGAGTTCGATTTTCCACCTGGCCTTTGGTTGTACTCATCTATTATCCTATCCTTCCGCTCTTCCTGAATTTCACCTCTCCCGATTTCTCTCCTCCCTTCACTTTCCTTCCGTTTCTCTATCCAGACTATTGGGACCACTTTCACTGGTCTGTCCCACGAAACTTCCTCTCCAGGTTTCCCTCTTTCCTTTTCTTTCTTCCGTCTATAACGGAGACACTGGGACCACTCACTAGTCTGTCCCTCGAAGCTTCCTTTTTAGAAGCTATACTTAGAATTATGTTCTAAGGTTTTTCCCGCCAATTAACGTATGGCTACGGAGTTCCAATTCTTTACAGACAATCCTCCTTAACGGGTAATCGGAAACTAAAGCTAGCCGGCCGGTTAAAGATATTATATTTTAAAATAAATCAGGGTCCCACCCCTTCCTCGATTCTGATTGGGTAGCGCTGTGGCCCTATCCACTCGACGTATTCAATCTGGCGGTCAGTCAGCGTATCCAGAAGATAAGGCACGCCTACTCCTTCTGGCAGCTTCTTTGATGTACAAAACATCCTTCCAGTCCAAGGTGCTAATTACACTTCTGACGGGCTTTTGGTCAGCTTCCTCTCTTAACTATGGCAACTTACGTAAGGGATGGTGTTAGCCTGCGGTCATGTGTAACAATAAACAGTGGCTTGTCCGACTTACTTGATAACACATGGTTCTAATTTAATTTTGGATCGGGCAACGCCACATCCCCCCACGCTTGAGAATAAAATCGGGATTTTATTCCCTCAAAATTACTCCAAATGCAAAGGCTTTACTATACGATTAAAACTAAAATCATCGTGACACTACACGACTAAATAACAAAGTCATCGTGACACTACACGAATAAAACATGAATATATATACACAGAGTGATTATTAAATTTCAGCGCTTCTGCTCATGAAATCAGCGCCTACGTTCTCTGTACCTTTCACGTATCTGATGTGCATTTGGTACTGCTGTAAGAACAGCGACCATCGCATCAAACGTCCATTCGATAATTTCGCCTGCGCGAGGTAGGCGAGTGGTTGATGGTCGGTCTCCAATATGAATTTCCGTCTATATAGGTATCGCTCGAACCGTGATATGCCGAACACGATTCCGAGACATTCCCTCTCCGATACGGAGTAGTTCTTCTCGGCAGCAGACAACTTCCGACTGCCGTATGCGACAGGGAAAAGCGTTTTGTCATGCTCCTGTAGCAGTACTGCTCCCAGTCCTGTGTCGCATGCATCGGTGCGAAGAACGAATTCCTTATCCAAATCCGGTAGACGAACAACGGCGTCGGATGTAAGCCTAGCCTTCAGTGTTTGGAAAGCGTGCTCACACGCATCTGTCCAAATAATCTTACTCGGGGTCCGTTTCTTGGTTAGGTCGGACAACGGCCCCGCAATCGCGCTTAAATTGGGCACATACCTCCGGTAATACCCGGCTAATCCCAGAAATGACCTAACCTCAGTTTTCGTGGTGGGCCGTGCGGCGTTTTTCAGCTGCTCTACCTTTGACTTCTCTGGGGACAGTGTGCCTTGGCTGAGGGTATGTCCTAAGTAATCCAAGGTCCGGAACCCAAGGTGACATTTGGAAGGGCGAGCTGTTAATCCCGTCTGACGTAGCCGTTCCAAAACGTCGGCTAATAGAGTGAAGTGTTCACTCCACGTCTCTGTGGCCAACAAGAGGTCGTCCATGAAGTTGTAGACACCCCTATCGCGTAAGGGCTCCAACAACTTCCGCATCATCCTAGTAAAGACGCTGGGCGCGTTCTGTACCCCGAACGGCATGACCAACCATTGGTAGGTCCCGTCGGGAGTAGCAAAAGCGAGCTTTGCCCTATCCTCCTTCCTTACCGGAATTTGCCAATACCCCTTGGACAAATCCAGCTTGGAAAAATATTTCGCTTTTGAGACCGAAGCGAAGATATCTTCCGGGTCAGGTAACATTTCGACTTGAAATTCTGTCACCTGATTCAGCTTCCTGTAGTCGACGCAGAACCGATGAGTGCCGTCTTTCTTCTGCACTAGGACTACTGGTGAGCTGTACGGAGAGTCGGCAGGTTCGATTACTCCCAGAGAAATCATCTGCTCAATTTCCTCCCTTACAACTTGTCGTTTCGCGTGGGGCAAGGGGTATGGTTTCCGCTGCACTGGTCGGTCGTCCACCATCTTTAACCCGAACTCGACAAGCGCCGTCCTCCCGGGTTTTTCGGTTAACACGTCGGAATACCCGGCCAGCAGGGTCTCTATCTCGTCCCGCTGGCCTCCAGTTAACATGGGGTCACACTTCACGTCCGACGGAGTCTCGACTCTCGTTAATGGACAGCTCGGGACAGTGTTGGCACCTTCCGGATCGCCTTCGGCATCCTCGGTGACTATCGTGGCGACAACAAAATCGCTTACGGTCTCCCTTTCCCGGTACCTCTTGAGCAAATTGGCATGGTACAATTTCTCTTTCGTCGGTAGCCGTATCCGGTAGGTTTGACCTCCGACCTTCTCGGTGACGACGTATGGACCCCTCCATGAAACTTGCAACTTGTTGTGTTCCCGGGGCAACAACAACAACACCTTATCCCCTACCTCAAACTGACGTGGTTTTGCGCGCTTATTGTAATTTTTCGCCTGCTGCACCTTAGCTGGTTTGAGATTATCTTGCGCGAGAGAACAAACCTCTTCCAGTTTGTTGCGCAAATCCGAAACGTACTGGTAGGTAGTGCGTACTTCCCGGTATGCGAAAAGCATGGCAGGAATATACCTGTCTCAATCCTTGGGGCGGCCTTCGCACAATTTCTTGAGCGTGTGCTTTAGAGTCCCATTAAACCGTTCGACCAATCCGTTACATTGGGGGTGATACGGTGTAGTCGTGAGGTGCTTAATTGACATGAGACGATTCACCTCCGCCATCACACGACTCATGAATTGTGTCCCTTGATCGGTCAAGATCTCGTCGGGCACTCCGACTCTTGACCAGATCACAAACAGAGCTTCAGCGACGGTTTCCGTGTCAATGTTACGCAATGCTACGGCCTCCGGATAGCGTGTAGCATAATCGACGACCGTTAAAATATACCGATTTCCGTGCGCAGACGCTGGTTTTATCGGTCCGATTAAATCGATGGCGATACGTCTAAATGGTTCATCGATAAGGGGCGTACTCCCCAAGGGAATGGGTCGATGATCCGTTTTCGGTGCCATTCTCTGGCATTTGTCAAAGGAGAGACATAACCGTTTAACGTCTCCCTGGACCCCTGGCCAGTAAAACTCTTTTACCAGACGGTCACGTGTCTTAGCAATTCCCATGTGCCCTCCCATGAGACTCTCGTGCGCGAGTTTTAATACTTCGCCTCTCTTCTCTTTCGGCACGACAACTTGCTTCAACTGTTCGCTGTCTTTCCTGGCGTGGCGATACAAGATTCCCTTCTTGTACACGAACTTCACCCCGCCATTCGGATTTTCTTTCTCTGTTCCTGCTTCTGCGTGTTTATGCAACTGCGCCAGAGTTGCGTCCTCCTGTCGCAGCTTCCTCAACTCAGCTGGAAGAACATTACTAACCGGTGTCGAGGTAACTTGGATCGGCTTCTGTTTCGGCTGTCGACTCATGGCCCTGGTCTCAACAGCACTCACTGGCATAGGTGTACAGGTTTCGGGGTTCGGCTGGGGTAACACATAACGGCATCCCAGTATGACGTCATGTGATAGTCCCTCCATCCAAGCAGCTGCAATCTTCCCCATCACGTATGGTGAATCGAGGTCAATGACAGCTACTGGTAATGAGTCACGCGCGCAGTTCGCGTACTGAACTTCTATTACCTCCCCTGTATAGTCCTCCGGCTTGACATACTTCTTGTCGACAAGCGCGGGGACGCTGCACCCAGTGTCATACCAGAAGGTGGCACCTTCACCATTGACAGTTGCGGCCGCAAGGTTGGCTGGGTTGCGACTCGCTTCCGGCACGCACTCCTTCCTAGCAACGACATTCACCTGGGTCTGCCTGCCCTTGGGACAGTCCCTGGCAAAATGCCCCAGGCGCTTGCAGTTAAAACACGTCGGTGGCCCTCGCCGACTTGCAAGTCCTGGCTTCGTGGGTGAGGCCTGTCCAGGTCGATAGGTGGCATCCCTACCTGTAGGTGCCCCTCCGACCTTTCCGTCGCCCTGACGGTTGCGGACAGCCGGCTCAACCTCCCCCATACGACGCGACTCAGAGGGTCGGGGTCGATCCGTGCCCCCGGAACCTCCACTCTTCGAGTGCGCCTGCTCATATCGCTTCGCCATGTTAGCGATCTCTTCGAGCGTCCGGTGCTCTCTCTCTGCTAGGAAGACTGTCAACTCGCGACGGTAAGTACTCAGGACATGTTCCTTGAGTATAACCTCGCGTGGCCCCTCGTACGAACGTTCGACTTCGGCCATTTTCATCCACTTCTCAAAAAAACCTCGAACCCGGTTGTGGAATTGAGAGTGGGTCTCTGTTACCTTTTTCGCCGAGTCCCGAAAAAGTTTCCGGTAAGTCTCGGCGGTCAGCCGATAATGGCAGAGAAGGGCCTTATTGAGGGCATTGTAGTCATCAGCCTCTTCTGCAGCTAAGCCGTGGTAGACTTCCCGAGCTGCACCTTGCAAAAAGGCTGAGACATTAATGGCCCAGTGCTGTTCAGAAACCTGATGAGCGTGTGCGAGTTTCTCGAACTGCACGAGAAAATCGTCAATAGCCTCCTCCCTGTCATTGAAGCGTGGCATGTTGATCTGGGCCAGTCGGTGGTCGATGAAGGATCGTCCGGTCCCTCCAAAACTCGTACTAGCGTCGTCCCTATCGCTGTCCCTAGCTGCTAGCTTTACCTTCTCCATTTCGAGAGTGTGAGCAAGTCTGGCTAGCTCCAGTTCTTTCTCTCTCTCTTTCTCTGCTTCTCTCTCCGCTGCTTCCTTGGCCAGCGCTTTCTCTGCCTTCCATTCCTTGATTCTTTATTCGATCAATGCAGCCAGGCAATCTCCCTCGTATCCAAGATCTTCCGACCCCATGGCACGGTACTCTTTGATCATTTGCCTTTCTGTAGCCATGTTTATATACTAATACGAAGTGATACCTTGTCTCAACCCTGCTAACAATGGACAGATTTTACAACTTCCTAGCCAAATACTTACCTGTCGACAACTAATTCCGTTCAGGTAAGATATTTGCTCGATATTTGCTTCACAATTACTGCAGGTAATTAAAGATCTACAATGCATGCAAATATCAAATATAACAAACATAAGATGAGAAAATCATAAAAATTCAAAATACACTGGATGGAAAATAACTCACAACTGTTTCACACTGTTCATTAATACTCCTAACAAATAAACTTTTGGTCTTTAAACTAATATTTATGTCCAATTCAATCCCGGACGAAAGCGCCCACTGTAGCGTTCTGCTAAGGTTGGGGTGGTGTACTTCCAAAATATTAATTAAAATATTATGGAAGTTTCACCTGGCTCGTGAATTTAAATTTAGATTAAAGACCAAATAGGTATACGGCTCTGAGCCCCCAGTTATATATATATATATATATATATATATATATATATATATATATATATATATATATATATATATATATATATATATATATATATATATATATATATAACACGAAGATGAAATTCAATAATAACAATTTAATGAAACCTATAAAGTTAAATGTCACACAATCACTTGTCCTCTAAGTAATAGCCTATTTCATCTTATGATTTTCAGTGTGAGTTCGATTTTCCACCTGGCCTTTGGATGTACTCATCTATTATCCTATCCTTCCGCTCTTCCTGAATTTCACCTCTCCCGATTTCTCTCCTCCCTTCACTTTCCTTCCGTTTCTCTATCCAGACTATTGGGACCACTTTCACTGGTCTGTCCCACGAAACTTCCTCTCCAGGTTTCGTTCTTTCCTTTTCTTTCTTCCGTCTATAACGGATACACTGGGACCACTCACTAGTCTGTCCCTCGAAGCTTCCTTTTTAGAAGCTATACTTAGAATTCTGTTCTAAGGTTTTTCCCGCCAATTAACGTATGGCT
Source organism: Unio pictorum (assembly GCA_030141615.1). Taxonomy (NCBI): domain Eukaryota; kingdom Metazoa; phylum Mollusca; class Bivalvia; order Unionida; family Unionidae; genus Unio; species Unio pictorum. The sequence continues at coordinate 453,364 of JARLTB010000003.1, forward strand.
ACGGAGTTCCAATTCTTTACAGACAATCCTCCTTAACGGGTAATCGGAAACTAAAGCTAGCCGGCCGGTTAAAGATATTATATTTTAAAATAAATCAGGGTCCCACCCCTTCCTCGATTCTGATTGGGTAGCGCTGGGGCCCTATCCACTCGACGTATTCAATCTGGCGGTCAGTCAGCGTATCCAGAAGATAAGGCACGCTTACTCCTTCTGGCAGCTTCTTTGATGTACAAAACATCCTTCCAGTCCAAGGTGCTAATTACACTTCTGACGGGCTTTTGGTCAGCTTCCTCTCTTAACTATGGCAACTTACGTAAGGGATGGTGTTAGCCTGCGGTCATGTGTAACAATAAACAGTGGCTTGTCCGACTTACTTGATAACACATGGTTCTAATTTAATTTTGGGTCGGGCAACGCCACACCTTTATATATCGCTTAATAAATCAGAACAAAGCTTGAGTAGACACGAGGCGAAAGAATTTGGTAGACCCAGTCTTGCCCTATGATAAATGTTAAATACAATACACCTATTGTTTATATGTTACAGTCATAATCTGCAAGGTGTTGGAGCTGTCCAGATAATACGCTGTAACGTGACTCTAATTACGTCATCATTGATATCGAACTAGAGATTGTCGTGTGTTAACGTTCGATTGACAGATAGGGGTCACGGGCAATTTTTACCCACTCCAAAGGTCATATAACAATAGTAATAAATCGGTTAAAAATGATGAATGGATAGTTGTAGACTTTAAAGGAGTCAAACAGTAACAGAGTAACGTCTTACTGTATGTTCTACGTCAATTGAAATGATCATTGCATTTCGAATATTTTGGCTTTTAACAGAAAACGGTCTTGATAGTTATCGAATGGCCGCGAGTAATGCTTGCATGGTCAGGTGTAATAATAGCGAATTTGCGTAGAAGGAACACTCGATTAATTCTTTAAAGAACTGGGTAAAATGCTACTAACGTAAAGGTTATAACGGCACAAAATTCGAGTGTTTAATTAGAGGTGATAGCACCCGTTATATCAGACAGCCAACAAGACGAGACAACACATTCTAGACTTGTCCTAAGAAGATTGTAACCTCACAGACATTGAGATAGTATCTTCTTTAAAATTAGACAGAAGTGTCGATCCAAATTTTTTGTTACTATAATGTAAAGCTGGCATGGCCCTTTCCATGGTAAAGCTGGCATGGCCCGTTCCGTGGTAAAGCTGGCATGGCCCGTTCCGTGATAAAGCTGGCATGGCCCGTTCCATGGTAAAGCTGGCATGGCCCGTTCCATGGTAAAGCTGGCATAGCCCGTTCCATGGTAATACACCTTGGCAATCTTAGTGGAATTTAATTTCAGACGCCTTTATGTGTTTTGTACAAACAATCTATTAACAAAGATATAGCAGTTCGTATTTATCCATTTGGATTTAAATTAGATTTTGTCGCGAAAGGCAGTTTGTACAATCCTCTTCGATAACAAGAGCCTAATGTTTCAAGAACTATGACGAACAGCTCGATAAATACTCCTTGGTGAAAATAGAGGACGTTAAATGAGGCAAGTGGTGTGTGTGTATGTCTGTGTGTGTGTGTGCGTTTGTATTTGGTGTTAACCGAGGACATTCGTGAGATTACACACCAACGTACCGAGGACACACCTCCAACCGAGGACGTCCTCGGTTGGAAATGGTGGGATAAATGTTAAAATATTGCTTCTACCAACTATTTGACCCTAGAAAAACTTAAAATCATGTTATTCAGAAATGTACCCATTTACACGTTTGGTGCTTGTTCGCGATTTTGGAGTGTATCTTTCTTCCAAAGCTGACGTTACACACGCCCGAAACCATGTCCTCGATTGCCCGGTGAAAAACTTGTAGAGAGATCTCCGCTATCAAATTACACGTTGCAAAAACGTATTATCTCCCTTAAGATCCAAGCATCAAATACCAACTACTAAACTAAATTAAAAGAAAAGCTTGTGCATATATCAGTCCTTGGTATATTTATTAATACTTTATGCATGTGAGACAATAGTGTTTGGAAACTCACGATACATGCATGCTCGTCCAATACAGGCAAATAAATAGACATATACGAAAGAATTACATCAAAATGCTTTTGGAAATATGCATGAATATATTGTTTAGTTGTACCGAAATTGCGGGCCATTCGTAAAGTTCAAACGTCCTTCTTTACGGCGAGGTTTAATGCACGTAAAGATAGTGAAAAGACATCTTTGATATGCAAAAGTTATTTTTTGATTATTAAATGAGATTTTTCCGCTCTTATTTCATCTGCCCACTTAGTATTCAAATACGATTGAACAGGTGACATCATAAATCATAAACCGTTCAATGCAATCAATGTACTTTTAAATGCATATACTTGCTCCAGGTCGTGATTTGGTGACTTTGATTAACATACCGTGAATTGTTTTGAGTCGATAGTTCCGTTGTAAACGAAATCTTATTAAAACAACACACAAAATATAAACATAATGCAGCAATCTATATTGTTTTCCCAAATTTAAAGAGATTTTCAACAATAGCCAAACGTTTAGAATTTTCTACTGGACCAACCTGTATTCATAATGTGAAAGAACAATTATTTAGAGCTGCATTTGTTTGTAATATTATTACTCATTTAGTCTTCCTTTAGTATGTTTTACACATACGGTGATGCGGGAAATTTTTCTTTATAAAACTAAATCTGTTACTGTTGTATCATTAAAATATATTCTTGTTCATTCATGGCGCTAAACCAATAAAACAGGATAAACTGTTTGTAAAAAGGTATTGAAAACTTATCCTCGTCAACTAACTCTATAAACACATGTACTCTCATAATTCTCTGTATTTCAGTTCCAGAATTCTTGAACTTTATAGCTATTTAGGAGGTTTCAATTCAGTTAAAATAGATAAGTTGTTGTCATTGTTGTTGTTATTGTTGTTTTAGCATATGATTATATTTTGTGTTGTGGTGAAAAAGTAGTAGCAAAATGCAGTTTTCGTGAAATGCACAATATGCTGAACACAAACATTCGTTCTTATTTTCAACATCAACTCTGCATGTACCAGAGAGAGAGAGAGAGAGAGAGAGAGAGAGAGAGAGAGAGAGAGAGCGAGAGAGAGAGAGAGAGAGAGAGAGAGAGAGAGAGAGAGACGCGTATTATGCAACGAAAATAGTACTCTATTTTGTAAAAAAATACGAATAGTCATTGCCGAAAATGCGAGTTTCCTGCCGTAAACGTTCAAATCCAGCCGAATCATATTATCTCCAGAACGGTGGATTAGTCAGAAGCGTGTTATGTCATACTAATGTCTAATTGCAGGACAATCAGTCATTCAATAACTTGAACAGTCAGTCAATAACAACAATATATATATATATTCAAATACTAATTCAATTGCCCTAAAGAACAGTTGTAAACGAAACTCACTAGCCCACCTGAGCTATCACTTCTAATATGTATCATAAAGCATCCGTATCTAACATGGTATTTTATTTCGTTAATTTTCCATGACAAAGCTAGTAACATAATTATCGTACATAAGACTCCATTCCAAATCTAGCCGTGTCAGGTCTAGAAAACTATTTTTTCAGTATCGTAAGAGTATTCATTTTCTGTATCTTTGTCTGACATAGCAGTAGATTACTTTCCATAATTAAACCTTTACTTTTTTAATAACTTTATTACTTATATAATTTAATCATATTCATGCAGAATCTTGGTGTTAGTTTGGATTTCAGATCTTGTGAATTGCAGTACAATGTGTTCAGTACATTTGGGGATTTCTCTAAAAACAAAATGGAAACAGAAAAAATAAGGCGCAAATCGACCAGCTGTATAAAACAATGCGAGCGAGATCATTCAGAAAATGCATTATTATTATTACTTCAAGAGTAGAGTTGACATCCTTTTTATATGTATTGCTGGTGCACTGATATTGTGAACGCTTTATATAGTTGGCATTTATTCCGCTCATGGTCATTACATAGTTTTACATAGTTCTGAACGAATATCCAACCCAATTTATATGTGGAGTTATTTTACGACAAAACAAGCTAAGTAGGTTACTTAGTACCGACGGTAAAGCGTTTTGCCCGGTGATACACAAGGTTTGAGACACCGGAAAGCTAACAAATGGGCATTTTTGGCACCCAAATTCGACCCGTATATTTATACATTTACTAAATGCCAGTTATCTGCAAAATGAAACACATATCGCTTCTGACATTATCCATTTCCCTTTAAAAAATGTGCGTGTAAAACGATTGTTTTACATCATCGTTCACAACAAGTTTTTAAGGACTGATAACTAAACACTCCTTACTAATATTACAAAAAGCTTGATCTTAATTTTCCGGTCGAATTATATATAGGTATGAGTAGATACATTTTCTTTTTAATGAATGCCCCTTCCTTCTGGAAGAACATAAGTTTGATTAAAAAAATTATTTTAATTTTAATTTAATTTAATTTAATAAAATTTTTCATTGAATTATTAATTTTTTATTATTTTATTTTTAGTTAGTTTTTCTCAGTTTTCTGACAGCTTAACGCTTATTGACAAGTACTGAATTGGCACAATGAGCAAATTGCTTATGAAGAACGGCCATGCATACTCTCTGCACATGCAGTTTCTAAAAAAATTAAAATGAAACCAGATGTTGTTATATCACTTAAGGATGATAAAAAATAGGTGAGATTTATATATGCAGCAGGAATAAGCTACACATCATCAGTCTTTGTGTAACAAGGAGTGCATAAAAATCATGATATATACATCTTTACGTGCTGGAGTTGGTTTTAAGTAAGTCAGCTGAATCTTCATGTTGATGTCTTTGAACTGAAACTTACTACACGGGATTAATTGGAGTGTGATTTAACATCTGTGAGATTTTGACACTGAAATGACCTTATTTCCTGACCAGCCTGCACATGAACAATAAAACCTAGAACGCATTAGGCATTATTAAGCTTTATTTTTCCTTCCTATCTCATTGTCGACAAAAAAAAAGCTAAATAACACATTGTGCTTTTATAATAATAAGATCGAAGTTTATTTGATTTCATTTTTATTATATTGACATACTTTCAATACTAGCATGCAAAGTTTTAAGTATCAATATTACCAATGAGAAATGAAAATTAGGCGGCAGAATATATGTATTCTATGTTAATAATTCGCATAGTATTAATTATCCATAAACGGGTAAAACAAACTTTGGTTTGAAAACGGTACGAGTTTTCTCATTTTACGCAAGTGTTGTTTGTTTTTTTTTTTGGTTTCAATTTTTGTTCATTCTTCATGTACAATTTTCTCAGCTTTAAACATTATATAAATGGCAGACTAAATTATACAACATTGATGAATTTAGCACTGATCAAAGCTTTGCATGCCTGTAAAGAACGCTCCATAGCTTCGGACAGAAGAAAGGAATCTCCATGTACCGTTACTAAAAGGTGAAAGAGGGGTCAAGTTTGTCTGCATTTTACGGGTCCTACTGATGCATCAATCACAATTAAGTATTAACTTTGCAATTGACTGTTAGGACACGACCAAAATGAAGTTATATTTTATTTAAACAAAGTGTTTTTCAAAAAAACGTTATAATGGATTGTAAACAATTATAAAAGATATAATGGGTAGATTACACGAGTGTCTGTGTTAAATGAAATGTATGGAACAAATTGAATTGTTTAGGACTTTAAACCATTTTAAATCTTCTTAAATTTACCATGGCATTACAATGTAAATACCAATATTATTCAGTAAGAACCGTATAAAGAGATCACTTTAAATTACATTGCCTAACGTTATATATTGTCATGCCATATTTCATTATATAAATGGGCGTGTGTTATTAAACTAGTGTAATATTGGAAAATATGACCAATCAATCAATAAATTGACCAGTCACTCAATAACAACAAGATATATATTCAAATAATAATGTAATTGCCTAAATAACAGTTGTAGACGAAACCCATATGGAAGTTACAGTTACTTTGGATTTGATGTAACAATCTTTCAATCATATCGCTACGATGTCTGAAGTGTGACGGTCTATAATGATATCTTGCACTGGGGCATCATGTAGCAGACATGTAGCATGATGTCCCACCCTGTCACATTATCCTGATACCAGGCCAACCAGTCCTAACACTAACCTCTTAATGTTGTGCGCCAAGCGAGGCAGCTACTAGTACCATTTTTATAAGTCTTTGGTATGACTCGGCCGGGGTTCGAACCCGCTACCTACTGTATCAGAGTCGGATGCTTTAACCACTAGGCCACCGAAGCGATCAATGCTAGTATGTATCATGAAGCATCCGTATCTAACATGGTAATACGTTTTGTTCATTTCCTATTACAAAGTTAGTCATATAGTTACCGTACATGAGACTCCTATCCAAATCTAGACGTGTTATATAATACAGGTCAAGCAAAACTTATTTTTCAGTACCCTAAGAGTATAGCAGTGGATTACTTTCCCATAATTAAACCTTTACATCTATATTTTTATAACTTTATTAATTCTAAAAAATTTGCTGATATTCATGCAGAATGTTGGTGTCAGTTTCAATTTCAGATCTTGTAGTTGCACTACAATGGGTAAAGTACATTTTGGGATTTCGCTAAAAACAAAAGGAAAAATAAAAAGGTGCAAATCGACCAGCTGTATAAAACAATGCGAGCGAGATCATTCAGAAAATGCATTATTATTATTACTTCAAGAGTAGAGTTGACATCCTTTTTATATGTATTGCTGGTGCACTGATATTGTGAACGCACTGTATAGCTGGCATTTATTCCGCTCATGGTCATTACATAGTTTTACATAGTTCTGAACGAATATCCAACCCAATTTATATGTGGAGTTATTTTACGACAAAACAAGCTAAGTAGGTTACTTAGTACAGACGGTAAAGCGTTTTGCCCGGGGATACACAAGGTTTGGGACACCGGAAAGCTAACAAATGGGCATTTTTGGCACCCAAATTCGACCCGTATATTTATACATTTACTAAATGCCAGTTATCTGCAAAATGAAACATATATCGCTTCTGACATTATCCATTTCCCTTTAAAAAATGTGCATGTAAAACGATTGTTTTACATCATCGTTCACAACAAGTTTTTAAGGACTGATAACTAAACACTCCGTACTAATATTACAAAAAGCTTGATCTTAATTTTCCGGTCGAATTATATATAGGTATGAGTAGATACGTTTTCTTTTTAATGAATGCCCCTTCCTTCTGGAAGAACATAAGTTTGATTTAAAAAATTATTTTAATTTTAATTTAATTTAATTGAATAAAATTTTTCATTGAATTATTAATTTTTTATTATTTTATTTTTAGTTAGTTTTTCTCAGTTTTCTGACAGCTTAACGCTTATTGACAAGTACTGAATTGGCACAATGAGCAAATTGCTTATGAAGAACGGCCATGCATACTCTCTGCACATGCAGTTTCTAAAAAAATTAAAATGAAACCAGATGTTGTTATATCACTTAAGGATGATAAAAAATAGGTGAGATTTATATATGCAGAAGGAATAAGCTTCACATCATCAGTCTTTGTGTAACAAGGAGTGCATAAAAATCATGATATATACATCTTTACGTGCTGGAGTTGGTTTTAAATAAGTCAGCTGAATCTTCAGTTTGATGTCTTTGAATTGAAACTTACTACACGGGATTAATTGGAGTGTGATTTAACATCTGTGAGTTTTGACACTGAAATGACCTTATTTCCTGACCAGCCTGCACATGAACAATAAAACCTAGAAAGCATTAGGCATTATTAAGCTTTATTTTTCCTTCCTATCTCATTGTCGACAAAAAAAAGGTAAATAACACATTGTGCTTTTATAATAATAAGATCGAAGTTTATTTGATTTCATTTTTATTATATTGACATACTTTCAATATTAGCATGCAAAGTTTTAAGTATCAATATTACCAATGCGAAATGAAAATTAGGCGGCAGAATATATGTATTCTATGTTAATAATTCGCATAGTATTAATTATCCATAAACGGGTAAAACAAACTTTGGTTTGAAAACGGTACGAGTTTTCTCATTTTACACAAGTGTTGTTTGTTTTTTTTTTTTGTTTCAATTTTTGTTCATTCTTCATGTACAATTTTCTCAGCTTTAAACATTATATAAATGGCAGACTAAATTATACAACATTGATGAATTTAGCACTGATCAAAGCTTTGCATGCCTGTAAAGAACGCTCCATAGCTTCGGACAGAAGAAAGGAATCTCCATGTACCGTTACTAAAAGGTGAAAGAGGGGTCAAGTTTGTCTACATTTTACGGGTCCTACTGATGCATCAATCACAATTAAGTATTAACTTTGCAGGTGACTGTTAGGACACGACCAAATGAAGTTATATTTTATTTAAACAAAGTGTTTTTCAATAAAACCTTATAATGGATTGTAAACAATTATATAAGATACTGTATAATGGGTAGATTACACGAGTGTCTGTGTTAAATGAAATGTATGGAACAAATTGAATTGTTTAGGACTTTAAACCATTTTAAATCTTCTTAAATTTACCATGGCATTACAATGTAAATACCAATATTATTCAGTAAGAACCGTATAAAGAGATCACTTTAAATTACATTGCCTAACGTTATATATTGTCATGCCATATTTCATTATATAAATGGGCGTGTGTTATTAAACTAGTGTAATATTGGAAAATATGATCAATCAATCAATAAATTGACCAGTCACTCAATAACAACAATATATATATATTCAAATAATAATGTAATTGCCTAAATAACAGCTGTAGACGAAACCCTTATGGAAGTTACAGTTACTTTGGATTTGATTTAACAATCTTTCAATCATATCGCTACGATGTCTGCAGTGTGACGGTTTATAATGATATCTTGCACTGGGACATCATGTAGCAGACATGTAGCATGATGTCCCACCCTGTCACATTATCCTGATACCAGGCCAACCAGTCCTAACACTAACCTCTTAATGTTGTGCGCCAAGCGAGGCAGCTGCTAGTACCATTTTTATAAGTCTTTGGTATGACTCGGCCGGGGTTCGAACCCGCTACCTACTGTATCAGAGTCGGATGCTTTAACCACTAGGCCACCGAAGCGATCAATACTAGTATGTATCATGAAGCATCCGTATCTAACATGGTAATACGTTTTGTTCATTTCCTATTACAAAGTTAGTCATATAGTTACCGTACATGAGACTCCTATCCGAATCTAGACGTGTTATATAATGCAGGTCAAGCAAAACTTATTTTTCAGTACCCTAAGAGTATAGCAGTGGATTACTTTCCCATAATTAAACCTTTACATCTATATTTTTATAACTTTATTAATTCTAAAAAATTTGCTGATATTCATGCAGAATGTTGGTGTCAGTTTCAATTTCAGATCTTGTAGTTGCACTACAATGGGTAAAGTACATTTTGGGATTTCGCTAAAAACAAAAGGAAAAATAAAAAGGTGCAAATCGACCAGCTGTATAAAACAATGCGAGCGAGATCATTCAGAAAATGCATTATTATTATTACTTCAAGAGTAGAGTTGACATCCTTTTTATATGTATTGCTGGTGCACTGATATTGTGAACGCACTATATAGCTGGCATTTATTCCGCTCATGGTCATTACATAGTTTTACATAGTTCTGAACGAATATCCAACCCAATTTATATGTGGAGTTATTTTACGACAAAACAAGCTAAGTAGGTTACTTAGTACAGACGGTAAAGCGTTTTGCCCGGGGATACACAAGGTTTGGGACACCGGAAAGCTAACAAATGGGCATTTTTGGCACCCAAATTTGACCCGTATATTTATACATTTACTAAATGCCAGTTATCTGCAAAATGAAACATATATCGCTTCTGACATTATCCATTTCCCTTTAAAAATGTGCATGTAAAACGATTGTTTTACATCATCGTTCACAACAAGTTTTTAAGGACTGATAACTAAACACTCCTTACTAATATTACAAAAAGCTTGATCTTAATTTTCCGGTCGAATTATATATAGGTATGAGTAGATACATTTTCTTTTTAATGAATGCCCCTTCCTTCTGGAAGAACATAAGTTTGATTTAAAAAATTATTTTAATTTTAATTTAATTTAATTTAATAAAATTTTTCATTGAATTATTAATTTTTTATTATTTTATCTTTAGTTAGTTTTTCTCAGTTTTCTGACAGCTTAACGCTTATTGACAAGTACTGAATTGGCACAATGAGCAAATTGCTTATGAAGAACGGCCATGCATACTCTCTGCACATGCAGTTTCTAAAAAAATTAAAATGAAACCAGATGTTGTTATATCACTTAAGGATGATAAAAAATAGGTGAGATTTATATATGCAGAAGGAATAAGCTTCACATCATCAGTCTTTGTGTAACAAGGAGTGCATAAAAATCATGATATATACATCTTTACGTGATGGAGTTGGCTTTAAATAAGTCAGCTGAATCTTCAGTTTGATGTCTTTGAACTGAAACTTACTACACGGGATTAATTGGAGTGTGATTTAACATCTGTGAGTTTTGACACTGAAATGACCTTATTTCCTGACCAGCCTGCACATGAACAATAAAACCTAGAACGCATTAGGCATTATTAAGCTTTATTTTTCCTTCCTATCTCATTGTCGACAGAAAAAAAAGCTAAATAACACATTGTGCTTTTATAATAATAAGATCGAAGTTTATTTGATTTCATTTTTATTATATTGACATACTTTCAATATTAGCATGCAAAGTTTTAAGTATCAATATTACCAATGAGAAATGAAAATTAGGCGGCAGAATATATGTATTCTATGTTAATAATTCGCATAGTATTAATTATCCATAAACAGGTATAACAAACTTTGGTTTGAAAACGGTACGAGTTTTCTCATTTTACACAAGTGTTGTTTGTTTTTTTTTTGTTTCAATTTTTGTTCATTCTTCATGTACAATTTTCTCAGCTTTAAACATTATATAAATGGCAGACTAAATTATACAACATTGATGAATTTAGCACTGATCAAAGCTTTGCATGCCTGTAAAGAACGCTCCATAGCTTCGGACAGAAGAAAGGAATCTCCATGTACCGTTACTAAAAGGTGAAAGAGGGGTCAAGTTTGTCTGCATTTTACGGGTCCTACTGATGCATCAATCACAATTAAGTATTAACTTTGTAGGTGACTGTTAGGACACGACCAAATGAAGTTATATTTTATTTAAACAAAGTGTTTTTCAATAAAACCTTATAATGGATTGTAAACAATTATATAAGATACTGTATAATGGGTAGATTACACGAGTGTCTGTGTTAAATGAAATGTATGGAACAAATTGAATTGTTTAGGACTTTAAACCATTTTAAATCTTCTTAAATTTACCATGGCATTACAATGTAAATACCAATATTATTCAGTAAGAACCGTATAAAGAGATCACTTTAAATTACATTGCCTAACGTTATATATTGTCATGCCATATTTCATTATATAAATGGGCGTATGTTATTAAACTAGTGTAATATTGGAAAATATGATCAATCAATCAATAAATTGACCAGTCACTCAATAACAACAAGATATATATTCAAATAATAATGTAATTGCCTAAATAACAGTTGTAGACGAAACCCTTATGGAAGTTACAGTTACTTTGGATTTGATTTAACAATCTTTCAATCATATCGCTACGATGTCTGCAGTGTGACGGTTTATAATGATATCTTGCACTGGGGCATCATGTAGCAGACATGTAGCATGATGTCCCACCCTGTCACATTATCCTGATACCAGGCCAACCAGTCCTAACACTAACCTCTTAATGTTGTGCGCCAAGCGAGGCAGCTGCTAGTACCATTTTTATAAGTCTTTGGTATGACTCGGCCGGGGTTCGAACCCGCTACCTGCTGTATCAGAGTCGGATGCTTTAACCACTAGGCCACCGAAGCGATCAATACTAGTATGTATCATGAAGCATCCGTATCTAACATGGTAATACGTTTTGTTCATTTCCTATTACAAAGTTAGTCATATAGTTACCGTACATGAGACTCCTATCCAAATCTAGACGTGTTATATAATACAGGTCAAGCAAAACTTATTTTTCAGTACCCTAAGAGTATAGCAGTGGATTACTTTCCCATAATTAAACCTTTACATCTATATTTTTATAACTTTATTAATTCTAAAAAATTTGCTGATATTCATGCAGTATGTTGGTGTCAGTTTGAATTTCAGATCTTGTAGTTGCACTACAATGCGTAAAGTACATTTTGGGATTTCGCTAAAAACAAAAGGAAAAAAAAAAGGTGCAAATCGACCAGCTGTATAAAACAATGCGAGCGAGATGATTCAGAAAATGCATTATTATTATTACTTCAAGAGTAGAGTTGACATCCTTTTTATATGTATTGCTGGTGCACTGATATTGTGAACGCACTGTATAGCTGGCATTTATTCCGCTCATGGTCATTACATAGTTTTACATAGTTCTGAACGAATATCCAACCCAATTTATATGTTGACTTATTTTACGACAAAACAAGCTAAGTAGGTTACTTAATACCGACGGTAAAGCGTTTTGCCCGGGGATACACAAGGTTTGGGACACCGGAAAGCTAACAAATGGGCATTTTTGGCACCCAAATTCGACCCGTATATTTATACATTTACTAAATGCCAGTTATCTGCAAAATGAAACACATATCGCTTCTGACATTATCCATTTCCCTTTAAAAAATGTGCATGTAAAACGATTGTTTTACATCATCGTTCACAACAAGTTTTTAAGGACTGATAACTAAACACTCCTTACTAATATTACAAAAAGCTTGATCTTAATTTTCCGGTCGAATTATATATAGGTATGAGTAGATACGTTTTCTTTTTAATGAATGCCCCTTCCTTCTGGAAGAACATAAGTTTGATTTAAAAAATTATTTTAATTTTAATTTAATTTAATTTAATAAAATTTTTCATTGAATTATTAATTTTTTATTATTTTATTTTTAGTTAGTTTTTCTCAATTTTCTGACAGCTTAACGCTTATTGACAAGTACTGAATTGGCACAATGAGCAAATTGCTTTTGAAGAACGGCCATGCATACTCTCTGCACATGCAGTTTCTAAAAAAATTAAAATGAAACCAGATGTTGTTATATCACTTAAGGATGATAAAAAAATAGGTGAGATTTATATATGCAGAAGGAATAAGCTACACATCATCAGTCTTTATGTAACAAGGAGTGCATAAAAATCATGATATATACATCTTTACGTGCTGGAGTTGGTTTTAAGTAAGTCAGCTGAATCTTCATGTTGATGTCTTTGAACTGAAACTTACTACACGGGATTAATTGGAGTGTGATTTAACATCTGTGAGATTTTGACACTGAAATGACGTTATTTCCTGACCAGTCTGCACATGAAAAATAAAACCTAGAACGCATTAGGCATTATTAAGCTTTATTTTTCCTTCCTATCTCATTGTCGACAAAAAAAAGGTAAATAACACATTGTGCTTTTATAATAATAAGATCGAAGTTTATTTGATTTCATTTTTATTATATTGACATACTTTCAATATTAGCATGCAAAGTTTTAAGTATCAATATTACCAATGAGAAATGAAAATTAGGCGGCAGAATATATGTATTCTATGTTAATAATTCGCATAGTATTAATTATCCATAAACGGGTAAAACAAACTTTGGTTTGAAAACGGTACGAGTTTTCTCATTTTACACAAGTGTTGTTTGTTTTTTCTTGCTTCAATTTTTGTTCATTCTTCATGTACAATTTTCTCAGCTTTAAACATTATATAAATGGCAGACTAAATTATACAACATTGATGAATTTAGCACTGATCAAAGCTTTGCATGCCTGTAAAGAACGCTCCATAGCTTCGGACAGAAGAAAGGAATCTCCATGTACCGTTACTAAAAGGTGAAAGAGGGGTCAAGTTTGTCTGCATTTTACGGGTCCTACTGATGCATCAATCACAATTAAGTATTAACTTTGCAGGTGACTGTTAGGACACGACCAAATGAAGTTATATTTTATTTAAACAAAGTGTTTTTCAATAAAACCTTATAATGGATTGTAAACAATTATATAAGATACTGTATAATGGGTAGATTACACGAGTGTCTGTGTTAAATGAAATGTATGGAACAAATTGAATTGTTTAGGACTTTAAACCATTTTAAATCTTCTTAAATTTACCATGGCATTACAATGTAAATACCAATATTATTCAGTAAGAACCGTATAAAGAGATCACTTTAAATTACATTGCCTAACGTTATATATTGTCATGCCATTTTTCATTATATAAATTTGCGTGTGTTATTAAACTAGTGTAATATTGGAAAATATGATCAATCAATCAATAAATTGACCAGTCACTCAATAACAACAAGATATATATTCAAATAATAATGTAATTGCCTAAATAACAGCTGTAGACGAAACCCTTATGGAAGTTACAGTTACTTTGGATTTGATTTAACAATCTTTCAATCATATCGCTACGATGTCTGCAGTGTGACGGTTTATAATGATATCTTGCACAGGTGCAAGCGAGGCAGCTGCTAGTACAATTACGCCTCCTTTTGTTTTAAAAATTGCATAACTTAAGAGTATTTAACCCCATCGTGATGACGCTGAGTCGTTAGTTGGAACAAGACAGACAGAAAGCAAGAAGCATCGCATATTGCAGTTGAATCCACGCCGAGCAAAAAGTAAAGGTAGGCTTTTATTTTTTACTGTTTTAAACTATTTAAAACTGAATTACTTTGTAAAACTTTGACAAACATGCAGTTGCATAATTTCCTGTATTTAAATATATAGTCAAACACATCAAACTGAACCTACTTCATACTACTACCAGGATTTCATAAAGATCAGTTTTTCTTGGAGAGGTCCCAAAACTATAGCTTCTTTAATGTCAGCCTATCCCCACCCCAACTAATCAAATCCTCTCTATTATTAAAACAGAAACATATTGCAATCTTAAATTACATATTTATTCTGATTTTGTTCCTGTTTATTTTATTTTTTTTAATTAAATGACCGGGATTCATTAATCGTGAATGTTGATTATAATATTTAAGAAAATGAAAAGACAAATCGTTCAATGGATCCTTTATGCAAAAAAAGATGCATCCAGTACACTTGTTTAATGACATGATAAAAACACACTAAAATAGTGTATCTCCTAGCGTTTAATTATTACACATTCTCTTTTGTGAATACCACCAATCTAGCCCCTAATCGGCGCTGATCCGTCAAATCTTGATCTAAACACGCGTGCCCTTGCCAGATTTTATCACCGATACGCCTACTAAAGTAATTGGTAACTGTTAACAGTCTGGACCAGCACGTGTCACGCATTTAGCAGCTAAGTACATTTCCCACCATGGAATGAGTTTCGGTTTTATGAATTTCATTTAGTGTAACATTTAAATTTATGATTGAGAATTATTTCGGTTTTCGAGTAAAGAGATTCAGTTTACTGGACAAATATAATGCTATAAAGTTTAATCTGCGCTGGTTGTGAATTTATAAAATTGTATAAGTGCCTGCTTTTTGCTTTATGTTGAAATACTAAAACATATTACGAAAGAATGACGAGAAATGAAGGCACCCCCTTGCCCATCGTGAGATAATCCTTCTTAACCGAGTCTTTCTCGATTTAGTGTTCCATTTTGCTTTTTCGATATCCATTATTTTTGCATTTGCTTATTGTTTTCTCTTGTCCATTCCTTGCTTTCTTTGTTCTGTCTTTCTTTTCTTGATTAAACGACTCCAGCTACTATTGACACTAGTGAATAGCTTTAGCAATTCAGTAGGACACTGAATGGCCAATTTGTACATTATAGTTTACTCAACACCAATGATTTTGCAAGTGATTACAAACCAGAATAAACCGAAAGCTCGATGTGAAGTTCAATTCCGTGGCACTTCTAATTTTATATCTGTATAAAATATAGTTTTTAGTGGTAATAAACTGCAAACGTATTATAAATGTGAAATTGTGTAAATCTAGCAGTTAGAGATCTTGCAGTTTTAAATGGTTAAGTCTATACTGGTACTTTTAATTATAAGTAACGTTTCAACATTATTTACTCTGAGATACGGTAATAAATGGCCAAAGTATTCGGACAATGTACAGTTAAAACACTGCTTTCTCTGTCCAAAGCATTTATTGCGTTCATTTCTCCATCCTGCAGGAACTGAGCCATGGTTAAAACACGAAGACAGGAATGTGACAGACCCGCTTTGGTGAGTTTCATTTATTGTGCATCCGTCTACATGGAGACTGTTTCGCAAAAAAAAAAATACAAATAAACTAACTTTAGTGCAGAAGTCTATGTTAGAATTTCAGAGCACTATTGCGAAATTTGCATAACTTCTTACGACAGCAATATCAAAATCAGCATACGAATTTTCAGGCCTTTGGATTGGATAACACATAATATTTGTTCTCATCTTCTTTCAAGACCTTTATAGTTGTAGTCACATTCCATAATATTTATATCTCCCCAAAACCTGCCATTTTACGGTCAAAAGAAAATTGGTACAATAACCGCTAGCCCCCCCCCCCCCATACCAGGGGAAAAATTGTTCTCCCAAAACGATTTTCGCGATTTTCATATCATGAATGAACAGAATATTATCTATGTAAAATTTATGAATTATTCCTATATTAAGTTAATATGTGTTTGTGTTTCATACCATATTTGGACATAAATAAAGACATGTTTTCCTATTTGTTCGGACACATTTATGTACTGTACGACTAAATCAATAATAAACACACAATATTTTTTCTCATCAGAAATGGCGGAAAGGTCAGCGCGTGTATTCAAAATGGAAGGACTGTAAGACATATCCTGGGAAAGTCAAGGCTGTAAACCATGATGATGATACACTCATGATTGAGTTCGATGACGGAATTATTTACAGAGTGAATGCTGCACTAGGTAAGTCATTAGATTAACTGGAAATATGGAGCGTATTACAGTTCTAGCTATACTTACTATTAAGCTAGCTGAACTTAGGTAACTGTTTACTATTTTCGTCCATCTGTTAGTCATTTTTAAAGTATAGGTCACATGGGTCATGTACGTGCATTTAGTCATTTTTAATTAAATATAAATTGTTCTCTTCAAATGTAACACTTCTTTAGCCAAAGCCTATTCAGTCCTGACTATTGAATGCTCTACACCTTAATTGTCACCAAGAAATTTCCAGTTAAACTACTGAACCGATGTTTGCATCTGAGGCTTGTACTTGGGTGGCACGTTTTGTATTTTTGCAACTGTATCGGTGTGTCTTCATCAAGAATACGGTTACCTTTTGCGAGCATACAAATAGCTTCTCCAATTTCACCGTCTTCACTGACTTCACTAATCGCCGCTGGCATGTTTGTAATTGTCTCTACAGTTGCTATTGTTTTCTTGATATCCTTGGTTCGTTAATCTTTCTTACAAATTTTACCTTGTTCTACTTCTGGACCAGTTACACGGTTGCTCTTGCGTCCTTATTAATATCCTCTGCACGTTCGCCAATTTCCTTTGTTATTTGAATCAGCAGTGCAAATACTTTTTTCAAACCTGCTGTCAGGTGTTCTCGAGCAGCTTGTCGCGCATGTAACATAATAATACATGAAGGTAGAACATTGTCAAGAAACTTAACCTGAAGTAGTCTTGCTAAGGACAAGCCACTTCGGCTGACATTTGCTGTTCCGGTCGCACAATTCGAACTCCTGCAGATTATGAGTTCAACGTGCTAACTACCGCAACACAGCGACTTGAAATAGAGTTATAAAACATATAAATATATACAACAAAAAAGTAATAAACACGGTGTTCATTTTTCTTTCAGTCTCAAGAAAGCTACCAGGGGCAGTGAGTAGTGTTAAACAGAAAGACGACATTGAAAAAAAGGATGTCCCAAAACCCTATAACATCATTGCTACAAGTGGCCACACTAAGAACAGTAACAACCAAAGCATGGATATCCTTGCTAACGAAAAGACACAAATTGGAAACTTTAAAGAGAACGTGGAGACAAATGTAGAGACCAACCGTATCTGTAATACTATGGGACAAAGCGAAGCTATGGATACCGAAAACGACGACCCAACGGATGTAACCAGGACTAACACGGACTTCGAACACCTAGAAGAAAATAACACAATGCTTACTATCGCTACAACCGTCACGGAGATCGCAAACGGTAAAGAAAATAACTATGTAGATTACACGGGGGAAATTACTCTATCATCTTCTGATGAAGAAGAGTTAGATCAGTATTATAACTCTGAAAGTGAGTACAAGCCATCGAAAGAAAGCGAAGCATCTGATGAATCTGATTTAGAACTAAATGAATCACATTTTGAGGGTTCAGAGAAAGACAAATTCAATAATAATGAAACGGATTCTGAAACTGACAATAGTCTGCAGAATTCAGATGTTGCATCGCCCCAAACAAATGCGAACCCCCAGAAACAGAGCGCTGCAATGGCAAAATCGGATTTACTGTCAAATAAACAACATGCTGAAGTTGCGAGCTGCAAAAGTTTCTCTTCAATTCATGTGATGACCACCTCAAATGACGTAGGAGCTCGGAAATGGGACAAAAAAGCCTACTGCTTGTACTGCGAGAAAGCTTATTCCAAATTAACAAGGCATCTTACAACTATGCACACAAATGAATCCGAGGTAGCCAGATATCTGGGTGAGGCAGATGGCAAGAAGAAAACAGCTATGCTTTGTAAACTAAGAAATCTTGGCAACCACGTTCATAACTGCGCAGTTTTAAGAAGAGGAGAAGGCAGTCTTTTGGTTTCATACCGACCATCAAAGTTTGCTTCAGCTCATTCATATACACCGTGTGAGTATTGTTATGGGTACTATGCCAAGTATGAGCTGTGGCGACATAAATGTCCTTTAAAACCGGTGTCAAGCACTAAAGGAAAGTTGCGTCAAAGGGTACTTTCAAAAAGCCGAATGCTGTTACCAACTCCCCCAGAAGCTAATGCAGTTCTAACAGAAGTTCTTGCAGCCATGAGGAGTGACGAAGTATCAAGAGTGTGCAAAAGTGACACATTAATTTTGCAGCTGGCGAGAAAGGAAACCTTTAGAGTAGGGCACGAGAAAGATTCCCACAATTACATTAGATCCAAAATGAGAGAATTGGGGAGGCTTCTTGTTTGCCTGAGAACAAGAACTGGTCTATACAATAGTTCTTTACAAGACTTTATTGAACCCACTAAATTCAAAGATGTCGTTGAAGCAGCACGAGAGGTATCACAGTTCAATGAAGTGACACATGAGTATGCCACCCCATCTCTAGCTTTAAAGTTAGGACACACATTAAAGAAATGCGCAAAGATCATGAAAGGAAATGCTTTACAATGTGGTGATGTGGAGACTACGACACGCGCTGATGCCTTTAGCACACTCTGTGAGTTGAAATGGACGGACGAAGTCTCATCTCATGCACTACGAACATTGCAACTTAAGAAACGAAACTCAGTTATGATTCTACCCCTTGCAAATGACGTAAAAGTGTTAACAAAGCACCTTCAAGATCAAACCTTGATCCGTCGAACTATTCTGGTGAGTGAAACTGCATCCATGGAAGAAAGAAAAGCAGCATGGTCAACATTAAATGAGATAACCCTGACCCAGATCATCTTGTTCAATCGGCGAAGACAAGGAGAAGTATCAAGAATTGAAGTAAGCCAGTACAGTAAAAAACACGCCGCAGCACAAGGTGACATCGGAGAAATGCTTTCCACAATAGAACAAGGTTTGTGCAAGCTGTTTGCACGCCTTGAAATTAAAGGAAAAAGGGGCAGCACCGTTCCTGTACTGCTAACAAGCTCGGTTCAGGAATCGTTAGACTTGCTGATTCAAAACAGAGCTATTGCTGGTGTGGATCCCAAAAATGTGTATCTATTTGCAAGGTCAAACTACGGATCTATGGGACATATTAGAGGGTCCGATTGCTTACGACAATTTTCTTCGCAGTGTGGCGCTCTCCATCCAGAGCACATCAGGTCCACAAAACTGCGCAAACATGTGGCAACAATGTCCCAGATATTGAACCTTCAAGAGCAAGAGATGGACCTGCTAGCACAGTTCATGGGTCACGACATTCGTGTCCATAGGCAATATTACAGACTACCAGAGGGAACCCTGCAGGTCGCCAAGCTTTCAAAGCTGCTCCTCGCTATGGAGAATGGGACTATGGCTAATAATGCAGGGAAGAGACTGGAAGATATTGACATCCAACCCGACGAAGGTGTGTATACTATGGTTTATTTTTTGTTTTGTTATTCATTTCTAACATAAAAAGAACTATAAAACTGTTGGTGACTGACATATTTACAAATGACAAATGAAAATTATATCCTGAATACTTAAACATTCGATACAATTTAACTTTCAGTATGCTTGGGCAATATAATGACAAGGTTCTCTTATTGAAGTCGAAACACAATTGATTTATCTATATTCAGGAATTAAACATATACTGTCTCCGCTTAGTTAAATTGTTAAAAATTAAGTTTTGTCATTTGTCAACACACTGTCGTAATTCTAAATTATTACTGAATTTCTGCACAATCGAGACTATGTCTGCTATGTTATGAGACGTAATAGCATTTAGCCGCTATTAAATATTGAAATAATGAGTCCTTTTTCATATTTATTTTCATTTAATAATATTGAAAATAGATGTTTCGCCTACGTTAATGAATAATGAGTTCATTCAGTTTATGATGCCCTTAAAATCATTGCATTCGATTCGAATTTGTCCTCATTGGTGTAATTCTTATTGCAGAAATACAACATGATGATGACAGCGCTGAAAGCGACAATGAATCGGACGATGAGAATACAGTCATGGGTAAATCTTTAACATTATTCATTAGCAATTTATATCAAACCAGACAAACAATATAAAGTTTCATATAGTGTGGTTTGGGTTCGAGATATTTCAATCTTCACGGAAACTACGCCCGAACAATTGTCTTGTCCAAACATAACAAGGAACATTAGTCTTTCTTCTTTATGGTGCTATTCGTTATAATATGTCAGCGTGTCGATGTGACATCAGAAACGATTATCATGATGTCGAAAGATAACGACATGTAACGGAGGCAATTCTTTAAAGAACTTAGAACTTTCTCCGATTTTTAGTCCTCAATAACTAGTGGGCTTTATTGATGGGGAGGGGGGCTGATGCATATCAGCGAAGATAGTGGACAAAATGACAGAGTCAAGCCTTCAAACAGTCCCCCATTCATTCTAACCCAGGGTTGTTTCTATTAAAGAGCGTATTGAGTGATATACTTTAGATATTGGAGAGAGAGAGAGAGAGAGAGAGAGAGAGAGAGAGAGAGAGAGAGAGAGAGAGAGAGAGGAGGGTCGTAAGACAGAAATGTCTAAATATGTCTAAATATTGGACGACAAAGAGAATGAAAAGAACGAAAGTCCATTTCCTCAAAGTGCAGTTAAAATTGCTTCCTAAAAATAAGTGGGAAAGAATGAATTCCAATGAAAATAACAAGGTTTATTTAACGTAAACAATTAATTAATAAGCAGTTACAATAAAGAGTCTGTTTTTGATGGATAGAGACAAAACGTAGGAGGGAAATTAGTAAAGTATAAAATATTTTGATAAATGATGCAATTAATGGATCGCCCTGATTAAAGATAAGAGCGAAAACCAACAGGTTTGGTAAAATGAGTCAACTAATTTATTTCCCTAGAATACAAAGTGAAAAATTAAAAATAACTTAAGAGTAAGGTGAATGAAATCAGCATTTTGCGTTATGTTGAAGAAGCTTCATTTTTTATAAGAAATGAACTCAATTATAAGATTCCTTTCATCAGATAATTTTAAATATTTCTGCATTATGCATAATGTTGCTGTGTGAGGTTATTAAGTATTACGGGGCTGTCTGGCGAATAAATTAATATTTAATTGATGACGCTAAAAAAGACGTGTTATTTGATACATTAATGTTACCGTCAGCGAGACAAGAATACAATTCTTTATATTGCATTTCCTGCGTCATGGCAGATCAAGCAGTCTGCATAAAATATTGAAAATGCATGTCTAAATGTATTAAATGTGAGTTGATAACATAATTTTACTTGTTTCCTCTCTCTTCGCGAAAACATACATTTTAAACATCTGCTATATATTGTTAATTAATTATATCGTCAAAGTTCTCATCTATATTTCAGATGCCAGTAAATATCAGCCCATGGAGAGAGAGATTGAGAATATAAAAGTGGCTGTGCCCAGAGGATGTAGCCTCGCTAAGCGAACATCTGTAAAAAGACGACTTTGGACCGAAGAGGAGAAGGCAGCGGTAATGAAACATCTTGGCAAGCAAATTCTTAGAAAGACGCTTCCGGGAAAGAAAGAAATTGAAAACTGTTTGAGAGCTGAGCCGGAATTAAGACACAGGAACTGGAGAAATGTCAAAGACTTCTGTAGGAATAAAATGCAAATTTTGAACTAAATTGTATATTTAATTGTAATTTTCCTTTATTTCAAACATGTTATCTACTATTTTATTACTTTCACACTCCTATATTAATTGAATGTGATACTTACAATAACTTTTGAAATTGTATGTATGTTCCACCTTGTAACTGCTACAACTATAATACCCAATGTCACAAATGAATAAATTCAAAACGTACAAAAGTTAAAACGTACCTCAGTTAAAAAAAATTCTCAGCACGTTTAGGTTCAAATATTACTCTTTTGTTTATATGTTGAAAGTTCCGTAGATCAGTAGATACCACTTCACATTAAGTTGTGAACAGGCATGGCTGGTTTTAGATTTTCTTTGATCATTGTAGGAAAGATACCACGAGTAATGTAACACTATCTTGGCCTTGAATATTTCTTTTGATGTTGTGAGCTCTTTATATAATTTAATTTGGAATAACTCATCGCCGTTCTCTCAGGTGTAATTTTCAATTAAAATCTATCAGTAAGGGATGAAAAATAAAGTAGCAAAAATTGGATAGATAGATAGATAGATAGATAGATAGATAGATAGATAGATAGATAGATTGGGGAAATAAGATAACTTTGGAAATATTACTTGTGAATTAGGGGCCCCGAGTGGCCGAGTGGTCTAAAGCGCTGTCCGTTACGGACCACTGCCATCTCACCTCTGTCTGCGTGTGTTTGAGTCTAAGATTCGGCAAATGTAGTTATGTGAGAAAGCTTGCCAGTAGCTTCTGGTGGATCGGTGGCTCTTTCCAGGGTTTGTCCGGTTTCTTTCTCCACCATTAATACTGGCCGCCATGTATAGCCTATATTGTGCTGAAAAATGGCGTTAAACCATAAAAAAACAAAACAAACTTGTGAATTATGAATACGCGATTTGGTTACTGCGACAATTAACTGCTCGTGAAAAATGCCGAAAAGTGAGAGAACGGAAAGAATCGGAAATTAAATTATATTTATGCCAGTTGCAAAGACGTTTTAGTATTTAGGTACAGTTTTAATTATATAGGTGTATATGCAAAATGTTACCTACAAATTTCAAACATTTGACAGGCTTCCTCATATCAAAGAGTTCAGTTTCCCAGATTACGTTGAGTTCATAGAGATATCCATAATTTTCTTTTAAAATTAACTACTAGAAAGGTTACATATACATTTTGTTTATACGTCATCATCTTTCCAACATGTGGAAATGAAACCTATTTTGAAATTAATTTTAAAACTTCACACATGGCGGATCATCATTATTGCTAATCCCGTATTGATACAGTGGGTATTTATCATGTTATTGGTAAAAATAAAAAAAAATATAGTTTATTCTTCTTTTGCGTTTGTCTCTTCTTTTGCTTCTTATATATATATATATATATATATATATATATATATATATATATATATATATATATATATATATATATATATATATATATATATATATATATATGCGTGTGTGTGTGTGACCTACAAGAGGGGTGCACCCGGGTATATATCACTGGGGCCAGGGGCCCATGAGGGGACCCCAGCGGAACAAAATTTTTAATGTTATAAAACATAAAATTTTGTTTGAACTAGAACTAGGAAAGGTCAAAAAGGTTTTAACCCCAGGGTCCGTGATAGCTCTCTACGGCCTTAATGTGATATTAAAATGAAGGATAGTCGATAGCTGGCAATTGCAAAATAACAGGTTTTCGCAACTGTTTGCTGTGAAAAATTGAAACAATATGAACGAAATTATTTGCTACATGGGTCTCCTGTGCGTTCACTAAGTGTTTGCCGGATCGGCTGTATATTAAATACAGTTCCCAAGAAACGTGTCTTCAAAACCGTTATAGTGCAATACCCATAACAACATAGTTTCGTGACATTCTATTGTGCGTCGTTTGATTGAATTGATCGTTCCAAATTGATGTGTAAACATGTCCTCATTGTCTATGATGTAATAATATCCACAGTCTGCGTGTTTTGCTTAATTTTGCGCGTCTTTAGTTTGTATTAATAGTTAAGAGAAAATGTGTAGACATGTCCTCAAAACCCATGATGTACCAATGTTCAAAGTATTCGTGTTTTTGGTGATATTGTGCGTTATTAGATGAAATTGATTGTTCTAAACTAAATGTGTAAGCTTGTCCCCGTTATCCGTGATGTACCAGTATGCACGGTCTCCTTTTGTTCGCTAAAAAAGACAAATCGTTCAATTATGCAAACAAATGGATCAAGCCCATTTAATGATAATCTGATAAACACACACTGTAAGATTATCTACTAGCCTTTAATTAATGCACATTCATCTTGAGAGTTCATTCTCTTTAATGAATGACTTCAAATTAGCCCTTAGTCGACGCTGATCCGTCAAGTGTTGTTCTAACAACGCGAGCCCTTGCCAGATTATATCACCGATACGCCTACTTAAAGTTACTTCTAACTGTTAACAATCTGGACCAGCACGTGTCACGCATTTAGCAGCTAAAGTCCATTTCCCACATGGGAATGAGTTTTGGTTTTATGGTATTTTATGTAGTGTAAAATTTAACTTTTTGATTGAGATTAATTTCGGTTGTCGAGTAGGAAGGCTTCAGTTTACTGGGAAAAAAATAATGCTAAATAAATAATTTCAAAACGTGCCAAAGTTAAAACGTACATCAATTAAAGCAAGTCTCAGTACGTCGCGGTTCAAAAAAATACGATTCTGATTATTTGTATAAAGATAAAGTAAATCAGTATATTTCACTTCACCTTATTTTGATCGCTCTAACTACACGTGTAAGCATGTAAACAGTGTACATATATCCACATTCGTTATGCTTTTAGTAATAGTGTGTGTCCTTTGATTGAAATATATAGTCATGTCCTCGTTGTCCACGATGTACCAATGTCCCCGGTCTCCATGTTGTTGCTAATAGTGTGTGTCGCGGTTTTTATTGATCATTCAAAATAGAAAGATAAAGATGTCGAAAATGTTGTTTATGTATTAATGTCCATTGTCATCGGCTTTTGTAATAGTG
Organism: Unio pictorum; assembly: GCA_030141615.1. Classification (NCBI taxonomy): domain Eukaryota; kingdom Metazoa; phylum Mollusca; class Bivalvia; order Unionida; family Unionidae; genus Unio; species Unio pictorum. The sequence goes on from JARLTB010000003.1 coordinate 478,965, forward strand.
TGCGTTATTAGACCGACTTTGATGTTCAGACTAGATATGGCAATATGTCCTAGTTGTTCGTATTGTACCAATGTCCACGGTCTCCATCTTGTTGTCAATAGTGTGCGTCCTTAATTTGTATTGATGGGTCAGACTAAATGTGTTAACATGTCCTCATTGTCTATGATGTAATAATATCCACAGTCTGCGTGTTTTGCTTAATTTTGCGCGTCTTTAGTTTGTATTAATAGTTAAGAGAAAATGTGTAGACATGTCCTCAAAACCCATGATGTACCAATGTTCACAGTATTCGTGTTTTTGGTGATATTGTGCGTTATTAGATGAAATTGATTGTTCTAAACTAAATGTGTAAGCTTGTCCCCGTTATCCGTGATGTACCAGTATGCACGGTCTCCTTTTGTTCGCTAAAAAAGACAAATCGTTCAATTATGCAAACAAATGGATCAAGCCCATTTAATGATAATCTGATAAACACACACTGTAAGATTATCTACTAGCCTTTAATTAATGCACATTCATCTTGAGAGTTCATTCTCTTTAATGAATGACTTCAAATTAGCCCTTAGTCGACGCTGATCCGTCAAGTGTTGTTCTAACATCGCGAGCCCTTGCCAGATTATATCACCGATACGCCTACTTAAAGTTACTTCTAACTGTTAACAATCTGGACCAGCACGTGTCACGCATTTAGCAGCTAAAGTCCATTTCCCACATGGGAATGAGTTTTGGTTTTATGGTATTTTATGTAGTGTAAAATTTAACTTTTTGATTGAGATTAATTTCGGTTGTCGAGTAGGAAGGCTTCAGTTTACTGGGAAAAAAATAATGCTAAATAAATAATTTCAAAACGTGCCAAAGTTAAAACGTACATCAATTAAAGCAAGTCTCAGTACGTCGCGGTTCAAAAAAATACGATTTTGATTATTTGTATAAAGATAAAGTAAATCAGTATATTTCACTTCACCTTATTTTGATCGCTCTAACTACACGTGTAAGCATGTAAACAGTGTACATATATCCACATTCGTTATGCTTTTAGTAATAGTGTGTGTCCTTTGATTGAAATATATAGTCATGTCCTCGTTGTCCACGATGTACCAATGTCCCCGGTCTCCATGTTGTTGCTAATAGTGTGTGTGGCGGTTTTTATTGATCATTCAAAATAGAAAGATAAAGATGTCGAAAATGTTGTTTATGTATTAATGTCCATTGTCATCGGCTTTTGTAATAGTGTGCGTTATTAGACCGACTTTGATGTTCAGACTAAATATGGCAATATGTCCTAGTTGTTCGTATTGTACCAATGTCCACGGTCTCCATCTTGTTGTCAATAGTGTGCGTCCTTAATTTGTATTGATGGGTCAGACTAAATGTGTAAACATGTCCTCATTGTCTATGATGTAATAATATCCACAGTCTGCGTGTTTTGCTTAATTTTGCGCGTCTTTAGTTTGTATTAATAGTTAAGAGAAAATGTGTAGACATGTCCTCAAAACCCATGATGTACCAATGTTCACAGTATTCGTATTTTTGGTGATATTGTGCGTTATTAGATGAAATTGATTGTTCTAAACTAAATGTGTAAGCTTGTTCCCGTTATCCGTGATGTACCAGTATGCACGGTCTCCTTTTGTTCGCTAAAAAAGACAAATCGTTCAATTATGCAAACAAATGGATCAAGCCCATTTAATGATAATCTGATAAACACACACTGTAAGATTATCTACTAGTCTTTAATTAATGCACATTCATCTTGAGAGTTCATTCTCTTTAATGAATGACTTCAAATTAGCCCTTAGTCGACGCTGATCCGTCAAGTGTTGTTCTAGCCACGCGAGCCCTTGCCAGATTATATCACCGATACGCCTACTTAAAGTTACTTCTAACTGTTAACAATCTGGACCAGCACGTGTCACGCATTTAGCAGCTAAAGTCCATTTCCCACATGGGAATGAGTTTTGGTTTTATGGTATTTTATGTAGTGTAAAATTTAACTTTTTGATTGAGATTAATTTCGGTTGTCGAATAGAAAGGCTTCAGTTTACTGGGAAAAAAATAATGCTAAATAAATAAATTCAAAACGTGCCAAAGTTAAAACGTACATCAATTAAAGCAAGTCTCAGTACGTCGCGGTTCAAAAAAATACGATTCTGATTATTTGTATAAAGATAAAGTAAATCAGTATATTTCATTTCACCTTATTTTGATCGCTCTAACTACACGTGTAAGCATGTAAACAGTGTACATATATCCACATTCGTTATGCTTTTAGTAATAGTGTGTGTCCTTTGATTGAAATATATAGTCATGTCCTCGTTGTCCATGATGTACCAATGTCCCCGGTCTCCATGTTGTTGCTAATAGTGTGTGTCGCGGTTTTTATTGATCATTCAAAATAGAAAGATAAAGATGTCGAAAATGTTGTTTATGTATTAATGCCCATTGTCATCGGCTTTTGTAATAGTGTACGTTATTAGACCGACTTTGATGTTTAAACTAGATATGGTAATTGTGTTCGTAGTTAGTTTGATTGAGATTTCAGATTAGAGGTTTAAACATGTCCTCGTTGTCCATGATACAGATTTGTTCGCGGTCTCGATGCTGTTGCTAATAGTGTGTGTAATTTGTATTGACAGCTCAGACCAGATATATATAAACATGCCATCGTTTTCTATCTTGAACAAATGTCTTTATTCTCCATGATTCTGTTAATAATGTGCGTCATTAATTTGTCTTAATAACTCAAACCAGATATTTAACCACGTCCTCGTTGTCCATGATATACCAATATCCACAAGAGAAATGTTAATACTAATAGATTGCGTCTTTACCTTATTTTGATCGCTCTAACTATACGTTTAAACATGTCAACAGTGTACATATATCCACATTCGTTATGCTTTTAGTAATAGTGTGTCCTTTGATTGAAATTTATAGTCATGTCCTCGTTGTCCATGATGTACCAATGTCCCCGGTCTCCATGTTGTTGCTAATAGTGTGTGTCGCGGTGTCTATTGATCATTCAAAATAGAAAGATAAAGATGTCGAAAATGTTGTTTATGTATTAATGTCCATTGTCATCGGCTTTTGTAATAGTGTGCGTTATTAGACCGACTTTGATGTTCAGACTAGATATGGCAATGTGTCCTAGTTGTTCGTATTGTACCAATGTCCACGGTCTCCATCTTGTTGTCAATAGTGTGCGTCCTTAATTTGTATTGATGGGTCAGACTAAATGTGTAAACGTGTCCTCGTTATCCATGATATACCCATATCCACAAGATAAATGTTAATACTAATAGATTGCGTCTTTACCTTATTTTGTTCGCTCTAACTACACGTGTAAACATGTCAACAGTGTACATATATTCACTTTCGTTATGCTTTTAGTAATAGTGTGTGTCCTTTGATTGAAATATATAGTCATGTATGTCCTCGTTGTCCATGATGTACCAATGTCCCCGGTCTCCATGTTGCTGCTAATAGTGTGTGTCGCGGTTTTTATTGATCATTCAAAATAGAAAGATAAAGATGTCGAAAATGTTGTTTATGTATTAATGTCCATTGTCATCGGCTTTTTGTAATAGTGTGCGTTATTAGACCGACTTTGATGTTCAGACTAGATATGGTAATTGTGTTCGTATTTCGTATTGTACCAATGTCCACGGTCTCCATCTTGTTGTCAATAGTGTGCGTCCTTAATTTGTATTGATGGGTCAGACTAAATGTGTAAACGTGTCCTCGTTGTCCATGATATACCCATATCCACAAGAGAAATGTTAATACTAATAGATTGCGTCTTTACCTTATTTTGATCGCTCTAGCTACATGTGTAAACATGTCAACAGTGTACATATATCCACATTTGTTATGTTTTTAGTAGTTGACGATAGGAACGAATGTTTGTGTTAAGCATATTGTGTATTTCACGGAGTCCTTGCATTCTTCAAGTTATTTTGGCTGAATAAATATATCAGGCATAAAAACATTATTTATTTTGTATAGTGTTTAATATGAACCTCAACACATAGATTAATGATATGCTAAAACAACAATAACAACAGCAACAACATAGACAACAACGTATCTATTTTAACTGAATTGAAACCTCCTAAATAGCTATAAAGTTCAAGAATTCCAGAAGTGAAATACAGAGTTCTATGAGAATACATGATTTGTATAGAGTCAGTGGATGGGGATAAGTTTTCAATACCTTTTTACAAAATGTTTATCCTGTTCTATTGTTTTGGCGCCATATATGAACAAGAATATTCATTAATCGTACAACACTATCACAGTTCACCTTCCAAATCACTTAGTTTATACATTTGCTAATTCGAGGTACCTTGTAAAGGTGTTTGGTATCGTTTACTGGATGTTTTTAAAAAAAACCTCCCCGAATCGCCTAATTCACCTTACTGAAGAAAGACTAAATGAGTAAGAATATTACTAACTAATGCAGCTCTAAATAAGTGTTCTTTCACGTTATAAATATAGGTTGGTCCAGTAGAAAATTCTGAGCGTTTGGCTATTGTTGAAAACCTCTTTAAATTTGGGAAAACAATATAGATTGCTGCCTTGTGTTTTCATTTTGTATGTTGTTTTAATACGATTTCGTTTACAACGGAACTATCGACACAAATACAATTATATATATTACGGACACTTACTACAGCACAGTAAATTGACAAATATCGTCCAGTGCTTCGTTCTAATGTTTGGAATCACAAGGCTCCGACATTGCTGTTTGAAGTAATAATTAATGACTTTTTTTAGACAAACTCTCATCATAATATGATCATCCTTTGGTTCTTTAAACGTGTAAAGACATTCATGGGATGAATCAAAATGAACCACATTTGCGTCTGTGTGCAGAAATCCTTTAAGTCGGAATAGTTAATGTATGGTTTAATATTTCTGTTCATTTTAATTGTGCAATTTAATGACAACCAAAATTGTCCGTAAATTCAAATTGTCCGCATTTTCCATGTTGTGGTCAATATATTTGTGTGTCCTTAGTTTGAATGGATTGTACATAATGTTTGTGTAAATGTGTGCGTCCTCGTTTGCATTGCTAAATTTCATATACCTTAGAATTGATCCCACAGTACCTTCCTCGATACGTCGACATTTGGTATAAATTTGTTGCCAGAAACTATATATATATTAGCTCCAAGATAGCCAGAACAAATGTCCTCGATACGAGGTTACATACCCATGTCCTCGATATCCACCAAATACAAGAATGTGTGTGTGTGTGTGTGTGTGTGTGTGTGTGTGTGTGTGTGATTTGGATTTTTAACGTAGCTTTAAACATTTTTCAGTCATATCGTTACAATTTCTGCAGTGTGGCAGTTTAAATTAATGTCTAGTATTGGGGCATCATGCCGATGACATATAGCATCCTGACCCACCTTTTCACATTATCCTGACATCAGACCGAACAGTCCTAACACTAATGTCTTAATGTTGAGCGCCAAGCAAGGCCGATGTTAGTACCATTTGTGTAAGTTTTTGTTATGAATTAGAAGAGGATCGAACCAAACCCTCCCGCATCCGAGGCTGACGCTCAAACCACTAAGACACTTAAGCCGTCTGCAAGTGTTAAATATTGCCTCTAAATTCCATTATTGTTGCTGGACACGTTATGTTCCCAACGTTTTCCGTTTGAAATCAGGGGAAAATACTTTGCAAAAGATAAATCTGTCGTTTGGTATTGTAATTAGACTGAAATATACATCTGTTTTAGATAGATAAGATGACGATAGGTAAACATGTTAGTAGATATAACAATTCAAAGGTAACATTAATTGTAGCTGAGATATAAAGGTGGATATGTCAGTAAATATGTCTGGAAAACCGATGAGCTGGTACGTATGTAGGTATCAAAGTGAATTGCCTGACAGACAGGTCAATGCAAAGAAAGACAAATGTTTCAATTAATATGTAGGTAGAAGTAATAAAAGACTATTGGTAAGACAGCTAAACTCGGCAAATAAACAGAAAGGAAGTATCGTTGGTATGGAGAAAGACCCATCTTTTGGTAGATAACTAGTTAGAAAGGTACTCTTCTGGTAGATAAGTATGCGATAAGTTAGGCCGTCAGGTGAGCAGCGACTGCTATGCCTATATATGGAAGAATTCCTTGCTGTCTCTTTAACAGGCACTACAATTCAGTTTCCTCCAAGTTTTGAATATTCACCTCATTATGAGCTGATCCGGCTTGTTTCTGAAATTTAGGGCGTTATTTCAATTTCAGCTAAATATCAGTAGATATGTAGACATCAGTTCATACGCGCCATTTAGTAGATTGGGAGACCTCATTCCACAGGTGTTGGTCAGTAGATTAGAGAGACAACACTACATACCTATTACTCGACTTACGTATAGACATTATTAGAGGATTTGGAAACATCATCGCCTGTTATGTTAATCAACATGTTTTGGAACATCACTACACATATGTTATTATGCAGATTTAAGAACATCAATACGCATGTTTTCATTATTACTTTTCAAACAGTCACTAAACAGGATTTGCCTAATGGATTTGGAGACAGCACTACATCGTTGTTATTCAGTAGATTTTGGAGAAATCACTACGCAGAAAAAACTACATACACGTCACGCTGTACATATGTAGACGTCACGGGTGTTACTCAATAGATCCCAAGGATTCGGTTCACAGGTGTTACTCCATGAATTCACATCAAATATTTGATCGACTGTCACTTGAGACTGTGATATTGTGTTTAGCTGCTACATAGTATTTCGCTACAGTCTGTATATAAAAAATAACTGTGAACGTTTAGATACTACATAGATTTCGCTACACAGTCTGTATATAAAAAATAACTGTGAACGTTTAGATACTACATAGTATTTCGCTACACAGTCTGTATATAAAAAATAACTGTGAACGTTTAGATTCTACATAGTATTTCGCTACACAGTCTGTATATAAAAAATAACTGTTAACGTTTAGATTCTACATAGTATTTCGCTACAGTCTGTATATAAAAAATAACTGTGAACGTTTAGATACTACATAGTATTTCGCTACACAGTCTGCATATAAAAAAATAACTGTGAACGTTTAGATACTACATAGTATTTCGCTACAGTCTGTATATAAAAAAATAACTGTGAACGTTTAGATTCTACATAGTATTTCGCTACACAGTCTGTATATAAAAATAACTGTTAACGTTTAGATACTACATAGTATTTCGCTACAGTCTGTATATAAAAATAACTGTGAACGTTTAGATTCTACATAGTATTTCGCTACAGTCTGTATATAAAAAATAACTGTGAACGTTTATATACTACATAGTATTTCGCTACAGTCTGTATATAAAAAAAACTGTGAACGTTTAGATTCTACATAGTATTTCGCTACAGTCTGTATATAAAAATAACTGTGAACGTTTAGATTCTACATAGTATTTCGCTACAGTCTGTATATAAAAAATAACTGTGAACGTTTAGATACTACATAGTATTTCGCTACACAGTCTGTATATAAAAATAACTGTGAACGTTTAGATTCTACATAGTATTTCGCTACAGTCTGTATATAAAAAATAACTGTGAACGTTTAGATCCTACATAATATTTCGCTACACAGTCTGTATATAAAAAATAACTCTGAACGTTTAGATACTACATAGTATTTCGCTACACAGTCTGTATATAAAAAATAACTGTGAACGTTTAGATTCTACATAGTATTTCGCTACACAGTCTGTATATAAAAAATAACTGTGAACGTTTAGATACTACATAGTATTTCGCTACACAGTCTGTATATAAAAAAATAACTGTGACCGTTTAGATTCTACATAGAATTTCGCTACACAGTCTGTATATAAAAATAACTGTGAACGTTTAGATACTACATAGTATTTCGCTACAGTCTGTATATAAAAAATAACTGTGAACGTTTAGATTCTACATAGTATTTCGCTACACAGTCTGTATATAAAAAATAACTGTGAACGTTTAGATACTACATAGTATTTCGCTACAGTCTGTATATAAAAATAACTGTGAACGTTTAGATTCTACATAGTATTTCGCTACAGTCTGTATATAAAAAATAACTGTGAACGTTTATATACTACATAGTATTTCGCTACAGTCTGTATATAAAAAAAAACTGTGAACGTTTAGATTCTACATAGTATTTCGCTACAGTCTGTATATAAAAATAACTGTGAACGTTTAGATTCTACATAGTATTTCCCTACAGTCTGTATATAAAAAATAACTGTGAACGTTTAGATACTACATAGTATTTCGCTACACAGTCTGTATATAAAAATAACTGTGAACGTTTAGATTCTACATAGTATTTCGCTACAGTCTGTATATAAAAAATAACTGTGAACGTTTAGATACTACATAATATTTCGCTACACAGTCTGTATATAAAAAATAACTGTGAACGTTTAGATACTACATAGTATTTCGCTACACAGTCTGTATATAAAAAATAACTGTGAACGTTTAGATTCTACATAGTATTTCGCTACACAGTCTGTATATAAAAAAATAACTGTGAACGTTTAGATACTACATAGTATTTCGCTACACAGTCTGTATATAAAAAAATAACTGTGACCGTTTAGATTCTACATAGTAATTCGCTACACAGTCTGTATATAAAAAATAACTGTGAACGTTTAGATACTACATAGTATTTCGCTACACAGTCTGTATATAAAAAATAACTGTGAACGTTTAGATTCTACATAGTATTTCGCTACAGTCTGTATATAAAAAATAACTGTGAACGTTTAGATACTACATAGTATTTCGCTACACAGTCTGTATATAAAAATAACTGTGAACGTTTAGATACTACATAGTATTTCGCTACACAGTCTGTATATAAAAAATAACTGTGAACGTTTAGATACTACATAGTATTTCGCTACAGTCTGTATATAAAAAATAACTGTGAACGTTTAGATACTACATAGTATTTCGCTACAGTCTGTATATAAAAAATAACTGTGAACGTTTAGATACTACATAGTATTTCGCTACAGTCTGTATATAAAAAATAACTGTGAACGTTTAGATACTACATTGTATTTCGCTACAGTCTGTATATAAAAAATAACTGTGAACGTTTAGATACTACATAGTATTTCGCTACAGTCTGTATATAAAAAATAACTGTGAACGTTTAGATACTACATAGTATTTCGCTACACAGTCTGTATATAAAAATAACTGTGAACGTTTAGATACTACATAGTATTTCGCTACAGTCTGTATATAAAAAATAACTGTGAACGTTTAGATTCTACATAGTATTTCGCTACAGTCTGTATATAAAAAATAACTGTGAACGTTTAGATACTACATAGTATTTCGCTACACAGTCTGTATATAAAAAATAACTGTGAACGTTTAGATACTACATAGTATTTCGCTACACAGTCTGTATATAAAAAATAACTGAACGTTTAGATTCTACATAGTATTTCGCTACAGTCTGTATATAAAAAATAACTGTGAACGTTTAGATACTACATAGTATTTCGCTACACAGTCTGTATATAAAAATAACTGTGAACGTTTAGATTCTACATAGTATTTCGCTACAGTCTGTATATAAAAAATAACTGTGAACGTTTAGATACTACATAATATTTCGCTACACAGTCTGTATATAAAAAATAACTGTGAACGTTTAGATACTACATAGTATTTCGCTACACAGTCTGTATATAAAAAAATAACTGTGAACGTTTAGATACTACATAGTATTTCGCTACACAGTCTGTATATAAAAAATAACTGTAAACGTTTAGATACTACATACTATTTCGCTACACAGTCTGTATATAAAAAATAACTGTGAACGTTTAGATACTACATAGTATTTCGCTACAGTCTGTATATAAAAAATAACTGTTAACGTTTAGATACTACATAGTATTTCGCTACACAGTCTGTATATAAAAAATAACTGTGAACGTTTAGATACTACATAGTATTTCGCTACACAGTCTTTATATAAAAAATAACTGTGAACGTTTAGATACTACATAGTATTTCGCTACACAGTCTGTATATAAAAATAACTGTGAACGTTTTGATACTACATAGTATTTCGCTACACAGTCTGTATATAAAAAATAACTGTGAACGTTTAGATACTACATAGTATTTCCCTACAGTCTGTATATAAAAAATAACTGTGAACGTTTAGATACTACATAGTATTTCGCTACACAGTCTGTATATAAAAATAACTGTGAACGTTTAGATACTACATAGTATTTCGCTACACAGTCTGTATATAAAAAATAACTGTGAACGTTTAGATACTACATAGTATTTCGCTACAGTCTGTATATAAAAAATAACTGTGAACGTTTAGATACTACATAGTATTTCGCTACACAGTCTGTATATAAAAATAACTGTGAACGTTTAGATTCTACATAGTATTTCGCTACAGTCTGTATATAAAAAATAACTGTGAACGTTTAGATACTACATAATATTTCGCTACACAGTCTGTATATAAAAAATAACTGTGAACGTTTAGATTCTACATAGTATTTCGCTACAGTCTGTATATAAAAAATAACTGTGAACGTTTAGATACTACATAGTATTTCGCTACAGTCTGTATATAAAAAATAACTGTGAACGTTTAGATACTACATAATATTTCGCTACACAGTCTGTATATAAAAAATAACTGTGAACGTTTAGATTCTACATAGTATTTCGCTACAGTCTGTATATAAAAAATAACTGTGAACGTTTAGATTCTACATAGTATTTCGCTACAGTCTGTATATAAAAAATAACTGTGAACGTTTAGATTCTACATAGTATTTCGCTACAGTCTGTATAAAAAAAATAACTGTGAACGTTTAGATACTACATAATATTTCGCTACACAGTCTGTATATAAAAAATAACTGTGAACGTTTAGATACTACATAGTATTTCGCTACACAGTCTGTATATAAAAAAAACTGTGAACGTTTAGATACTACATAGTATTTCGCTACACAGTCTGTATATACAAATAACTGTGAACGTTTAGATACTACATAGTATTTCGCTACACAGTCTGTATATACAAATAACTGTGAACGTTTAGATACTACATAGTATTTCGCTACACAGTCTGTATATAAAAAATAACTGTGAACGTTTAGATACTACATAGTATTTCGCTACAGTCTGTATATAAAAAATAACTGTGAACGTTTAGATACTACATAGTATTTCGCTACAGTCTGTATATAAAAAATAACTGTGAACGTTTAGATTCTACATAGTATTTCGCTACAGTCTGTATATAAAAAATAACTGTGAACGTTTAGATACTACATAGTATTTCGCTACAGTCTGGATATAAAAAATAACTGTGAACGTTTAGATTCTACATAGTATTTCGCTAAAAAAAAAATTGTCACTGACTCGGATTTTGTATACTTTTCAGCAGAGTCATGTGATAAACACGATAATCAATATCACAATATATAAAAACATCTTCTTCTGCAAACAAGCTATAGTCATTATTACGATATTAAATTTTATTACTTTCATCTTCCTAAGTACAGGGCCTGTTTAACAGCATGGCTGCCTCCTTCATCTCCAAGATTTGGGAGGAATCAAAACCGAAATACTCTTTATTTATGATGACTAAATATGTATGTTACATAATTAAATTATTATAATGTATGTTACCTAATTAAATTGGGGCCCCGAGTGGCCGAGTGGTCTAAAGCGCTGTCCGTTACCACTGCCATCTTGCCAGTTTGTCCGGTTTCTTCCTCCACCATTAATACTGGCCGCCATGTATAGCCTATATTGTGCTGAAAAATGGCGTTAAACCATAAAAAACAAAAACCTAATTAAATTATTATAATGTATATTACATAATTAAATTATTATAATGTATATTACATAATTAAATTATTATAATGTATATTACATAATTAAATTATTATAATGTATATTACATAATTAAATTATTATAATGTATATTACATAATTAAATTATTATAATGTATATTACGTAATTAAATTATTATAATGTATATTACATAATTAAATTATTATAGTGTATATTACATAATTAAATTATTATAGTGTATATTACATAATTAAATTATTATAGTGTATATTACATAATTAAATTATTATAATGTATATTACGTAATTAAATTATTATAATGTATATAGTACATAATTAAATTCATTAATTGTCAAACAGAACGTGTAATAATACCAATGAACAGTCTTTAAAAAGAGATGCAGTAAGAGGTGTTTTCAAGGGCCAAAGGTGACCCGAGGCGCTAAAATATATTGGCATCGGCCCTGCATCAATATCGCAACCTTGAAAAACAATCTCTCTCATTAGCTGATGACGGAGGTTCAATAAAGGCGATTAGTGTTCTTTACGGCGAAGCCGAAACAGTACTGCATAGGTTCGTCCGATGGCTTCTCTTGTCAAAAGAAGGTGTAGTTAGCTTCTATGGTGGTGCTGCTGTTGGTCAGTTGGGTCTCCTGGAGCCTTTACTACTATTACTACTACTATTACTACTACTATTACTACTACTTAAAACTACTACTACTACTACTACTACTACTACTACTACTACTACTACTACTACTACTACTAATACTAATACTACTACTAATACTACTACTAATAATAATAATCTTACCTCTAGTACCTTTACTACTACTACTACCACTACCTTTACTACTACTACTTAAAACTACTACTACTACTACCTTCACGACTACAACCTAATACCGCCAGAAGCACTGGCTACAAAGACTCTGTTTAGTTCGAAGATTAGACTAAATCGTTTTGGTAAATAAAACCTCTATTCGAAATATTTGATACGAATCTAGTAACAATTACTACTACTACTACTACTACTACTATTATTATTATTATTATTATTATTATTATTATTATTATTATTATTATTATTATTATTATTATTATTTGCTACTAATACTGCTATATTTTATACTCCTTCTTCTAGTACTACTATACTATTACTACTACTACTACTACTACTACTACTACTACTACTATTATTATTATTATTATTATTATTATTATTATTATTATTATTATTATTATTATTATTTGCTACTAATACTGCTATATTTTATACTCCTTCTTCTAGTACTACTATACTATTACTACTACTACTACTACTATTACTACTACTACTACTACTATTATTATTATTATTATTATTATTATTATTATTATTATTACTGCTACTACTACTACTATTGCTACTACTACTAATACTAATGGTATTATTATTTGCTACTAATACTGCTATATTTTATACTACTTCTTCTAGTACTACTATACTATTACTACTACTACTACTACTACTACTACTACTACTACTACTACTACTACTATTATTATTATTATTATTATTATTATTATTATTATTATTATTATTATTATTACTGCTACTACTACTACTATTGCTACTACTACTAATACTAATGGTATTATTATTTGCTACTAATACTGCTATATTTTATACTACTTCTTCTAGTACTACTATACTATTACTACTACTACTACTACTACTACTACTACTACTACTATTGATACTACATCGACTATTAAACACTTCAGTAGCACAGGGTACAACAACACTTTTTAGTTCGAAGACTAGACATATTGCTTTGGTAAAAAACTCTATTCCAAATATTTGATACGACTCTGAAACAATTAATGAATACTGGGTCAGAAGAGAAGCGTTAGGTACGTCACGTTAGGTACGTCACGTTAGGTACGTCAGTTTGTAAATATATTTTTGGCATAGCAGCAGAGAGGGTGAACCCTACAACGAGCGTGAAGCGTCGAAATTGTAAAAAAGCGTCGACAACCAAGCACAAAACCAAAGAAAAGCGTCGAATCGTAAAAAAGCGTCGACAACCAACGCTTCCTTGTCTACGCCAGCGTCGTTGTCATCCACCCTCTCTGCTGCTATGGGTTAATAATTTTTTTACGAGTTTAACCGAATATTTGATCAAGTCTTTAGGACGAAAATCATTTATGATTTCACAAACAAACTAATCGCTAACACCTCATCTTGTAGATCAATCAAATTATTTGACTGGTCGGTGAGTCGGAAATTAATTCTCGTTAACGAATTATTATGGCATCGCATGTAGACAGGATTAATTGGGTTTTCAATAATTAGGTATCCTGGAGGAGCTGTTGGTGCAAACGAATAAAGAATATATCCCTGCTGAGCTTGATTTGATTGCTCTAGATTAATTTGATAGCTTCCTTCAATTGCATCACATACTAAATTGAGCGCAATCACCGTTGAAATATTCACATTGTGCGGGGCAATATGCCTACCGCCACCATCTGGATCATTATTATACCTGAGGACAGTTGAATCTGGTTTTTGTAATATCGCGATAATCTTAACAAGTTTTGCTAGTTCATCAACGTTATATCCGGGAAACTTGAAATTACGCAGATCGGCTTCTGTGATATTGTAATCGGTTAGGAATCGTTGTTTATTGTCGCTGATGTCATTAATTATTGTTTGAATAATTAGTTCATAGATATATTCCATGTCAGATATAAGTTGATTTATTATTTCAACGTGTTTTTGCAATTTTGTTTTCCGTAGTTGTTCTAGTTGTGTTTCATATAATTGTTTAATTTCATTAAAATAACCACGGACGTCAGTTAGCGTAAATGAAATAGTAATAGATGAGTCGGCTGTTCTTTTAATGATAAAATCCCATTGCAATGTGTCTTTGTTGGTAAATATTAATCTATCGCCGATTCTTCCTTTTCTTATATCAGATAAATTATCTCGATAACTGGGATTGATTACATGATATGATTTTACGTCCGTGGTTAAGTCGGCGGTGGATTTTTCTGGTGGTTTTTCGGGCCATCCTAACACTGTTCTTAACGAGCTGTTATAGATATCTACAATGTATCCCTCTGTGCTTATTTCGATCGACGACGAGAGCGTCGGTTCATGAAGTTTAATAGCTATTTTTGATTCTTTTTTAGTAATTGATTTTATTCTACGCTGAATTTCAGCATCGATTTGCTCAATTTGGTACGACCCAGTTGGTAACGAAACAGTTTCCCACGCTGGAGTACCATCGGGTTTATTCTTATACGAGAACACCAGTGCGTTATTGGGTTACTGACCGCCAAATGCAACAGATCTGATATTAGGCCAGCTATGATACACTCGTAATTTTGCCAGCGCGATCTCGCGTACTGGAATCGGAGAAGGAAAGTTCACAATAAATTCAGGGGTTGTTGATGTTATTGATATCATGCTTGTTCGTATCGGAGTGGTATTCTCCGCGATTCGTTGAAGCAGTTGCAATTCGTTGAATTGTAGTGA
The DNA here is from genome assembly GCA_030141615.1 of Unio pictorum. Lineage (NCBI taxonomy): Eukaryota > Metazoa > Mollusca > Bivalvia > Unionida > Unionidae > Unio > Unio pictorum. Next base: position 494,387 of record JARLTB010000003.1, read on the forward strand.
CATTATTGTTAACGCTGTCTTCAATTTCCAATTTCAACATCGCGGAGTTATACAACTGGGTCATCGTGGAAAATTCAACATCGGATATGAACGAATTATCAATCGACAGCGAGATCAACTCGGATAATTTCGAGTACGCGTCAAATACCACCCGGTACCGAGCTGTATAATCACTGAGTTTTTTCTGAGAACACGATGATAATTTTTTAGTTATCGCGGTGGCGACTGCAGTAATTGTTGTTGCCGCGGAGATAGCAATTGGAACTGCAATCGGAGCCATCATGGTCACCGTCGACATAATAACCCCAGCGCTGGCCATCACACCGGATACGGAGTACACGGTGATGTCGACGATTGCTACGCTGCGTCGGTATTTTTTCATTTTTTCACGATAACGCTCAGAAAGTGATTTCAAGTTCGCGGAAAACTCTTTCACGGTGTTGAATCGATATTGCGATGACGGCGTCATCTGCGATTGTGATACCGCTGACTCCGTTAACGGGACTATTGATTTCGTTGACTCCGTCAATGATGTCATTGTTATTTTAAACCCGCTAGTGTTTTCAATTATTCGCCGTCGTTAAGTGGAATTGCGGGCCTATAGTATAGAGCCTGAAAAATCATCTACAAGTTCTAAACACCAAGTTATTTTTGATCTAATGGTGGAGCTATCAACCGCAACGACATTAAAGTGTTGACCGTTATTCCTGATAATTAACATCGCGGTGCCACCAGAGTAGGTTTTACCGCCCGCGATCATATTAAATTGATCGATAGAGATCCACGTTAGCCTGTAGATACCTTCGATCCCCGTTGTACTGTAGATATCATCACCCCCCACATCGCCCCTCGTCCAGAGACAGGTGGACAATGTAGTATAAACGTCTCTTATCTAATCCATGGTTCCATGATCGACTGTATACACGACATTTTTAATTCTTATGTGTGGATGCGGAATCTTTATCTTTTCAAAATTTTCTTTTAATTTACGAATATCATTGTAAATATCTTTGAGAGTCATCGTAGATGTAGCCGGGACATCAAAAGACTTATCGACGACGTCGTTGGTGGGGTTTTGTATCTTTTCAAAATCTTCTCGTAGTTTAGCAATATCGTCGATGACGTCGAGATAGGTTTTTTTGATTTCGGTATCTTTCATTATCGTTCTATCGCGTCTTTCGAAAAATAAAGTCAAAAGGAGGTCAATTTTCAAATCTTTTTGGGTGGCATAATACCTGCTGAGTTGAGAATATGTCGTCGTGATATTATGGCTTTCAGAACCCTCAAAGAAATTTTTAACCATTTCGTTTGTGAGCTTTTGTTCGTCAAGCACGCGCTTAATTTCAGCGAGAGATATAACCGCGTTAAACGGGAATCCAAAAAACTTACTAACGACGTCGTAGATAAATTTTTGTTCTTCAAGCGCGTACTTAATTTTATTGAGGTTTGGGGTTATCAACGTGTCGAGATTACTCGGTATGATAGGGCCAAAGAACCTAACAACGGCATCATTGATTGGTTTTTGTATCAGATCGAATTTAAGGTCTATTCTATTAACATCGTTGATGACGTCGATATAGGTTTTTACGATTCCGCTTTTTTTTATTATTTTTTTATCATGGCCTATAAAAAATGAATTAACAAGGTCGTTAAATCCAGAATCTGTTTGGACGACATAATGCCCAACGATACGACTATATGTCGTATCGACGCTGTTACTTTCAGAACCCTTAAAGAAATTTTTAACAAACTCGTTGGTGAGTTTTTGTTCGTCAATAGCGCTTTTAACTTCAGCGAGGGTTGGGCCTGTCAACGATGTTGTTTCAGATTCACGTGTTCTCCCCAAAAATTTATCCACGATGGTATTAAGTGTTGCTTGTCTCACCATAAAACTAATAATATCTTTGAGAGTCATCGTAGATGTAGCTGGGACACCAAAGAAATTATTAGCGACGTAGGCATTGTGGGTATGCCTGATAATAAACTCGCTAATTTGAGCGAGAGTCGAGTCTGCCACAGGTGGGGATCCAAAAAACTTACTAACTACGTCGTTTGTGAGTTTTTGTACCTTCTCAAAATCTTCGCTTAGTTTAAAAATCTCGAGATAATTTGCCTTGATTTCTGAAGCAGTCATCATCCTTCCAGCTTCCTTGTTAGCGAAGAATGAATTCAACAAGTTTTTAATTTCAGCTAGAGTCATGCCAACCACAAGCGGGGTTCCAAAGAATTTATGTACGACATTTTTGCGAAAACTATTATAACCTCGTATAAGATCATTCAGCTCACGTTCGTTGGTAGCAATCTCGTTGCCGTGGGTGGTAATCTTGTTGTCATGGGTAGCAATCGCGTCGGTGATCGCAGACACAAGTGCACCTGGTTTAAGTCGTCCACCGCTGGAATACAGCGCAATAGAGTTTTCAGCGGCATCGCGCTGCCGTATCAAAATGTCATCCAATGACACATCACTGCTTTTCAATTTACCCTGTTTGTCTTGAAATACAACTATTTCGTTCGGGTCAACATTTACTAAATTTAACGTCTCAGCGATTTCATTTTTAATTATTTTTTTTACATCCTCGATAGAACCCGCAGATGTTTTCGCGGTGGGTTCCGACATTGACAGAGATTGTCCCCAAATATTAATCATTATTGTAAAGATTCTAGTATTTTCAATTTATTGATTCTCTAAAATTACCTTGTAATTTCCCACTCGTGTATTTATTTACAACCAGATGAGGTGGTTTCTGTGACGATGAAATCTCCGCGAGGACATTTAATACTTCACGGCCGCATATCGGTGGATCATTTAATTGTTGTGTTGGCAGCGTGGAATAAAAAATCGGAAACTCTTTGAGTTTCATCGAGGAATTTATATACCGCATAAACTCTCTTGGCGGAGCTAACCCATATGAATCGAAATAGACAATCCCACGTGGATCAATCGCGTATGCAACCCAGTGAGTTCCCGATCCGCTGCTGTTATCAAGATTGATGATACCGGTTTCGACGCGTTTAGGTTTTTTCGGTAATTGATCTCTCATAAAAACCCCTCTGAAGTTTTTTATCGCTAGTTTTTTAGCAGCATCAATTAAATCAAAATTGGACATGGGAACAATTGGGTTTTCAACTAATAAACCGTTCCTGGTATTCTTAGGCCGGATCCGTGAACGGATCTCCCGCTGTACCATGAATACGGGGTTCCTGGTAGTCTTAGACCCTTTCCCTTTTTTTATATCCTTTCCCAGTTGCCTTTTTCAACGCCATCCCTGCCGCGGTCCCAACGGCTCCCAACGCCGCCGCTTTCGCCACTGCTGGGGCAGCCGCTGCAATCAATGCTGGTATTGCAGCTAACAATGGAAATATACCACCTGATTTTATCATGTTCGCGACTGCAGCCTTTGAAAATACAATTTGAACCCCTCGCCGTTTCTTTAGCGCATCATTGAAATGTTTTATTTGACGATCCGTCAATGATATTTTATGTGTACCGCCGGACATCTGCGCTGGTTTTAACGTTATTGTTGTTCCACATTCTTTAGCGGATTTTGATCGCAATTTCTTGACCTGACCATCAGTCAGCTTGACACTAACAACACTATATGTCATTTTATTGTAAAACACATTTATGCTTTCAATTGATCTAATTGGAAACTCTTCAAGTTTCATTTACATATTTTTGAAAAAATCCGAAGGATTTTCAATCATAGATTTTCTACTGGCGCATCAACTAATCTCATTCGTCCACCAACACCTTCGAGTAGCATTGATTTATCACTGAGAATGACAGCAACCGCTCTATAATTAACGCCACCAGGAGCTATACGAGCTCTGAAGTGTATATCAACGACGGATTGCCTTGTTAAATCAAGATGTTCCAGCGAAAAGTAATAAATCGGATAGAGGCTTTTAAAATCAAGTTGCGATATTTGTAAACCAGTATCAACGTTTTGATCACGACCCATATATGACAGCATCCGATGATACACACGTGCTATGTGGTTAGTGTCGTAATCAAGCTGAATATCCTCAGATGGTTCTTGTTGTCCGTTTATTCTCAGTGAAACCTCCTTGACTCCTAACTGATCAAATATCATATGACTGCGTTCTTGGGAGCCTGATCGATTCTGATTCTGCAGCGCTATAAATATATGACGTGGAGCTGAAACGCCTTGTTTTGATGCCAAGTGCCATGTAAATGTATCAGCAACATTATCCAGTTTGACGTCAGTTGTTGTTGTTAGCCAACTTATCAATGATTTGACACCTGTGTCCATAAATGAAAGTAGCCGCTCTTCCGTGGTAATTGATGGGGTCATTACTGGCATCCACAATACTATTTTACTCAAAACAACTTTACCATCAGTGGCACCAGTACGCCAAATTGCATCATTGTCATTGCCTTTTCGCACTAACGCGATTGTGTGCTTGGCTCCATAGATGACTTTTCTGACATTTCTGCAGAATCCAAATATATGATGGAGTGGAATCGCACATGAAAAATATCGTTCTTGTCCTTGTAACATCGCTACTCGTGTTGCAAACCCTAGATTGAAATTGCGATTAATGTCTACGACATCAAAGGTACCAGCTGGTCTAGTATATCCGTCTGGTGCTGGATCAACTGCGGTATCTCGTGTTGCTTTTACCCTAGTATGATTAATGTGATCAGCGTGATCATTAATATCCTTTGCAAACATCATAGACGGACCAGCCGATCTTGTATAATCATCAGAATATCTTGCTAGCCCGATTATTGTTGTTGCAACATCAACCTCGCGGTCTATTGATTCAATTTCTTTTCCATCAATGAGATATCTTGCACTTTCAAATAATGCCATTATACCATTGTTGACGAAACCAACTCGGATATTTGAATCATTTGCATATGGGGTATCAGCTGCAACATTTGTTACGAGTTTTCCCTCGATTTCAATAAATGCTTCACATGGCAAAAAGTATTTACTGGTATCTTGAACTTGTAGTTCAATTCGCGATCGTAGGTCGGGTTGTATTGCATGATAGGAATAGTATTGATAATCGGGGACGGAATCGTCTTTGCGCACTGGGGCTTCCATATCAAGCGCGGGATCAGCTGTTCGTTTAAACATTATTATTATTATTTAGTGCTTTCAATTGTGAAACTCGAAGAGTTAACGCTAGCGTTTTAACTCTTTATAATCATCGTCGTTGAAAATTCTTCGAATTTCGTTTTCGTTTCAAACCACTTCCTGCTATTGCGTTCATGATAGCGCTATCTGTTACCGGTGGCGACGGAGTCACCGAAGCAGCCAACGACGCTAGTTTTTCATCTACTGCGTTATTTATAATTTTACTAACACTTGCTGGCATTTCCGCTGTAGACGGTAACGGTTTCTTTTTTCGTCTCACTAATGATGTTATTTTATTCTTCGCAACTGAAAACGCTTTTCCGGCGAGATCTCCAACGAAATCTCCGATTTGGCCAACACCCTTATCACGAATTACATCAATGGCTTTCATTGATAATTGTTTAGCTAACGGCGCCACCTTGTGAGCCATTCTTGTAAATAACCCCGCAATGGTATTGCCGAAACCGTCTCCGTAATATGTTCTATAAACAGGCAATCGTGAGTTCACCACGTAGACGCTTACGGGTTTATCATGGTTGTAGTGTATGATCATCTTGTTATAAAACTAGTAATTTTTCAATTAGTGATCAATCGCTAGCGTCCATTGGATTTTCATCATAACCATGGGCGTCTCTGTGATTTTTAACTAATTCAGCAATGAGTTCTCGATATACATTAATGTCCATGATACCGCCGACAAATAATCGTCTACAGATATCAGCGGCTTCATTAATTATCTCGACGGAGTTGTTTCCGGCTCGCTTCCCCCCGATGAGAACTTCCAGCCGTGATATATCACTGAGGATGTTACCAGGACAAGTAACGCTAGCGTTTTCAACTATGCCGCTACCTAAATATTCATCTTCAGTTGACTCCTCTTCATCCTCTTCAACTAGATTCATTTTTTCTATTCTACTCAATACTTGGTCTTTAAAACTCTCAAAATCATTACGGTTACTTTCTGTGATTCTAAATCTACCACGGTTTGCCAGGTATGTTTTTTTTATCCAATTCTCGTCGTTTTTTATATACTCTTTATACTCTTTGTTTACAAATTGTACTCTTTTATCGAGTGAAAAATTCTGCGTGGTAAAGTTAATTAACTCCTTGTCATTATAATGTTGAATTACGGTGGGTATATTGCGTATAAATATACTTTGCGGTGAATATATTTTTTCTATAGTAACGTCTTTTTCTTCTTTTGGTTTTCTTGCAGTAGCACCTAGTTCTTCTAGTACTCGCTCTTTTTTTTTTGTTGTTGCCGTGAAGTAGTTACTATATCTACTGGAAGTGTTTCTAAAGACTTTTTTGTTTGTTCGGTCTCTGCTGCAATTTTTTCAAGCACACTAAGAACAGGCACCTCTCGTCGCTTGCCTTCCTCAGGAATATCCCCAAATATTGCTCGTTCAGTTGCTATTTTCACATCGCTGGTCGCCTTAGTTACCGGGGCGAACAGTTGTTCACTTGACACAGAAAAGTCAGTCTGCGCTTGTTGTCGTTGTTGAAGTTTCTCGCGAACTCTGTCTCGAACCGGTATAAACTTTTTAATTGCTGCTAGCCGCTCTCGGGCTAATCTAGTTGTAAGCGATTCACCTACCATATATTGTTTGTGAACTAATTTTTCAAATGTGAAACTATCACAATTAAAAGCTTAGTTATTAAATAATGTACCATCAAGCTAACGTATCCATCTCTGACAGGGTTAAACTGTACGATGCCATCCGCGAGTGTTTCAGAAATAACATCGCTGGAGGTTTCAGAATTGTAATATCTGAGAACGGCGATGAACGATTTGTGTTAACGACGCGGCAACAACAACAACTACGTAAAAATGGAGGCGTCGCGGTGATTACTTGCTACTACGACCAGATCATCCATTATGCACATAACTGCATAAGCAGGCCCAAACTACTGATTATCCTTTCAGGAGAAAATCTCATGTGAGTGTTACAAAAAACGCTAAAAAAAATTATTTTTTAAATTATTTACTGAAAGCCTATCACTCACGTGGTTAAGATACTGGTTTTTCCTCGTTTAATATTTTTTTAAGATCACGAACCTTAGAACTAATTTCAGCTCGTTTTTGATACTCTTGGCCGAGCTTTTGACGTATTGCTTCAACGGTGCTAAATAGCGTTATAAATACATCATATCGTTACCGTACAAACAAGCATAGATGGACTTTTGAATTCCTTTCACGAGTCTGTACATTTTAGGTAAAACATAACGACCCTTACTAGACTGATACTCAATATCTTCATATTCCGAGGTAATCTTGTCACAGTTGAGACCTTCAGATAATACTACCCCGTTATTTTTTAAATTTGAGATTTCGGCAATTATAGCATTTACATCTTTGATATCCATTATTTATATTTATATAAATATAATATATTTTATCTTTAATTATTAAAAAAAAATGCAAAAAAAATGCAAAATAAATAGTATAAATTATGAGCGGTTATTCATTCATGAGTCCCTTTGTGTCTTTGCTAGGGTCTTTTCTTTTGGCTATCCATTCCAGATGCCTTTTTCTTTTGGCTATCCATTCCAGATGCCTTTTTGTGACCCTAACACCGTTTCTATTAGCCGGTAGCCCATTCTGTGCTACCCTGTGGTGTTCCTCATGTGAATGTAGAGCTTTTGCATCAATTTATACCATTTATTTTACATCCAATTTTACTTTAACAAACACATAATCTCCGGCGAGGGGTCTAACTCAGCAAAGGCTGAATTAGATCTCTCAGAAGGTATATGTTTATTGGATGTTATGTGGCGTGTGGGCGTGGTAAACCAAACCAACATGGCAACCCATGAAATTAAATTCATGGTTGCATGAGTTGGAAAAAACACCAACCCACGCTACCGAGAATGCGATAGCATGAGTTACAATGTTGGTTTGGCTGAGGGGGTCCGCCCCTCCCCCCCAATTAATAGAAAAAACATCTTCCGTTTCGCCATCAAATAATGTATCTGCTATGGGGACCGAACACGTAGTAGTTGATAGCTATGTTTACAAGACAAACACGCTACCATTACACCACGGAGCCGTCATACAGAATAGAGATTTTTTTAATATATATATCTTCTGATTATACTTAACAATAAGAGATTTTTAAAATAGACAATTTTACTGTATCCACAGAAATTTCATAGTATTACTAAGTACACAAAAAAAAAATAATTTAACTATTGTTTAAAATATAATGTAAATATATGTCACGCATGCCTGCGTCAGTGACTGATTATACAGAGGAATTTTAACCACACCCACCTACTTCAATGAATAGGAAACCACTCGGGTTCCGGCTGAGCGAACATAGGTATTGCGATGGATTATAAAGAACGCGTCTGTACTGAAAGTGTATTATAGATGGTCTAAATAAATACAACTGTTTTAGCCGAAGCGACAATAAAACATTTTAGAATTATTTAAAGTTGATAAAAATACAATTCTACCGAAACTATTATACTCCATTACAGTCACGTGCGCGCCTAGTCAATTATACCTCTCTGTACAGGTAAGAGCAGACAGAAAATTCCTTTGACGTCATAATACAAGGGGACTTAGTAGGTAGAGTGTGAATTGCGGAGGATTTATTCATAAAGGATTTATCTCCCTTGAATAGTTTCAGGTGTATACGAATTTTACTTTATGACCATTTTTTTTCGACAGAGCAGTTTTAATTATATTTTCAGCAACAAATCGAATTGAAGTCCTACAAATATCGAAATATTTTCCAGCCGCATTTATTGATTGAAAGCTTCTCTCCTCGCTGGTTTCTAAATCAAACGATTTAACTCCCCTAGGGCGTTTTGCATGTTTGCCAGTTCCACCTAATTTTGAATTCCGACTTTGTGAGACGGCTTGAAGATTCCCAAGACAATTATCAGTCTTGTTATTATTGATATGATCAATCACAAATCCATCTTCGATTAATCCGTTATGACATTCAAAAATAATTCTGTGACAGAGATATGTTTTATTTCTAGCACTAAACATCAAATATCCCATATTATTTACCCATCCAACCGTTTTTTGTAGTCTGCGGTGCCTGACAACACCATCACGGGATGCTTCGTAATTAACAAGCACTGGATGAGGTCTGAAATCTTGGCTCATTTGTATATTAATACTATTTGTCTAATTTATTATCTGCTTTAATTATAAACCTCTGGATATAATCTTGAGGGGTTTTGATGACCTTGTCATTGATTTTATCAAGGACGGAGTCATTAATTCGTTTGTTATAATAGCGTTTTAGCTCCCTGTATCGTTTGCCGCCGCAACTGAGACATAATTGTGATTTTCCCCTTACCCCAGCCCCACATTGGAGGCATGGGAGAGGACCAAAACTTCCTCGCCGAACGCTTTGTAAATGATGCCCACAGAATTCGCTTCTGCATGATTTGTTACACGGGGTTGTTGATCCAATCATAAGCCACTTGCAGTGATTCATTATACTATATTTTTCTATTTAAATACTTGTTTTAATTATAACATGGAAGAGTTCAAGAGATTATCGAAAATCGAACCTTGGAGAAATACTAAATTCAATCTCGATAGAGTCTCTGATACACCAAAACGTCTAATCGGTGACAGAACTATACTAAGTAAAATCAAGGAGTGTTTTAATGAATTCTACCGAGACGGTGCAGCATACTGTTGGTCGACATTTCGAATTATACACGAGGATGTCAATGTACCTAACATCGATGCTACCATGAATGATGAAAGAGCAGCTGAGATCATTTCACACCTTGGCGGGAAATCCAAGGGATTTCCAAGGAAGTATTTTTTCAGAATAAAATTCATTATCGAAGTCGAAGGCAAATGGATTATCAGGGATAAATTTCAACCAATCCTCAAGGATAAAAAAACAATCACGCTGAGTAGAGATTCCAAACCAGGAATTCTAACTGGAATCGACAAACCATACTACGAGAGATCTTATCCTGTAACAGCAATCGTATATGGGATATACCCGCTAAATGATAAACCCGATATCGCAAAACTAACTCCTATGAAATATTCTAGTTCACTGAATTGTGTAGCAACACGGGTAATGGAACACTTCACAAATGCATCCCGAGGAAATAAACTAACTGATCTGCGACGTAGGAAAATAACCGAATGGGAACTGACAGTGAAACAGCACGGTGCAAAGATTTCTGATATAGCTAAATTAGAAACATCATTAAGATTCCCAATATCAGTAATGACGATAACCGGAGAAGTTTTATACGAACCGAAATATAACAAAAATGGAGCTCCAATACAAATTATTGATCATAACGAACACGCGTGGACACCTGCAGTAACAATATTTCCACGAGATAGAACCGTGAGATATATCCCCGAGGAATTCGTCGGAGATGTTTTTTATAATGAGAAATTTTTCGATGCTATTCATGCGTTGTGTAAAGATGATCCTGTGTCAGTGTGGTTACTTAGAAGTGATGAAGATCCCGAAATAGGATTTGATCAATTTGTAAGACCAAATGGTGAATTATATCGCGTTGAAGAATTAGATAACAGAATGAGAAAAATCGCTAATGATTTTTCACCGGAGAGTTTCCATGAAAAACTACTCACGGATAGTTTTACTATTCCATCAGTGGTAGCTCACTTCGCAAGAGAAAAAAACTCGTGGCGTCCAACACGAAGTGATTTTCTCGAGGATGTTAAATTGAGTTGCGTCGAATTTAGTCATGGAGGACTGTGGAATACAAAATACCATCGTGATGGTATGATTTCAATTGATATAGCTGCGTGTTATCCAGGGAGTTTTCTAGGATATGGAGAAGCCGCTGAGTACTTTAAACGATTTGGACACCCCACGCATGAAATGACTCGTGTTGCGATTAATGGGCCATTACCTGATTTTGATTTAACCGGATTCGCTCGTGTGATATCATTTGAACTCGCTACAGGGTTACATCCGTGTAGTTATGTTTGGCTTGGTAGACATATATCTGAAAAGGCCTGGATGCCAATAGTGTTACTACGATATATGATTGATTGTGACATGTTACAATCGTTGATTGTTTCCGAAGCTATTATATGCTATCGAGCTCAGAAAGAAGTTTGGCTACCACAACCCGATCTAGATCGTATAATTAGCGAACAGCGAAAACAATTTCCAGATTTCAGCGAGGAAGAAGTCATGAATTGGTCTAAAAAGTTATTTGAAATTAAAAAAGAACAAGCAAAAGATTTTGGACGAAGAATAATCGGTAAATTTACCCAGGGTGGAAGATACGACAATGCAAAATATTCCTCGCGGTTGATCATAGACGTCGCTGAATACGATTTTATTGTAACGGATTTAACGAAACAGGGAAAACTTGTAAATCGTAAAGACGCTTTTCTATCCAATGGTGAGAAATTGGGTACGGTTGTTACCTATTGTGATGGATATAATTCCCAGTACACACATCTGAGAAGTTCTATGCTAGCTTATGCTTCTATCAATTTATTTTCGATGATAAATAGATTTCCTAATAACGCAGTTAGAGTAGCCACTGATTCTATTTATATCCACGAGAAATACAAATCAGATGTAGCTAAATTCACAGATCCCGAGGAAAACTGGGGACGTTGGCGATTTAAAAAGGAAAAACTACATGAGTATTGTGAATCGGCAGATGTTACCATGGATGAAAAGTACTTAAAGTGTGATAAGATTCAATCATTTTCTAATGCACCACCGGTATCTGATCCAATATGTAGATACAAGACAGTTTATTTAAACGGTTGTGGTGGGTCAGGAAAGACAACTCGTGCAATTGAATTATATCGTCGGTCAAATATGATTGTGTTAACACCGACTCACAGACTCGCCAGAGAGATGATACAGCGAGGGGTAAATGCATGTACTTATCACAGTTTCTTTCGATGGAAAGGCGATGAATGGACCCCTGATCGAATGGGTGATAAATTCATTCCTGAAATCATAATTTGGGATGAAATATGCACGGTATCGTTGAGAGTATTACAAACATTTCTCGAATGGTTGTTAAACAAAAACACAAAAGTCGTCATGTGCGGTGATCACGGCCAACCACCACCATTTGTCGGTGCATCTCCACATGAATGGCTAAAGGGGTTTGTAGACTACTATGAAGAAATTACTACTGATTATAGATCACTTGATGAACAATTACGCGAGTTCAAAGCACTGATTAGATTACAGCCGGATAAAATCCAATGTGAAATAGCCCGTGAAATAATTTCAGAAACTCCCATGAATGATTTTTGGGAAACGTGGAGACCAAATGATTTGATAGTAGCAAGTAGAAAAATAGTCAGAGACACACTTCAGATGAAGTTATTTGAAACGCATAAAGAAAAATTTGCAACACTTCCAGTACCGTTGTGTTATAGGCCTTCGGATACACGAAAGCAGAATATTGAAGTTGATATTCCAGGGAAGAGTGAAAAGCAGATTCTCGTGTTAAATGATATTGTGCTGGTTGATATCAGCGTCGTTGAAGATGCATTGCGTGCTAATAAATCCCCGTGGACGCTAGGATACGCAGCGACGATACATTCTTCACAGGGATTGACTATATCGGATACAATTGTTTGGATGGTAGATAATCGCATCGAATGGTCGAATTTAGTCTATCTTGCAGTATCCAGAGTGAGGAGATTAAATCAACTTCGAAGAGTTGTTTTCGATGATGAAATCATTGGTGACGATGATGACACTACAATGGATGATGCTAGCATCATTAATAAAAAAACTCTCCGGTTACAAAAAACAGGATAAAAAAAATAATAGAGAATTTGACATTGATGCTAAATTAATAATTACGCTGAAACAACAACAGAATAATCACTGCGCGAGTTGCAATTGTATAATGCGTTGGCAGTATTCGGATAAAGATCCTCGCCAATTTACCGTAGACAGAAAGAATAGCAGCATTGGTCATACCAACGATAATGTTATGCTGACTTGTCTTGAGTGCAACAGACGAAGGGGTGCTAGTTAAGACCATGAGGTGGCAATTGAGTATCGTCAGGAATCACTTGTAATTGTTCGCGTGTAAAACCCCGCTGAGGGGCAGTTGAATCCAGTTTATAGATTGCTGGTCTACCAGCTGATCGTGTTATAGTAGATATCTTGTGTGCAGTAACACTCCAAATAGGATCAGTAGCCCTTTTTCTGCCACCTTCAAGCTCTCCTGGTTCGTATAAATATCTCACAGTGACATTACTACCAAGAATTGGTTCTTTGAAATCTTTTTGTGAAATTCCTTGGATTTCCATTTTTGGTATGGACGCTTTCTTAATCGCGTTGACAGGTTTCATGTTAATTGTTCGAGTAATCTCGTTATTGAGCGCGGTAATCACAGCTGGTAATCTCTTAACCCATTCACGGGATCTTTTATCCTGAATAAACTCCTTCGCGTATTGATATCCAAATAACCGCTCAGCAAGAGTCCGATTAAATCGTTCAACTATTGCCTGATCGCGATGTAGCGCAGTATGCCCTCGTCTGATGGTGACATTATGATATTTCATCGCTGATAACACTGCACCCTGAAATTCCTTGCCAGGATCAACTTGTAACAGATTTGGCCAACGCAGAGGACCCTTTCGATAAATCTTTTCAAATGCAGAAGCTACTGAAGTAGCTGACTTTGTTTTTAGCGGTTCTGCTTGTTTGTATCGACTCGCAACGTCAACTACGGTTAGCGCGTATTTGTAACCGTTGTCATGTGGTAAAAACAATAAATCAGCTTGATGAACTTCATTGGGTCCGGTAACATCAAAATGCGAAAAATTGATTTGTTTAGGCGGTGGTAGATAAATCTGCCATAGTGCCTGTTTGGATAACCAATTAGCCGCAGTAGCCTTTTTCACTTTTGCGGCGTTAGCGAGTTTATTGATTGCAGCGTTACCCCTCCAGTATCCTCTCGGAGAATAATAAATAGATTCCATATTATTAATTACCAGCACCCATCATCAATTTGCCTTTCATAGCTGATTTTACCAACCACGAAGCCAATTTTTCTTTCAAAGATTTATCAGGAATAGCATTTAACGCATGAATTAATTTCACATCTGCGAGATGCCTGTGTTGCAGATTGCTGCTTTTATATGCAACATCATGAGCGTGACACGCCTTATCAATGGCGTTTATCGGATACTCGCCGGATCTGGGTTGATTTTGATCATCAAGTCTGATATCTAATCGTGTTCCGGGGCCACAGTAGCTATATCCTGGAAGGTGCTTTTCTCCGGGGTACTTTGCCCATGGGGTTCCAGGGAGTTTTGCCAATTTGGCTGCGATATCACCTCCTCGTTTTTTTTAAAAACATCTCCGGATTGTAAAATCTTTGATTTTGTAGAAATAAATCTAAATTTTTTTGTACCACATTGCACGCATTTACCAGAAAGCGCTGATCGGTTATTTCTAGTTGTAATCGTCGTCAAGTCATCTGTGCCAGTACGCGTTTTACACTTCACACAATATAGATCCATAATTTATGTATAGAAACATGGATATAATTGATTTTTCAGCGACTAAAGCAAGAGAACCGGTTAAGCATCATGCAGCGCTACCAAACTCTATCCGGATGATTATAATCGGGCCATCTGGATCCGGCAAGACGCAATTGTTACTCAATTTATTAATGAGATGGATGAAGTGGGATAAGTTGTATTTAATTGCCCCTAGCGTAGATGATCAACGATGTTATGAAGTGTTAAAGGATTTTAACGAGAATGCATCAGAAATTAAGGGTGAGAACGCCATTGATATACGACGATGTGATGTTAGACAATCAAAAAAATCCTGCTAGGATCTTTTCCAGAGGCAGGCATAAAAACACCGACGTTATATATGTCACTCAACGATACACTCAGATTCCAAAAGTGATCAGAGATAACTGTAATATTCTTGCTATGTTTAACGGCGTTGATACACATACGTTACGAAATATTTGGCAGACATGGTGCTCTGATATGGACTTCAATCAATTTAAAAATTTCTTTAGTAACGCTCTGTCAACCCCGTATGGATTTATAACAATAAATTTACATGATCCTCGAACACGATATCGTATCGGACTGGATCAAATATTCGGTTAAACTCGTAAAAAAATTATTAACCCATAGCAGCAGAGAGGGTGGATGACAACGACGCTGGCGTAGACGAGGAAGCGTTGGTTGTCGACGCTTTTTTACGATTCGACGCTTTTCTTTGGTTTTGTGCTTGGTTGTCGACGCTTTTTTACAATTTCGACGCTTCAAGCTCGTTGTAGGGTTCACCCTCTCTGCTGCTGGCATGACAAAAAACTCACTCAGAAGAGAAGCGTTAGGTACGTCAGTTTGTAAATATATTTTTGGCATGACAAAAAACTCACTCAGAAGAGAAGCGTTAGGTACGTCAGTTTGTAAATATATTTTTGGCATGACAAAACACTCACTCAGAAGAGAAGCGTTAGGTACGTCAGTTTGTAAATATATTATTGGCATGACAAAACACTCTCTCAATACATTCACCGTAACTGATTATTTATTCCGCAAACAATGCAATAACCTACCATTGACATAGGACGAACACTTTGCTTATTACCTAAATAAAATTCAGAATGTACTATGTTTATCTGGAATTTAAGAAGTTTGAGTAGGTGGGGGATCCGAGCTTATTTTGTTACATTTAAATTACGTATAAAATATATGTTTCTACCATAACTAAGCTGAATCGATTTGTAAAACAAGATAAAGAAAATTATTGAATGTCTAATACTATTTAGATTATTTGAACTCTTCGCAGTGTTCGCTTATTTTTACAACGTATGTTCTATAACGGAATCTCTGATAATTGTTAGATTTAGGTAAGTTTATGACCATCCCCTGCCATTTTCATTAGGATCCGATAATTGTTAGATTTAGGTAAGTTTATGACCATCCCCTGTCATTTTAATTAGGATCCGATAATTGTTAGATTTAGGTAAGTTTATGACCATCCCCTGTCATTTTCATTAGGATCCGATAATTGTTAGATTTAGGTAAGTTTATGACCATCCCCTGTCATTTTCATTAGGATCCGATAATTGTTAGATTTAGGTAAGTTTATGACCATCCCCTGTCATTTTCATTAGGATCCGATAATTGTTAGATTTAGGTAAGTTTATGACCATCCCCTGTCATTTTCATTCAGATGTAGAAGATATTCCATTCCTGTCAAATGTCCCATGTATAAAAACCTGAGAAAGGCTTATGTAACTCAGTCATTCTTTATAATGCAAATCGCAAACACCTTTATAACTTAGTGCAAAGAATACGTATTATTATTAATATACTAAAAATAAGTTAGCGTTTTATAAAGCAACAGCTCAAAAATCGTAGTCAGTGTGTTAGTCCTAGAATTATTATATTTCGTAGTTGTACCTTATGTTTCAAAACTGAAAGTAATCTGAACGATGACCCATGTCAATAGAAGAATGATTAGTTTACTGTCATAATCATCATTACCATTATCATTGTTATTATTATTATTATTATTATTATTATTATTATTATTATTATTAATTTCATCATTATCGTTATTATCATAATTATTATTATTATTATTATTATTATTAATATTATTATTATTATTATTATTATTATTATTATTATTATTAACCTCATATTTATTGTTCTTATTATTATGGCTGTTATTATTATTAGTAATAGTAGTAGTATAAATATTAATATCAGTATTATTATGATTATTTTTATTATTATAAATATTATTTATATTAATCTCTTTATTTTTATTATCATTATTTTTAATATTGTTTTTAGTAGTAGTAGTAGTAGCAGTAGTAGTAGTAGTAGTATTGATCTCAACCTTATTATTATTAATATTATTATTATTATTATTATTATTATTATTATTATTATTATTATTATTATTATTATTATTATTGTTATTATTATTATTATTACTTATTCCAGACAGGCGCTGCCGATTAGTAGCTGGGTTTGGCTGGATGTTTGCAGCAGTGTTCTCGCTCCCCATGATGTTTATGTACAAACAAACCGTTATTGACGGTCTTCCTCAATGTTGGATGGAACTGGAGAATGTGTGGCAATGGCGGGTAAGTCCTCTACAAAATGCAGTGTCACGTGTCTCTATTCTATATCGCAGTTTTACTGTCAAGAAATATTGTGAGATGTATATATAATAGTAGAGGGGAAATACATTTCACTTCACTCATGGAGGATGTTATAAATGATTAAGCTCCACCGGTTGGGTTTCAATTTGTGTTTTCGATTTTGATATTCATTGAACCTAAGATTACAAATAATTCTCACACACATATCCAATTTATGAGGTTTGATAGACTATCAACACGTCAGTCATTTTCCAGTCAGAGGAATTACTTTTAAATTGTGTCTCAAGCAATCTTCATTTGCAAACTTTTCAACTGGCATCTTAACATCGCCAATTACGATTGGTCTCGATCATAGGCTTCAAAGTCGGGTTATCTGTACTTTTCATTATACAATGGATAATTCCACTGTCCTAGCTCTTGATTCGTACATTAACATCCTTGTTAACATCTTTGGTTAAAGAAATGTCCTAGCTCTTGATTCGTACATTAACATCCTTCTTAACATCTTTGGTTAAAAAAATGTCCTAGCTCTTGATTCGTACATTAACATCCTTGTTAACATCTTTGGTTAAAGAAATGTCCTAGCTCTTGATTCGTACATTAACATCCTTGTTAACATCTTTGGTTAAAGAAATGTCCTAGCTCTTGATTCGTACATTAACATCCTTGTTAACATCTTTGGTTAAAGAAATGTCCTAGCTCTTGATTCGTACATTAACATCATTGTTAACATCTTTGGTTAAAGAAATGTCCTAGCTCTTGATTCGTACATTAACATCCTTGTTAACATCTTTGGTTAAAGAAATGTCCTAGCTCTTGATTCGTACATTAACATCCTTGTTAACATCTTTGGTTAAAGAAATGTCTTAGGTCTTGATTCGTACATTAACATCCTTGTTAACATCTTTCGTTAAAGAAATGTCCTAGCTCTTGATTCGTACATTAAAATCCTTGTTAACATCTTTGGTTAAAGAAATGTCTTAGCTCTTGATTCGTACATTAACATCCTTGTTAACATCTTTGGTTAAAGAAATGTCCTAGCTCTTGATTCGTACATTAACATCCTTGTTAACATCTTTGGTCAAAGGAATGTCTTAGCTCTTGATTCGTACATTAACATCCTTGTTAACATCTTTGGTTAAAGAAATGTCTTAGCTCTTGATTCGTACATTAACATCCTTGTTAACATCTTTGGTTAAAGAAATGTCCTAGCTCTTGATTCGTACATTAACATCATTGTTAACATCTTTGGTTAAAGAAATGTCCTAGCTCTTGATTCGTACATTAACATCCTTGTTAACATCTTTGGTTAAAGAAATGTCTTAGCTCTTGATTCGTACATTAACATCCTTGTTAACATCTTTCGTTAAAGAAATGTCCTAGCTCTTGATTCGTACATTAACATCCTTGTTAACATCTTTGGTTAAAGAAATGTCCTAGCTCTTGATTCGTACATTAAAATCCTTGTTAACATCTTTGGTTAAAGAAATATCTTAGCTCTTGATTCGTACATTAACATCCTTGTTAACATCTTTCGTTAAAGAAATGTCCTAGCTCTTGATTCGTACATTAACATCCTTGTTAACATCTTTGGTTAAAGAAATGTCCTAGCTATTGATTCGTACATTAACATCCTTGTTAACATCTTTGGTCAAAGGAATGTCCTAGCTATTGATTCGTACATTAACATCCCTGTTAACATCTTTGGTTAAAGAAATGTCTTAGCTCTTGATTCGTACATTAACATCCTTGTTAACATCTTTGGTTAAAGAAATGTCTTAGCTCTTGATTCGTACATTAACATCCTTGTTAACATCTTTGGTTAAAGAAATGTCTTAGCTCTTGATTCGTACATTAACATCCTTGTTAACATCTTTGGTCAAAGGAATGTCCTAGCTATTGATTCGTACATTAACATCCCTGTTAACATCTTTGGTTAAAGAAATGTCTTAGCTCTTGATTCGTACATTAACATCCTTGTTGACATCTTTGGTTAAAGAAATGTCCTAGCTCCTGATTCGTACATTAACATCCTTGTTAACATCTTTGGTTAAAGAAATGTCTTAGCTCTTGATTCGTACATTAACATCCTTGTTAACATCTTTGGTTAAAGAAATGTCCTAGCTCTTGATTCGTACATTAAAATCCTTGTTAACATCTTTGGTTAAAGAAATATCTTAGCTCTTGATTCGTACATTAACATCCTTGTTAACATCTTTCGTTAAAGAAATGTCCTAGCTCTTGATTCGTACATTAACATCCTTGTTAACATCTTTGGTTAAAGAAATGTCCTAGCTATTGATTCGTACATTAACATCCTTGTTAACATCTTTGGTCAAAGGAATGTCCTAGCTATTGATTCGTACATTAACATCCCTGTTAACATCTTTGGTTAAAGAAATGTCTTAGCTCTTGATTCGTACATTAACATCCTTGTTAACATCTTTGGTTAAAGAAATGTCTTAGCTCTTGATTCGTACATTAACATCCTTGTTAACATCTTTGGTTAAAGAAATGTCTTAGCTCTTGATTCGTACATTAACATCCTTGTTAACATCTTTGGTCAAAGGAATGTCCTAGCTATTGATTCGTACATTAACATCCCTGTTAACATCTTTGGTTAAAGAAATGTCTTAGCTCTTGATTCGTACATTAACATCCTTGTTAACATCTTTGGTTAAAGAAATGTCTTAGCTCTTGATTCGTACATTAACATCCTTGTTAACATCTTTGGTTAAAGAAATGTCTTAGCTCTTGATTCGTACATTAACATCCTTGTTAACATCTTTGGTCAAAGGAATGTCTTTGGCGCATAGGCTAGGGAATCTCTTATAACAGAGAACCTGTTTAGAAATAAGGCGGTCCTTGCTTCGAGTCACCGGTCTATATTTGGACAAATATAGACAGTGGAGTGACATTTTATATTTGTCCGCGAGATGGATTAGGGTGACACTACAACGTGTTTCAAAAATCAAAAAAAAAATTCAGGGCCACATGGATTAACTCAGGGTATAGGATTGTAAAGTTTAGCTTGTAGTGCACTCGTCTAGAGTCAGTGAATTCCAGGGTTCGAGCACCAATCAAGAATTGCATTATCAGTCCGTATCATGGGCATTAATTGTCTTTAACACTGATTCCATAACTGTCTTCTACATTTCGGCAATTTCATATAATTAAATAAGCATCTGTATTAATACAAAACTTGTCTTTCATCTTAACACTGATTCCATAACTGTCTTCTACATTTCGGCAATTTCATATAATTACATCAGCAGCTATGTTAATACCAAACTTGTCTTTCATCTTAACACTGATTCCATAACTGTCTTCTACATTTCGGCAATTTCATATAATTACATCAGCATCTGTATTAATACAAAACTTGTCTTTCATCTTAACACTGATTCCATAACTGTCTTCTACATTTCGGCGATTTCATATAATTACATCAGCAGCTGTATTGATACAAAACTGAAAGCGCGAATAAACGAAAACTCCATATGTAGGAAAACGTTTTTTTGCAGTAACTAAGAATGATGATCTATTGAATTGTTTACAGAGCAATTAGTGTTGGCAGTTTTGTAAATATAAAAGCTAGTAACTCTCTTGTTTTATTCGACCCAAACCTATTTCGCTTTTCGTTTGAACTTTCTTGTATTTAAACTAATCTAATAATACATTATACTTCGTAAACATTATTTATGTTTTTGTGTTCTATTGTTGTGAGTTTAAAACCAGTTTTCAGCATATAAGAGAATATATGTGGCGATCAGTATATATGTTGAAGAACTACCAACGCTCGAGAAGCTGCTGGCAAGTTTTCTCCCATACCCTCTATGTCCGATCCGATACTCGAACCCACGCTGACAGTGTTATGTTTAACCCATAAATTCCGTTACGCATATCGTTAAGGTAATCGTGTTAGCCCAACACTCGAACTCATACTGACTGTTAATTCTAGCCGATTTACTCTGCGACGCACGTCGTTTAGGTACCCTTGTTAGCCCGACACTCGAACCCACGCTGACCTTTATTTTAGCCGATGGACTCCGTTATGCACACCCTTTAGGTACCTTGTTAACCCGACTCCGATATATATATATATATATATATATATATATATATATATATATATATATATATATATATATATATATATATATATATATATACCGTTTAGGTACCTTTGTCTCCGCGACATTTAAAGCCACACTGACAGTGTTATTCTGAGCCTCTAGACTTCGTTATACACGCCGTTTACGTATCCTGTTAGCATTTGTTTTAGACAAAAATGAATATTGCTAAGACTAATATATTCCAAACCACGAAGACAAATCAGTCATACAGAATGAACTTTGGAAAGTCCTACTAAAAGCCTGTACATACTGGATTAAGGTTAGTCATGTGCTTGGAGACATAAAACTTCCGTTATTTCCTTAATGTTATTAATATCTAAATTATATAGAAATTCAATACAATGTTTTTAGTATTTTTTACGTTATCAGGGATATTGGGAGCTTTTAACCTCCATGTCATGGATATTATTACACATAATTGTTTTTACACGTCAGCACTCAACATATAACGTTATAGGGTCGTTTATGGCAAATCCTTAATTACGCCCAGTTTTAAAAAATATGCATTCACTTGAATACACAATATGCATTCACTTGAATACACAATATGGTTATACAACACATGTTATATTTTATGCTAGAATAAGAATTTACATTCACTCAGTCTTCTCCAATTATACTGTTACACGCACAGGGGTATTCACTTGACCGAGCGGTGTCAAAACCCTGGCGCGAGTCACGCTGGAAGTCATATGTTTTCCCCAAATTTCCAAAGACTTCCATACAACTTGAGTTGTAAAATGGAAAGAGAGACCTGTCTGCTATATTTAATAACCTTTGCTCTAATCAATTGGCGACCTAGATGAGACAACTTGCCCAAAAGTCCATTAACTGCACCTTTGCATGGTTTTTCTTCATTATCATCCGATTTCCGTACCGATAGCTTGTCATGCCATAGAAATTACACTAGTATTCCCTTACTAACTGGGAAATATTTAACTGCGCGACCCTAGGCCAGTCAATCCTCATAATTTCCGGCGTATCACGCTCATATACATACGCCCATTTTCCACTATGGACACATAAACGGTACCTACCAAATTCCAACTTATTGTTTCCATTATATTCCCCCCATAAATACTGCCATTTCAATCACATCACTTTTATACACCGCGGAATTTGAATATGGACTATGTTACAGAAAGGGACAGTCATTCGGCTTGTGCCTAAATTCACTACTAACGACCCCAGCATGGTTCAAATTCACTAACACTCGGCTCTGTGATGTTTGCTCCTACTAACTGGCTAACTATTTCGGGCTAGTAATGTTTCCATGGCACCGAAGACCAAATACTCGCACAAATTAAAAACGGGATGCTGTCAAATACACATACTCCAAATTTATTACAATACTCTACTCAGTAATACTGTTTTTGTTTCTAAATCTCATGGAATGGCCAGGTCTTCGTTAATTTTCTGAATTAGGACCAATCTCATGGAATGGCTAGGTCTTCGTTAATTTTCTGGATTAGGACCAATCCCATGCAATGGCTAGGCTTTCGTTTAATTTTCTGGATTAGGACCAGTCTCATGCAATGGCTAGGCTTTCGTTTAATTTTCTGGATTAGGACCAGTCTCATGCAATGGCTAGGCTTTTGGTTATTTTCTAGATTAGGACCAGTGATCAGTCTGATTTTACTGTTAGTGGCCTAACTAAAAGCAAAGACTCTGTTTTTAATTCGTTAGTCAGTGACATCATGTGCATATCAGTGACGTCATATTTTTAATATTGCTAGTTGAGAAACTCCCCTATGAACTGCACTGGTTTCTTGGTATCTTCACATCGGTGTATTGCATATTGGGTAATGGACAAGAGACGTTGTAGTCCCTATTTTAGAAATGGTGGTACATATTTATCGACCATCACACTAGTACCGGAAGTGTGATATGCACACTTTTCAGTAAAATGGTGATTATGCTAAATGCAGTTATATGCAAACTGACTGACATATCACCACAAGAACGGACTAATTATCCAAGGGATATCAGACACCAAATAACCTACGGATACATATAATTCTTTATTCTAAGCACAAACAGAGTCAGACAATAAATCCGTTTTAAAAAACCCAATCAAATAATCGGATTTTGTTTGTATTATTTTTATATAAGTAACATATTTGGAATGCAAAAACAGAAAATGACTGATTCCCACTGTAACAGAATTGTTACCGAGAGGAGGGTGGATTAAATGAACAATACAAACACAATTTGTGAAAGAAAATATAAATTTATGTAATAAATTATAAATGAAAAAAATACAGATGTAACAACACAATAATTCATGCACTCAACCCACAATTACACTCACAACCATTCACAATACATGAACAAATTAAATAACAATACAAAAGGAATCTCAGATGTAAAGGGATCTCTTGGATTACACACAGATCCAAGAATCCTTTACGAAAGTTAAATAAATGCAAGAATGATTTACGAAAAAAAATAAACACAAACGACAAACTATCTATCGCACGATGGATTGCGATAACTAGCACGATCATATACTTGTATTGAATCAAGTTGCTAGCTTTTATTGATATCTATGTGATCACTTGAAATATTATTGCGATCTGACATAAGCATGCAAATACAACAATGTATTAAATTATATTACAATTTCAATACACCTATGTGTCTCCCCTGTATAACCGCACGATTCAGCAACAGTTGAATCGTCTCCCAGTTTCCCCGAGAACCGAGGGTTGACCAATACTATTATCGGACGTTTCCCTACACGGATCCACCACAGTTATACGTTCAGACAGCATACAACATCTACCCGAACCAACGGTTCCTCACTCCCCTAGATGTCGACCCGGACGTTTTACAACTCTAAGACAGCTCCGACACTCGGACTTCTAGCTTTCCGGATATTTACACGTTACACAGATATTGACGAACAGACAGTTCGACACACAGACAGATACTTCAATTCCGTTTGCACAAATTAACGGCACAAGCACATTCAGATATTTATACAGAGATGTTCCAGAACAAACAATAGATGTCCCACAACAAATCAAACGATATCAAAGACGTTTATCAAAAGATGGTATCAGATGTGTTAACAGCTACGGTATCAACGATGTTATTAGCAGCTACGGTATCAACGATGTTATTAGCAGCTACGGTATCAGAAACATTGTAACAACTACGTTAGCAGCTACGGTATCAGAGACGGTATCAACAATGTTATTAGATGCGCTATCAGTGATGTACTTCTACGGTATCAACGACGGAATCAGATGTTATCAACGACGGAATCAATGATTGTCAGATGTTATCAGATCTACGGAATCAACGATGTTATTAGATCTCCGGAATCAGACTGAATCAGACGGAATCACTGATTGTCAGATGTTATCAGATCTACGGAATCAACGATGTTATTAGATCTCCGGAATCAACTATAATAAACAAAACCAGACTAATAATAGTTGTCTCAAAAATAATCTAAGCCGTAGATTACGATATTGTATTTAAAGTCTAAAAGTGACTAGTAATTCCAAATATTCCACGTTCATTGCAATAAAGGCATCATTATACGATAATCTGAATAAAATTCACAATAAAACGAAATGTAAATTTAACACTCACCCCTTTGGCTGGAGATTTGCAAGACGAGGTTATCTATCCTTTGATTAGATATTTTAGTTCCCGTAAATAATAATGAGAAATCCATCGCCTTATATACTCTCAATAGGTGAACATAAATCACATCGAGCTTATTGTGCACCACGTGAAACTAAAGTTCCGGATTCCATGTAAATTAACATCAAGCCCATGCAAATCGCTACACGCCGCTTACCCTGGAGAAAAGCACTTAATCACCCCAGGTAATGCGTGTACGACGAAATCAAGAAAATGGTGAGTTTCGTTTACAATTCAAGAACAACAAAAATCAGTTCAAATTTTCGCCTAATTCTGTGACACCCACTTCATACTGAATATCAAAGATCCAGAATATACTAAATGCGTTTTGGCACTCTTAGTAAATACATTTGATTCAATGAAACATATAATTGAATATATTTTTTTTATTTTTGTACAATTTATATGTGACATATAATTGAATAAATATCATTTTTTTTGTGCAATTTATATATGACATATAATTGAATATATATATTATTTATTTTTGTACAATTTATATGTTACATATAATTGAATATATATTATTTATTTTTGTACAATTTACTTTGTTTTTCTTCCGCTTGGTAGCAGTATTTGGTAACATTGTATGTATGTATGTATGTATGTATGTATGTATGTATGTATGTATGTATGTATGTATGTATGTATGTATGTATGTATGTATGTATGTATGTATGTATGTATGTATTTATGTATGTATGTATGTATGTATGTATGTATGTATGTATGTATGTATGTATGTATGTATGTATGTATGTATGTATGTATGTATGTATGTATGTATGTATGTATGTATGTATGTATGTATGTATGTATGTATGTGTGTATTGTTACGTCTATTGGATTTAAATTATTTATTTTTTAATTCTTAAATCCAAATTTGTCATCTAGGGTTTAATATTCATTAATTGGGAAATTATTCCAGATAGTTCAGACTGACCTAGACTCTAGCTGTAAACACAGGTTGACCTTGGCTTGTTGACTTAATTCCTGACCCTGCTTTAGACATTGTCAACAAGCTTCTAAAGCTATAGGTTAATTTCAAGGACAACATTTTAGTTTTAGTTCTTGGGGGTAGGAAATATCTAGATCTTTCTTTGAGTACGTGATTTAGTGAAGGCAGCATCTTTCTGTGACCTTCCATGAACTTCCATAAAATCACGCGATCACTTGTTTACTTAAGAAAAACAGTTATATAAATTGTTGTTTGGGATAGAACAGTTCAGTAGAATCTGGGCTTTTAAAGTTAATAGTTGTGTTTTTATGTTTGAGTGTTAATTTTCATTACTTTGTACTTGACATTGTGTCAATTCATTGAAGGAAGTGGATTTATTTATTTATTTGGAGGAAAAGAACCTATGTTTATAATTTCATTTGGATGATAATAAAACAAGAACTGCATCACTTGACATCGTCAGCCATTTTGGATTACATCGTCAGGATTCGAACCTGGAACTATTAGAACATTTATTAATCAGGACTCTTGCAATTCCATTAGTGTATTATTTTTGAGAATACTATATTGGATTAATGTTGGATTTGATTCTCTAAAACCGTAAGTTTATTTATTTTATGAAAATAATTGTACTTAATAAATTCATTGTTCAAGTTATACAAGCTTGTTAGTTTTCACTCTTTCTGTGTAGCTGCTTATTCGAGCCTAAACACGTAACAGTATGTATGTATGTATGTATGTATGTATGTATGTATGTATGTATGTATGTATGTATGTATGTATGTATGTATGTGTGTATGTGTGTGTGTGTGTATCCATCACTTCATAGTGTTTCCGTATATTGTTGCTTATGCTCGTTGTATTTTGTTTTCAGTCATCTCAAATATATTTAATGCCAATGAAACAACTAATCATCTACATTAATACCGTATATACGTAAATAAAACTCAATCACTGAGATGATAATTTAATATGGACATGCTACGTCTCTAGATTAAACTATACTTCCTTCTTAGTATCAACTATGATACGATAAATCATTAATAAAGCTAAAACCAAATTTATGAAATGCTTACAGATGTCTGATACATTTATCAGTATACTGGCAGAAATTTCAAACCATCGGCTGTAAGAGTTCATAAATGTTTTCAACGGAGAACTGTACTAAAATTAAAACTGTACTAAAACTAAAACTGTACTAAAACTAAAACACGAAAGACTGTTTCCTTTATTATGCAAGAGCTGAAGATTACCACACTCAAAAGCATTTACTCACAGAGAACAGACTTCCGTAACTGAGCTCATGTCACGTGACTTATGGATAGCCACTATCATATTCTAGTTCATTCCATGGCCACATTAACTTACTAGAATAAAATGTTTGGGTTATGGTGTCTTATAGTACTGCGTTGCAAGGGACAGTTTTATGTACAAATTTAATACCGCATACATCTGCCTTATTTAAAGAATTAATTTAAAGAAATGAAACGACACTGGTGATGTAAACAAAAAGAAGTTCCACAGTTTTGGATGGATATAACAAAGCAAAGCATATGAATATAATCATTTGACCTGACAAGTCAGTGGAAGTTCATATAATAAAAAGTTTATGCCCTCCAAGCCCACATTTATATACATTCTCCAGTCATAAGACCATTTGTTACAATACTTCCTTCATACAGTGCAAACACAATCTCTTTTCCTTGGTTATAATTGTGAAAAACGCTGTGTACTTAGCATCTTAACGTAATCATCCACGCAGATTTTGAATGCATTAAACTTGCATTGACCCACGTGTCCACTGTAATGGCCGGCTAGCTCTGCTTCCTAGCCGAAATTTTGTATTTCACTGGCAACCTAATATGAAGTGACTTTGTGAGGTGTATATGTCTCATCTTAGAAACCATAACAGGTCTAAATCGCCTGATTCAAATATGTATCCATCTATATTTATTACGACATATCACAGCCTTAAGATATATGACGAGAGCCGATTTACGAAACTGTCCAATGCAACCTAAGGAAACGTCAGAAGACAACTCTGTGCCATATTTCAAATCTGTTTAAGAGTGTTGATGTGTTACTTAGTTTACCACAAGGACAAGTATCTTTCATTCAGTTTGAAACGTTACTGGGGCCCACGATCAGCACAAAAACAAACAAATTGACTGGTATAAAAGTTGATTGACTCAGTGCCGCCCTAAAATAGAACAATCAAATTTTAAGACGGTCCTGTATGAGCTGTTAGCGTGAGTCTGGCGTTAATGAATCGAAAACCCCATTTCACCACTGACAAAATCCACAATTTTGCTGACGCGTTCATATTCATCAAGACCAAAGTGATGTACGAGAAGAGAGACCTAACTGGTTTTGGAAACTCCACTGACACTGTAATTGCCTTACGACTGGACAATGGTCTTACTTTTTATCATCAATCTTTGTGAATTGTAAGACCAGACACAACATGAGGTACTGAGAAAAACCAATTATACCGATGCAAGCGGTTATGTAGACATTAAATTAGACCAGATAGTTTTAGTACAAAAATATATTAAGCTACCATGGGGAGACAATAGTTCAGTGGCTACCGTGCCCGCCTGTTACTCACGTCGTTTCCGAGATCAGTGCGTGTCAGCTATTGATGTGTGTTCCTGGCACGAAACGTTACCCACAATGCTTATACGCAACAAATTTTACTTAGTAAGCAAAACATCTTAAATGTGCACTTAGTACAACCAAACCAATAATGTTATGGCACATCTCTAATATACACCGATAATGTTCTGCTAACATGCAGGAACGAAAACGGAAGTTGATTCGATGACAACCTTTAGTCCTGCAGTAAATATAGTCATCAGTCTGCTGCGTTTATTAATTCGCCCCAGCTAAATACAAGCGATATAATATCTTTTGACCTAGATAAGTCTAAGTTATTTTGTACAACTTTTTTTTCGTGAATTTTTGTTTATTCCTCTTAATAACAATTTTCCTTTTCTAGTACGCCTACCAAGACGGATCACATACTCTAACATGTTTGTAACTCATAGCATACTCTAACATGTTTGTAACTCATATCATATTCTAACATATTTGTAACTCATATCATACTCTAACATGTTTGTAAATCATATCATACTCTAACATGTTTGTAACTCATATCATATTCTAACATATTTGTAACTCATAGCATACTCTAACATGTTTGTAAATCATAGCATACTCTAACATGTTTGTAACTCATATCATATTCTAACATATTTGTAACTCATATCATACTCTAACATGTTTGTAAATCATAGCATACTCTAACATGTTTGTAACTCATATCATATTCTAACATATTTGTAACTCATATCATATTCTAACATGTTTGTAAATCATAGCATACTCTAACATGTTTGTAACTCATATCATATTCTAACATATTTGTAACTCATATCATACTCTAACATGTTTGTAAATCATAGCATACTCTAACATGTTTGTAACTCATATCATACTCTAACATGTTTGTAACTCATAGCATACTCTAACATGTTTGTAACTCATAGCATATTCTAACATGTCTGTAACTCATATGATATTCTAACATGTTTGTAACTCATATCATATTCTAACATGTTTGTAACTCATATCATATTCTAACATGTTTGTAACTCATATCATATTCTAACATGTTTGTAACACATAGCATACTCTAACATGTTTGTAACTCATATCATATTCTAACATGTTTGTAACTCATATCATATTCTAACATGTTTGTAACTCATATCATATTCTAACATGTTTGTAACTCATATCATATTCTAACATGTTTGTAACTCATATCATATTCTAACATGTTTGTAACTCATATCATATTCTAACATGTTTGTAACTCATAGCATACTCTAACATGTTTGTAACTCATATCATATTCTAACATGTTTGTAACTCATATCATACTCTAAAATGTTTGTAACTCATATCATATTCTAACATGTTTGTAACTCATATCATATTCTAACATGTTTGTAACTCATAGCATATTCTAACATGTCTGTAACTCATATGATATTCTAACATGTTTGTAACTCATATCATATTCTAACATGTTTGTAACTCATATCATATTCAGCTTTGATGAACTAATGAGAAAGTGCGTGTTCTCAATTATAAGAATATCTAAAAGCGATATCTTTATCTTGAAATCTCTGTTTAACGACGACTTTCATTTAAAGTCTCGTATTATTAGTATATGGAACAAATTACTCTTTAGTGTACTACATAATTTCATTCTTAACAATACAGGACACTGTCCATTATTACGTCTGTATACTTGTTGATGGGATATGTACAGTCAATAATTATGTCTGTATACTTGTTGATGGGATATGTACAGTCAATTATTGCGTCTGTATACTTGTGGATGGGATATGTATGATCGTGTATGTAAAAGCAAATTTTACTTTATATAAAGTATTGATATAAAATCAGTTTGATTTCTTCTGGCAAAAAGCAGCAACATAAAACATGCACGCTACTTCAAGACACATGAATATTATAAATAGGAAAATAAAAATAGCTTTTTGAGTTAAATCTCATCATTGACTGAAATCAACATAATTAATTCATTGACTGAAATCAACATAATTAAATCATTGACTGAAATCAACACAATTAATTCATTGACTGAAATCAACATAATTAATTCATTGACTGAAATCAACATAGTTATTTCATTGACTGAAATCAACATAATTAATTCATTGACTGAAATCAACATAATTAATTCATTGACTGAAATCAACATATTAATTATTTCATTGACTGAAATCAACATAATTAATTCATTGACTGAAATCAACATAGTTAATTCATTGACTGAAATCAACATATTAATTATTTCATTGACTGAAATCAACATAATTAATTCATTGACTGAAATCAACATAGTTATTTCATTGACTGAAATCAACATAACTAATTCATTGACTGAAATCAACATATTAATTATTTCATTGACTGAAATCAACATAATTAATTCATTGACTGAAATCAACATAATTAATTCATTCATCTAAACCAACGAATAAAACGTTATAAAAACAGTGGTCATATAGATACGTTTATTTGCAAACAGATACTTATCAATTTTTGGTGAAATATCTTTTATCAACCATACATAGTTTGATTATGATTCTAGTGCCACTATCAAACGAACCTAGATAGAAATACATTCACATTGTATGGATATTGTGTTCATGTCAAACCAAGAAAACAAATATGAATACATAGACACGCACGCACGCACGCACACACACACACATATACATAGATACATACATAGATACATACATAGATACATACATAGATACATACATACATACATACATACATACATACATACATACATACATACATACATACATACATACATACATACATACATACATACATACATACATACATACATACATACATACATCACTTTGCACAAAACTTTAACGTACCATTTTAAACTCACCTATAATGAGAAGTATCTTGCCTATTACTGTTTGACAATTTAGGAAATTGGTTTTAGATTTAAAAACATCTTTCTGTCATCACTCAGAATACATTTTCATAATTCCCAACATTCAACCCACCATAGTTTTAAATCTTCAATCTGCCAGTTCACCAAAACTGTAATTATTAAATATTAAATAACCCTAACCCTATTAAATATTAAATAACCCTAACCCTATTATACAACTCATGCATTTATTCAGTTTACAAATGTGTCGTTACAATTAACAGTTTACAAATGTGTCGTTACAATTAACAGTTTACAAATGTGTCGTTACAATTAACAGTTTACAAATGTGTCGTTACAATTAACAGTTTACAAATGTGTCGTTACAATTAACAGTTTACAAATGTGTCGTTACAATTAACAGTTTACAAATGTGTCGTTACAATTAACAGTTTACAAATGTGTCGTTACAATTAACAGTTTACAAATGTGTCGTTACAATTAACAGTTTACAAATGTGTCGTTACAATTAACAGTTTACAAATGTGTCGTTACAATTAACAGTTTACAAATGTGTCGTAACAATTAACAGTTTACAAATGTGTCGTAACAATTAACAGTTTACAAATGTGTCGTTACAATTAACAGTTTACAAATGTGTCGTAACAATTAACAGTTTACAAATGTGTCGTTACAATTAACAGTTTACAAATGTGTCGTAACAATTAACAGTTTACAAATGTGTCGTTACAATTAACAGTTTACAAATGTGTCGTTACAATTAACAGTTTACAAATGTGTCGTTACAATTAACAGTTTACAAATGTGTCGTAACAATTAACAGTTTACAAATGTGTCTTTACAATTAACAGTTTACAAATGTGTCGTTACAATTAACAGTTTACAAATGTGTCGTTACAATTAACAGTTTACAAATGTGTCGTTACAATTAACAGTTTACAAATGTGTCGTTACAATTAACAGTTTACAAATGTGTCGTTACAATTAACAATTTACAAATGTGTCGTTACAATTAACAGTTTACAAATGTGTCGTTACAATTAACAGTTTACAAATGTGTCGTTACAATTAACAGTTTACAAATGTGTCGTTACAATTAACAGTTTACAAATGTGTCGTTACAATTAACAGTTTACAAATGTGTCGTTACAATTAACAGTTTACAAATGTGTCGTTACAATTAACAGTTTACAAATGTGTCGTTACAATTAACAGTTTACAAATGTGTCGTTACAATTAACAGTTTACAAATGTGTCGTTACAATTAACAGTTTACAAATGTGTCGTTACAATTAACAGTTTACAAATGTGTCGTTACAATTAACAGTTTACAAATGTGTCGTAACAATTAACAGTTTACAAATGTGTCGTAACAATTAACAATTTACAAATGTGTCGTTACAATTAACAGTTTACAAATGTGTCGTAACAATTAACAGTTTACAAATGTGTCGTTACAATTAACAGTTTACAAATGTGTCGTTACAATTAACAGTTTACAAATGTGTCGTTACAATTAACAGTTTACAAATGTGTCGTAACAATTAACAGTTTACAAATGTGTCTTTACAATTAACAGTTTACAAATGTGTCGTTACAATTAACAGTTTACAAATGTGTCGTTACAATTAACAGTTTACAAATGTGTCGTTACAATTAACAGTTTACAAATGTGTCGTTACAATTAACAGTTTACAAATGTGTCGTTACAATTAACAATTTACAAATGTGTCGTTACAATTAACAGTTTACAAATGTGTCGTTACAATTAACAGTTTACAAATGTGTCGTTACAATTAACAGTTTACAAATGTGTCGTTACAATTAACAGTTTACAAATGTGTCGTTACAATTAACAGTTTACAAATGTGTCGTTACAATTAACAGTTTACAAATGTGTCGTTACAATTAACAGTTTACAAATGTGTCGTTACAATTAACAGTTTACAAATGTGTCGTTACAATTAACAGTTTACAAATGTGTCGTTACAATTAACAGTTTACAAATGTGTCGTAACAATTAACAGTTTACAAATGTGTCGTAACAATTAACAATTTACAAATGTGTCGTTACAATTAACAGTTTAGAATATAGGTCATAGTAAATAATGGAATCACTCCTACCTCACACGCATGGCAGCTAGTTGCTCAGCTAACAAACGTAGTATTTCACGGTTAATGACAGTATCCCAAAACAGTGTATAATCACAGTGTATAATCACAGTGTATAGTCAAAGCAAATAATCAGTGTATAATCACAGTGTATAATCACAGTGTATAATAACAGTGTACAATCACAGTGTATAATCACAGTGTATAATCACAGTGTAAAATTAGTGATAATCACAGTGTATAATCACAGTGTATAATCACAGTATAAAATTACAGTGTATAATCACAGTGTACAATGACAGTGTATAATCACAGTGTATAATCACAGTGTATAATTACAGTGTACAATCAGTGTATAATCCCAGTGTACAATCCCAGTGTATAATCACAGTGTAAAATTAGTGTATAATCACAATATATAATCACAGTTTACAATCAGTGTATACTCACAGTGTATAATCACAGTGTGCAATCAGGGTATAATCATAGTGTAAAATTAGTGTATAATCGCAGTGTATAATCATAGTGTATAATCACAGTGTATAATTACAGTGTATAATCATAGTGTAAAATTACAGTGTATAATTACAGTGCATAATCATAGTGGAAAATTACAGTGTATAATCATAGTGTAAAATTATAGTGTACAATCAGAGTGTAAAATTACAGTGTATAATCATAGTGTAAAGTTACAGTGTATAATCACAGTGTACAATCACAGTGTAAAATTACAGTGTATAAACACAGTGTACAATCATAGTGTAAAATTACAGTGTATAATCATAATGTAAAATTACAGTGCATAATCAGTGTATAATCACAGTGTAAAATTACAGTGTATAATCATAGTGTAAAATTAGTGTATAATCACAGTGTATAATCACATTGTAAAATTATAGTGTATAATCACAGTGTATAATCACAGTGTAAAATAAGTGTATAATCATAGTGTAAAATTACAGTGTATAATCCTAGTGTAAAATTACAGTGTATAATCACAGTGTATAATCACAGTATATAATCACAGTGTATAATCACAGTGTACAATCACAGTACACAATCAGTGTAAAATTACAGTGTATAATCATAGTGTAAAATTACAGTGCATAATCATAGTGTAAAATTACAGTGCATAATCGCAGTGTACAATCACAGTGTAAACTTACAGTGTATAATCATAGTGTAGAATTACAGTGTACCACCATATTGATCCTGATACAAAAATCTTCTTGAGATACTGTCACTAGCTGGGAAAACTTAAGTCTATCTTATGATGAAAGACCAGGTAGTGGTGCAACCTAAATTCTGGATAAAGCAAACCTATAATAAAATAAAAGGCCAAATCTGAGATCAGATTCAGATTCCCCAAGTCCTGCATATCTGGTCAAGTATGTTCAACCTAATGCCCATAAAATACAACAGATGCGGCTATTGGAAACCCTCTGTTATAAACCTATGCATTTGCAAGTGACAGAATTAAGCTACTTTACCCCACTTCGATAGGCTATAACGTTAGAAGTAATTGTTTACATTTTGTATGCAACCATAATTTACTTAAATCTACATCTGGAATAAATTACATGGCAATAGAAGATGGTCAACCGAGAGCTAGGAGTGATTAGCATAAGTGTCTATATTTTGTGAGGAGAGACGTACGAAATACGATAATTCGGGTTGTGATTATACTCCCGTACAGGGCAGTCCATATTTTGTGAGGTGAGACGTGCAAAATAC
The DNA here is from genome assembly GCA_030141615.1 of Unio pictorum. NCBI lineage: Eukaryota > Metazoa > Mollusca > Bivalvia > Unionida > Unionidae > Unio > Unio pictorum. The sequence continues at coordinate 529,730 of JARLTB010000003.1, forward strand.
GATAATTCAGGTTGTGATTTTACTCCCGTACAGGGCAGTCCATATTTTGTGAGGTGAGACGTGCGAAATACGATAATTCGGGTTGTGATTTTACTTCCGTACAGGGCAGTCTATATTTTGTGAGGTGTGACGTGCGAAATACGATAATTCGGGTTGTGATTTTACTCCCGTACAGGGCAGTCTATATTTTGTGAGGTGTGTGACGTGCGAAATACGATAATTTGGGTTGTGATTTTACTCCCGTACAGGGCAGTCTATATTTTGTGAGGTAAGACGTACGAAATACGATAAGTCGGGTTGTGATTTTACTCCCGTACAGGGCAGTCTATATTTTGTGAGGTGAGACGTGCGAAATACGATAATTCGGGTTGTGATTTTACTCCCGTACAGGACAGTCTATATTTTGTGAGGTGAGACGTGCGAAATACGATAATTCGGGTTGTGATTTTACTCCCGTACAGGGCAGTCTATATTTTGTGAGGTGAGACGTGCGAAATACGATAATTCGGGTTGTGATTTTACTCCCGTACAGGACAGTCTATATTTTGTGAGGTGAGACGTGCGAAATACGATAATTCGGGTTGTGATTTTACTCCCGTACAGGGCAGTCTATATTTTGTGAGGTGTGACGTGCGAAATACGATAATTCGGGTTGTGATTTTACTCCCGTACAGGACAGTCTATATTTTGTGAGGTGTGACGTGCGAAATACGATAATTCGCGTTGTGATTTTACTCCCGTACAGGGCAGTCTATATTTTGTGAGGTGAGACGTGCGAAATACGATAATTCGGGTTGTGATTTTACTCCCGTACAGGGCAGTCTATATTTTGTGAGGTGTGACGTGCGAAATACGATAATTCGGGTTGTGGAGATGTATTGAAAAGAATTTGTAGGAGTCATTAAGACTAATGGCATTTAACAATTCTGTTATTCTTAGTCTTGTACCAACAATAACAACACATATGATGGCTTGTACCAACAATAACAACACATATGATGGCTTGTACCAACAATAACAACACATATGATGGCTTGTACCAACAATAACAACACATATGATGGCTTGTACCAACAATAACAACACATATGATGGCTTGTACCAACAATAACAACACATATGATGGCTTGTACCAACAATAACAACACATATGATGGCTTGTACCAACAATAACAACACATATGATGGCTTGTACCAACAATAACAATACATATGATGGCTTGTACCAACAATAACAACACATATGATGGCTTGTACCAACAATAACAACACATATGATGGCTTGTACCAACAATAACAACACATATGATGGCTTGTACCAACAATAACAACACATATGATGGCTTGTACCAACAATAACAACAAATATGATGGCTTGTACCAACAATAACAACACATATGATGGCTTGTACCAACAATAACAACACATATGATGGCTTGTACCAACAATAACAACACATATGATGGCTTGTACCAACAATAACAACAACTATGATGGCTTGTACCAGCAAGAACAACAAATATGATGGCTTGTACCAATAATAACAACACATATGATGGCTTGTACCAACAATAACAACACATATGATGGCTTGTACCAACAATAACAACAAATATGATGGCTTGTACCAACAATAACAACACATATAATGGCTTGTAGCAACAATAACAACAACTATGATGGCTTGTACCAACAATAACAACACATATGATGGCTTGTACCAACAATAACAACACATAAAATAGGCCTAACCTGTGGAATCAAGATTTTTATAGAAGTTAAAGATTTGAATTCTTATCTAATGGCAACAGTCCTAAATTTTAGCGCTTAATTTCGATTTATATATGAGACAAATCGGCTCTGACCTTGCAAACCAGTTTATTCTGCAATCAAGAAATGATAAACAACGATATAGTCTTTATTGGAAAAACGATCGGAACGGAGTTAATTCTCTTGTGTGATGACAGCTGGTTCTATTTCATGCTGCCACAGAGCAATGCCGAACGACATGGGGATCAATGACTCCACAGAGCAATGCCGAACGACATGGGGACCAATGACTCCACAGAGCAATGCCGAACGACATGGGGGTCAAAGACTGTTTCTGTTACATGTTGCTCAGAGCTATGCCAAGTCGTTTGTGAATGGCCAGCTTTTCTGTATCATGGTATCTCAGCTATGCTATTTTATTGGAGGATGTGATATCTCAGCTATGCTATTTTATTGGAGGATATGAACTCTTCTTGTGGCATTGTACCCTGAGTGATATTTTGAATAATCTATAATAACCACTTTGCTATTTCTCTAACATGCACTCTATATGACATGCGCAGTAAGTCGCAGCTAGTATAATCATGACATATTTGAAACAAACATTATTTTCTCCTGATTTGTGTAAGGTCAAAATAATTTCCAAATTCTGCGAAATTTGCGATGTTGTGGTCAGCACCATCTTGAATACGGCAAATGTGTTTCTTCACTTGCAATGAATTGTACTCAAGAGCGTTTAGGTGTCGAATGATATTATTCTTAGCTAACACGTGCGATAGTGTTTGATTGTTGTTAGTGTTTGTGCATGAGGGAAAGAGACAGAAAACAGACAGAGGTAGAAGTCCATGAAACAACATGTCTACGGCATAATGCCCCAGATATAGACAGCACTGTAAACTACCACACTGCAGACATCGTAGCCATATGACTACAACATTGTTAGAGTTTGGTTTAAAATCCAAATCATAGACACTCAATTACAATCCTCCTAAGACAAACTGGTTTCAAAAGGTTTCTAGAGAGCGTACGCTTGTGAAACAATCACAGATGGAATTTCTAAGATATCTTATTTAAGGAAGAAAAAAACCAAGCGATTTCTATAAGTTTGTTCTAACAAGCTTCAAGCACGTGTCCCGTTAAACCAATGTAAATAAATCGCGTGCCTATTGAAATACGGAGTGGTGTCTTAGTTATATTACCTATCTCGCAGTTGCCCTAATGCAGACTACATGCATTGCCTTACTATGAATTTCATGCCGCCCATTTTCATGCTGATGAACACATTCTGTACGAATTTACGATTTTGCAACTTCGCTTTGGCAATCAGAGAGACAGACAGACATACAGACAGAGACAGAGACAGAAATTCATACATACAGGCAGACAGGCAGACATAAAGGCAGACGGACAGGATGATGAATTTTGATTTCATGATTTTACAAGATGCGTTTTATCTTTAACCTTGTCTGCATTCCAAAGTTTGTTATATTTTCTCACTTTTTAACAAGCAGTCAGTCAGTCATTTGGATGTGTCGAATTGTGACCCAAACATAAAACGTGACACCACACAACCATAGCTGTAATATTCCCTGCCTTCTGAGAGAGAGAGAGAGAAAGAGAGAGAGAGAGAGAGAGAGAGAGAGAGAGAGAGAGAGAGAGAGAGAGAGAGAGAGAGAGAGATTAGAATATCCAGATCTGTAGTACAATAGCACTATCGCCATTCCATATCCGCGTTGTCCTGACCTAATTTTCTCTTGATTAAATTTATCAGGCACTTATTCACATTGATAACAGCTTCTTGACAGTGAAATGTATAAATGAATATAAATAACGAGGTTATCTTTGCCTAAATGATAGTAAAAGTTCCATCAGTTTCGATTGTTTTCAGTTTTCGTAATGTCAATGGAGATAAAGTTGGTCAATCTAATTAATATTCATGAGTCCTAGAAAAGATTTATTACCAGCTGAAATAATCATTTATAATTACAAATGTATAGCACGTTTTTTGCCATTTATGAGTAGAAAGAAATAATAAATTGTGTGGTATGCACTGAGACAGTAACTTGATTAAAAATGAAACTTGAAATTATATGGTTTAAACAAAATCTGAATATCCAAAATTCTCGACATTATATTAGGCGCATCTTATTCATGTATAACAAGCTATATTTCTAATTATATACTAAGAGTGTATACTCAATATAGTAAAACTTTCAAATTTATTTTTATATTTATTTATTTTTAAATCTCTTTAAATAATTATGGGTACATGAGATATAATTATTAGGGCGTCTTGCGAATGTGTCTGCTACACACGAGTGCATATAACACCGACTGAGTAACATCATGTTTTGCTTATGTGTGCTTAATTGTGAAGGAATATGGGCTCTTGTGTGCAGGTAAGACGATGGGTGATGTTTACCCGCGGACCTGGGATCGAATCTCCATAGAGCACAAATGACAAATTCCCCAACCTGTATGATAGTTATATATATCTTTTTATAATAAGTGATAGTATCAAATATTCATATTGTTTCATAATTTACTGATATTATTGTATTAGCTCATGATCGCATCGAAGTGTTTCATATATTTGTAACTTAGTATCGCTCCCTGTTTGAAATCAACGCCTAACGATCCAGTGGATGTTGAACTCTTATGCGAACTGTTAACACATGCGTGAAATCTGTCTACCATTGAATTTGCCTAAATATGGCAGTTCTCCACCACAATGATTAATGTCAGAAAAAAATATGCAACTGGAAGACTAACATTGTCTGGGGTATACATGAAGTGATTCACTGCATAGTCAAGTATCAGTCAATAGATACAATCGGTCAATTTGCACGATCTACACACATACAACTGAAGCTGTGCTTTCTCTTTTCCTTCTGGTTTATTAAGGAAGAAGGTGCATAAATTGGGGTTTGAGCGATTAAACTGTGTCACACAGTGAGTTACCTTTGCCAGTTTTACCGTTTGTACAACGGGATTTATAGAATCACGCACATCTATTTGAAAGAAACGCATATTTAACAACATTGCACGCACAGTCTGTCTTGAAATGCAACATGTCAATTTTTTTAAATAGATTACGTCACAGGCCATTCTGAACTTGTCGACTATGGCGTGTTTTCATCAGCAACATCAATTTTCTCCCATTGGGACGTTCACCGATGTCAATGACATCTTTTAATATTGTTGAGCAAAGCAAGTAACATTTTTTAAAATGTTTACGACATTATATGATTAACGTATATCCATTAGACATTGACATAATGGTTATAGTGTTATAATGGTTATAGTGTTATAATGGTTATAGTGTTATAATGGTTATAGTGTTATTGGTTATAGTGTTATAATGGTTATAGTGTTATAATGGTTATAGTGTTATAATGGTTATAGTGTTATAATGGTTATAGTGTTGTAATGGTTATAGTGTTATAATGGTTATAGTGTTATAATGGTTATAGTGTTATAATGGTTATAGTGTTATCCAGTTTGGACCTATTTATTTTTATAACGGGTGCTGTCAGGATGTTAGCACTAGAACTATATAATAAGTTAAACTTATATATCGTTTACAACATGTGATCAAATAAATAATTACTTAATACTGAACTTTATATCATCATGAAGCTTCAAGACTGATGACACGCAAGACGCTGGTTTGTGCCTTCCCCATTTTCCGTTTCTGTTTTTCTTGTATTTTTTTTTCTTTCTTTTCAACGCATTTCTCGTCTCCAAGGGTTATGACAGATTTTGCTTGACTTTTTGCATGGATTTGCTCATTGAAACTATAGTACTACTTGCAATTAGAATTGATGTAAACGTAATTTTTAATCCATTTAATATCCGAAAAGAGTCATAACAGTGGCATGATACAAGTGGATGTCGACAGTGAGAGACTGGTGGTGTAAATTGTTATCAAACCTTGGTTATATAGCATACAATATACGGATCACCAGTCTAAACTTGATTATTGTCTAACAAGCGAAATTTTATTTTAAATTACAACAACAACAATGCTAAGCATAACAATAAACTGCTACATTGCGGACATCGTAGAGATATGATTGAAAATATTTAAAGCTACATTAAGCATCCAAATCTCACACACACATACACACTTTGAGCCCTGATGCAGAAATGGTTGGCAGTCATTGCCCGCTTACTTGACCATATGTAGATTAAGCGTCTGTGAATTTTATATCATAGACTGACGTTATGGTAAAGTAAAAGTACCTAAGAAGTTGCTGAATCAGCTGAAATAACACGCCATCGTTTATAGCAGCATTTTACGATATCAGAAATGATATATTTCTCTCCCAAAAGGAAGCGTGAATTGAAAGAAGAAAAAAAAATTTGATTGGAATTGATCTGGCACATATCAGCTCCATCAAATAATCGTGATTACTAACTAGTAGACTACCCTATATTCTCGTGATTACTAACTAGTAGACTACCCTATATTCTCGTGATTACTAACTAGTAGACTACCCTATATTCTCGTGATTACTAACTAGTAGACTACCCTATATTCTCGTGATTACTAACTAGTAGACTACCCTATATTCTCGTAAGAAGACCCTGGGTTCAGTTACTGTATTACCTGCGTAAAAAAGGTATGTTGGCATTCGCAATGATTATGCAAACACTGCTAAGGACAATCTCAAAGATGTAAAATCTCTGTTTTACATTAAACTGTTTGCTGACCTATCCAAGACTTTGTAGAATGAATATCTCCAGATTGCTATTATGATGCATAAGTGTAAAGCCATGAGTGTATGTGTGTGATTGGGATTTGTAACGTAGTTAATTCAGTCAAATCTATACGATGCCTGCAGTGTGGCAGTTTATAGTGATGTCTAGCACTGGGGCATCATGCCTCAGACATGTAGCATGATGTCCCACCCAGTCACATTATCCTGACATCAGGCCGGCCAGTCATAACATTAACCTCTTAATGCTGAACGCCGAGCAAGGTAGCTGTTAGTATCATTTTTGTAAGTCTTTGGTATGATTCAGCCGGGGCTCGAACGTACGAATTCTCGCTTCCGATGCTGAAACTCTAACCACTAGGCCACTGGAGTTGCAAAGCCATGAAGTAATATGAAGACCAAACCTGGAAGACATATGAAAGAGGTTCTACAAAAGTATGACCCTTTGGCTAACATGTTGGATACTGTGTAACTGACACAATGATGAGCAGCTGTTACTTTCCAAACGTTATTATGAAGCGCAAGTAATGAAAAACAATACCATTACAAATATTTATAAAGAAGTTTCATATCTGAAGGAGGAACCAGTTAAAAGAAGCTGTCGATTTTGCTTTTCCAGGACTGGCCTCTGCACAAGACTGAACGTCACAAGAATGGTGAGGAAGATTTCACGAAGCCGTTGTATGAATATGTATGAATATGCGATGGGTACCTACGTCTCAGAGGAAGACACGCAGACAATCCTGAACTATAACAGACATGAATCAAACATGACGTCATGTACCTAAGGACAAACTTTTTTATTGATGTGTATAGCTTAGTACTGAAATGAGGGGTGGGAGCTGATTCATGGATAGCTAGTATTATTGAATACGTGTGCACCATTTCTCTATCTACTAGGGCCTGCGAGACAAATTATCAAATAAACGAGTTACATGTCAATTTTACCGTTCATTTATACATGTATTTCTACCGAAAAGTAGATTTAAATGACGAACTACCTAATATTCCCCCAAAACACATATAATTTAAAACTAACGTTAAGTAGGGTTAATCCCATTAAACTGCAAGATATAAATCTCCCAGAATGACGCTGGTGTGACACATTTGTCATGAAGTTGTCATTAAGCATCGTGGAAGAGATGTAATAGACATTAAGCATCGTGGAAGAGATGTAATAGACATTAAGCATCGTGGAAGAGATGTAATAGACATTAAGCATCGTGGAAGAGATGTAATAAACATTAAGCATCGTGGAAGAGATGTAATAGACATTAAGCATCGTGGAAGAGATGTAATAGACATTAAGCATCGTGGAAGAGATGTAATAGACATTAAGCATCGTAGAAGAGATGTAATAGACATTAAGCATCGTGGAAGAGATGTAATAGACATTAAGCATCGTGGAAGAGATGTAATAGACATTAAGCATCGTGGAAGAGATGTAATAGACATTAAGCATCGTGGAAGAGATGTAATAGACATTAAGCATCGTAGAAGAGATGTAATAGAGCAATTTTTCGAAACATAGCTAGACAATATCACATCATTTACAATAAATACTCTTTAAATGTTAAATTGTATAAATGTTATAATTTGATTTCATAGATATCAATCAATGTGCAAAACACTCCGCCTATCATCGTCAAATTGGGTACACTCTACATATCTCCGTTGCATGGAAATGTTGCCAAATCTGAAATTGTGTTAATATTCCATTGAACGTTGCTCTGTGGTATAAACCGTTATTAATTTTGTGTGTTATCAGCAAATTAAGTCATAACTATATTTGTATAGTAACGTTAATTCTGCATACATATATGAAACTACTGCATAAATGTTGTTTTCTGTCTTACTCTGTACAAATTCAACGACCATAGTAAATCTAAGCAAACATCATAATATAAAAAAATTCAATACCTTTTTATTTTGACTGTTCTGGATCAAACTGATATACATGCTTATATCAATCAATTAACTTCACTGGTTTTCAGTTACAACTAAAATAGGCTCTGAAAAGATACATTTTGCTAAAGTCTTGTTTTCATAATGACCAATCCTGATCAGACACACACATATATATATATATATATATATATATATATATATATATATATATATATATATATATATATATATATATATATATATAATGTCAGTCCTGTAAGGACTCAATTGAGAACTCTGTCTTAACCCAACACAATTTTGACAACCAGATATTCACCGTGTCAGGCAGACCAGACCTATTTAATATCTCTGCTAATGAGTCTTTGAGCAATATGTGATTTCTTTTGAGAAAACACAGACATTAGCATACACTCTAAGAGTTCACGCGTGAATTGTAACATATTGGACTATTGATTGTTTATAATTTGATTTTATTGGTTTTCACGTGTATTTCAGTTCTCTAGCTTTGTATTGGTTTTCACGTTTATTTCAGTTCTCTAGATTTTATTGGTTTTCATGTGTATTTCAGTTCTCTAGATTTTATTGGTTTTTACGTGTATTTCAGTTCTATAGCTTTGTATTGCAATTGTATCCTGGTTTTGATGTTTGGTGCTTTTACATCTGGTATTGAATGCATTTCGACTTAAGGTTTTAATTAAGTTCAGCACTGTGGAGACACCTATGGAATTCATGACATGAAAATATTACGGTTATTTTATATTTATCTGATTCTTTTAAAGACTGTAAATGTCAGAATGTTCATCTTGCATTAATGTATTCAGTAATTAATATATTATTGCATTAATGTATTCAGTAATTAATATATTATTGCATTAATGTATTCAGTAATTAATATATTATTGCATTAATGTATTCAGTAATTAATATATTATTGCATTAATGTATTCAGTAATTAATATATTATTGCATTAATGTATTCAGTAATTAATATATTATTGCATTAATGTATTCAGTAATTAATATATTATTGCATTAATGTATTCAGTAATTAATATATTATTGCATTAATGTATTCAGTAATTAATATATTATTGCATTAATGTATTCAGTAATTAATATATTATTGCATTCATGTATTCATTAATTAATATATTATTGCATTCATGTATTCATTAATTAATATATTATTGCATTAATGTATTCAGTAATTAATATATTATTGCATTAATGTATTCAGTAATTAATATATTATTGCATTCATGTATTCAGTAATTAATATATTATTGCATTCATGTATTCAGTAATTAATATATTATTGCATTCATGTATTCAGTAATTAATATATTATTGCATTCATGTATTCAGTAATTAATATATTATTGCATTAATGTATTCAGTAATTAATATATTATTGCATTAATGTATTCAGTAATTAATATATTATTGCATTAATGTATTCAGTAATTAATATATTATTGCATTAATGTATTCATTAATTAATATATTATTGCATTAATGTATTCAGTTGTTGTCCCTTCCTATTCATGATAGGGCACTGAAGTAAGCATTAGAGCATAACCGACTTTTGATCCGGAAATCGGATTCCACCGGATAGTATAAACTTCCGATTAATCGGAGTCGGACAAGGCAGGAACGACCGATTCGGATAATAAAAATAATAAAGTTGAATTTCTATAGCACCGTGTCTAACGCTGCGTGTCATTCGATAGTGCGTTAATAAAGTTAAATAAGAAGTCAGAAAAGTCCAATATGGTCAACACAACCAGGCTGTGAGACAATCTATCTGAACTGGCGGGTAAAAACCAGAAATGAAGCCGGATATGGTAAAGTACTAAGTAACATGCTAGACACGGCAAAACCAGATACCAGAAACCCGGACACGGAAGATGAAATTTTTTAGAAAAAAAAATACGGATTTAGCATTTCCGATTAATTGAATCGTATCCGGAATCGGAAAAATTTCATGCCCAAAATCCGTAATCGGAAATCGGTAGAAAAATGCTAATCGATTATGCCTTAGTAAGCATTCGCATGTCCGACTTGATAGAATATCCCCTGACTTTTGCAAACCGTCCATTAATGTTACTACTGGGTCATTGACCTACGAGTCAAAAGAGCATATGTTCTGTCCTGCTTGTTACGCGAGACCTTATTCCTTAGCAAACAACATAAAACGCACTGAGTCCGGCTTGAGAGTGGACAGAGCACCATTGAATCTAGGAATAGACAACTCGTGTGTGTGGTTCGTGTGCATAAAGGAATGGTTCACCAAGTTGACATTCGTACACAGTTCACGTAATTATACTATGCAATGTTGATTTACTGTTAGAACATGGTTGACATGTCGTATACAACTTACGTAATTATACTATGCAATGTTGATTTACTGTTAGAACATGGTTGACATCTCGTATACAACTTACGTAATTATACTATGCAATGTTGATTTACTGTTAGAAAATGGTTGACATGTCGTATACAACTTGCGTAAGATAACTATGCAATATTGATTTACTGTTAGAACATGTTCTAACTCTGGCAGGTATTAGAAACGTAGTAATTTCGTTGCTTTTCTGGAACGTTCAAAATAGCTTGTGTATGTATATCTGAAGTTTCTGGAACTTCCAAAATAGCTTGTGTATGTTGATCTGAAGTTAAAGATTTCCAGAATATAACAGCTGTTAACCACTAGGTTATATGTAATATCAAAAGAAAATATTTCTTTATTTATTTATCGTGTATATTGCATGCCAAACCATTTACAGCGTTATCATCCAGAATATGCAGAGCCTGCAGTCCAAATGAACTTTGTCAGCGTACAGTTGAACTTTGTCAGCGCACAGTTGTTCACAATGTTTGATACTGATTGTGGAGCTCCACAGCTACACGAAGTCAGTTGACTGGCCACATCTGACCAGGCTGACTGTACGACGACATTGTCCACTCCGTAAACGGATAAGCGTGGTCTACAGATGTCATGGACGGATGAAGACAGGAGAGTTGAAATCCACTCATCACTACATGCTGAAATATTTGTCATATCCTCTTACAATGGACATAACCGGATCGGATGTCTCGACACCAAGCGGACTTCTGTATGTTCGGTGATGTCAGTGTATAGTAGAAGTTTCTCATTGACATAAAACTTTGTCAGCAGTTGTGGCTGCTTCCCGGTGACAGAGATGTGGAGGAGGAATGTTTGTCAGTATCGGCAGCCATGTTAAAGTAGCAGGACATATTGCTCCAGAGAGTACACGTTTTGTGTTTTTGAGCTGGACGTCAATTAGCTTGGTATGGAATGATCGAGCACAGAAAAGAGCGCAAACCTCGGCTGTCAAATTATATATGACTTCAATATCTCAGCACTAGCGCTCTGGTTGAGCCAGCCAGTTTTGCGGAGTAGGCTGTTTTGAGTGCGCAATGTCCTGCAGTTTTCTTCCAGTGGTTGCAAACTGTTATTGATCTGTACAGATTAGCACCTCTGTATGTAGAAATCGGGTTGTGTTTTATGTGCTGCCCATTGAGTAGTGTGCAAAGCGCTGGAGGCTGTCTTCATTTTGCTTTGGCTCTAGGCGCTTATTATTGAAGAAGTCAAAACTAAAATGACAGAAACATATCTCTCACTATCACATTGTTTCTTATACATGTGGCAACTATTTACTGCTTTGATCAGTGTTTGATCCTTCACCAAGGCACTTCGTGTATTTTTTTTTCACTCTTGTGTGTCTGTATACGAGTGTTTCTCCACTTCATAGCTTTTCAATTCTAAATTCAAAAACTTTCTTTTGGTTGAAAACAAATGTTTGTTTTTAGGTAGCCATTACTGTTTGCAGCAACCGTTCAGCATAATGCTTAAAACAGACAACATGAATCCGTTATATGGTTGAATTATTTTGTGTACGTTATCGTCAAGGCAAGTGAAATTTTAAAGGTTTTCATTTGTCTCGTGTTCTTGTAACTATCAAAATACTAGGTCATCAAGAAATGAACGCAAAAAGAAAAGAGAAATTCTACTTTTTGTATGACATAAACAAACGTCTTTACTAAATAATAATTCTACAATGACACATGAACAAAGCTAGAGATGACGATTCAACACGGAAAAACCTCAAAATGAATTCTTCTAAATTAAATTTTCTTATATCGAACATTGAACAAACATTTAGTTACTATGAATAATTTGTCTGGCAGTTTCATTTTTACTTTCTTGGTCCAATTAATTTTACTTGCAAGAAAATATTGCTTTAAAAAAAAAATAATCCCGTCACCATCAGTAGTGCTTTAACAAATGTAAGGACATAGAAATATCATTTTTAACAAAATCACCAAAACTGATATTTCCCAAAAAAATAAAATATACATATTGAATTTGATTTGAACCATTCATTACCAGTAATCACATCTTTCAAATAAACTAAATAATTAGTGAAGCTATGGTCCCTTGAATTGCCTGTTATAATCTTAACTTCCATAATTGCATATTTATACCGACGTGTACATTTAGGAAAATTAGTATATATAGTTAGAAAAATATGGAGATAGTCCCAATTTTTTATTTAATTTTATCTTGGAAACAGTATATCTGAATTTAAACGATCTCCGTAAATTTAGTAAAGAGTTAGAAATTAACACACATTAACTTAGACATAGAATACTAGATTATTTTATGAGACTTTTATGAGATGTTTGGCTGGAATGTTCTATAGATTGGTCTCATAAACACATGCTGGGAACTCAGGAAGATAGTAAGAAGAAAAAGGATGAGTCCCCAGATAAAGAATGTCACCTGATGATGAAATGCCAAGGGAATTTGGTCAGGTACGGAATCGAAGCTGGAATGAAGAGTCAAACATCAATTTTCTGCTGATACGGAGAACTTTATTCAAATAATCAACACACATATATCACTACATTCTAGAAACACATCTAAAAACTTTATAATAAACATTCATGAAATACATATTACATTTTCCTTATTAAGCTTTCCAACTTCATTTTATTCATATAACTTCTGCACCTTAGAATATTATACAATAGTTAATTCTCAATCAATTTCAAGATAGTCAAAGTATGAAATATAATAATTGTAATTAATGCACCAATTAATTTAAAGAATACATTTTACTTATTTTAAAGTAGAATATTGATTTAGAATATATTGCTAGATATGTATCTTTCTTGCTTAAAGAATACTTTATTTCAACATAAAAAATCTAAACATGAAGTTGGTAGCAAACTCAACTTTTACGATAAAAATTACATAAATATAATTAAATATAAATTCTATAAAACATTTAAACATTCCATTACAATATATTATAAATAAAAGAATTCAATAGCAATGTTGCACACAAAACAAATTTACCATTAAAATCTCAATCATTAAAAATACTTATTCCTAAAAGAAGTTACGACATATACAATTTGCTTACCTGGAATGAAGAGTCAAACATCAATCTTCTGCTGATACGGAGAACTAAATCTGAGCCGATTGCACTTCTGTATTTATACACATTCGGCCAGATTCAGGGTTAGACAAGGTCATACCCTCCATGTATCAGTCAGAAAAATGCTGACTCTCTCTCCCAAGAAATAACCGGTTCCAGCAGGTGAAAACCAATTTATTTTACGTCATAAGACTTAGTTTTGTAGTTATTTATATTCGTTTGACAAGGTCACGCCAAATATGGATATCCATTAGTTGGAGGCCATCTTGTTTTATGTCGTTCAGAAGTTTTCTTAGAGAAAGGTTACTCCACCTTTATTAACCAAATTGGACTTAAGCCAATGTCTAGGTTACGGAATATATTTTTACTGATGGCACCAAGAAACTGTAGATGAGTCGGCAAAATGTATGTATTATTATGTTTTCCGTTATAATCTCACACAACACTGTACATTAGCAAGATTCTTAGTTATTGTTACTGATGTTATGTAGTATAGTTACATACATTGCCTTTTTTCCACTTGCTCAGCAACCACTTCTATTCTATATAATTGTGTTACAAGAACAAATGAAACTACCTTTAATATCTTTTAGAATATAAACAAATAAAACATTACGTTAATAAAATTTAAAGAAAAAAGCAATCTTATTAATTTTACTAAAAATTCAATCCTAACAATTATATAAAGTAAACAGTATACAAGAGAGTTCTCAAGCAAAACTTCAATTTGTACCTTATTTGAAGCCAATTGATACAAACGGAAACTAAAGTGTCCGTCCTGACCGATTGGTATTTATTCACTATAATGTACGGAAGATTCCAATATTAGTGAAGTCGATTAAACTGACCATTACGGTATTCGTTCAACAGGGAAAAAGTGAGCTAGGATATACAACAAACGATGATTACAATACGGCCTTGTCCAGCTTTTTCCTATTTTATTTCCAGTTTAGGATCACTGAAGTAATGAAAACCTATTAAATACAGAAACTATTTGTACAACAATCATTAAGAATGTGCTGCACACAGGCAAATGCCGACACACAATTATTTTTTAATATCTTTCATTTATTACCTCATTATATAACTTTGCCGGGATTTAATTTCTGCTGTTGATCTCTCGCCACGATTTGTCTCGTCGCGTTTCACAACTTGGAATTAAATCAAAATATTTGGTCTGTTTCGTTTACGTGATAGACCTAGAACCCGCTCATCTATAATTTCTGCACAACTTTCAGTTGTTGTATATCTTGCCATAAATTGCGATAGTGATTCGAACATGCATGTGTCCAGAATATATGTGAGAATACCGCATGCATTCCACAATTTCCTTAAGTCTACGAGTCTTGTGAAATGATCGTTAAAGCTTATTTGTACCCAATAGTTTGACCAGGAATGCGTGTTTATGAAACGGAAATGAGCCATTTAGAAGAGGTAAGGTTCTAATAAACATTTTATCAAGTGACATTCCCCTCTCATTCGGACAGAATCTTTTATTTCCGTTCTGAGTTATTCAAAGGAAATGTTAATTTCAGAGGTTTACAATCAGCTGACATTTTCAAATTACGCAGGGTTATACGGTATGTCATCTAAGTGACAGTCAAATAACTACTAATGCAAATTACAAATTGCTTTCGGAAAATTCTAACACGATTTGTTTCTTCGCTAATGAGCACATTTATTTCCTGACAGTTTATCATTGGGGAAAAAGTAACTCTTATACTCCCCCCCCCCAAACAAAAAACAAATTCCAGGTCCTAATACAATGGTAACTATTAAGTAGTATATTATGGCAATTTATTACAATGAATATGCCTTTATAATCAAGAAGGATTCATACATTCTATTCAATTCATGTCAATTTATTTCAATTGTGTAGCAAGTAAATTGATATATGAGGTTAAATTATGTGTTGAATTGACAGTCAATTGCATGTGGATGAAAATAGACCTTATTTAAATAAAGAGTCGCATTAGATAAGGTAAAAAAGTGAATATAATAAACAGCTGATGATACTACGAAGAGAGAGAGAGAGAGAGAGAGACAGACAGACAGACAGACAGAGAGAGAGACAGACAGACAGACACAGAGAGAGATGGTGTAATATAGAGGATTGCGCATTTTAACTGTTATGCGCAAGGAACAATCACGCGAATAAAGCGAATAGTATATCCTTTACATAGTATATAAGTTATGATATAAGAGTAGTAATATGGGGCACTCTAGCGTCAAGGGAAAATCCAGTCAAAAACAGCTTGGGCTAATCTAGCGTCAAGGGGAATTTAACATGGTGGGTCTATCTAGCGTCAAGGGGAATTTAACATGGTGGGCCTATCTAGCGTCAAGGGGAATTGAACATAGTGGGTCTATCTAGCGTCATGGGAAATGGAACAGGGTGGGTCTATCTAGCGTCAAGGGAAATTGAACATGAGAACTATTTGGGTCTATCTAGCGTCAAGGGACATGGAACAGGGTGGGTCTATATAGGGACAAGGGAAAAAAAGGGTGGCAATGAAAGCTACTATCTTTTCGAGACTTATGAGTGGCCCTGAAAAGGGCCTTTGGATACTTCTTCTTTTATTTTCTGCCTTTGTTCCACCACCTTTTGATTTTACCAATAATTCCCTTCTTCTTCTTTTCGTCGGGAATCCAGTCAGGATGTCCCATAGCTCTAAACTTCTCTTGTATCTTGATCCAATTGTTATTTAATCTTTCAAAGTCCTCTTTCTTTTTTTGGTTTTCATTGTCCTTTCTTTCCTTTCTCTCCTTACTCCAGTTATCTTTTATCTTCTTCACTTCTTCTAATAGTTCCTTTCTCATCAGTTCTTCAGCTTTCTTGAGCGGGTCCAAACCCTTTTGGACATGGGGGTACTCTGTCAAGATATTATCCAAAAAACACTTGACGTTTACGACAATATCTATTACTTGCTTCAATGTCCCCACTCTAACATAGGGTGGATTAATGCAGCCTCGTAACTTTTTGGCTTCTTCTTCTAGCATTCCTCCTAAGAGCTCCCTGGCTATTTTCAGTCTTTTTGCAAAGTCCAAACTCTTCGCAATCTTCCATTTATGATGTAGTTTTTCCACTTCATATTCCCCGTCTAATATCCAGAAATAGCTGTGTCTTAAATTGTTGAATAAACTTGATGCTTTTGCCATCTTCTATGGTTATTCCGTGGAATGGTTCTAATGTCAGTCACTTTGAGTATATATATCTTAAGCACGGACGTGAAAGTAAACACCCCCTACATTCACTTGTCATATTAGAAACTATTCACAAATCCTATTATATACTATCCAAAATGACACCCTATACTAACCACACACGGGGAAGCAGCCAAAACACACCCAATTATTTACTATCCAAAATGACACCCTATACTAACCACACACGGGGAAGCAGCCAAAACACACCCAATTATTTACTATCCAAAATCACACCCTATACTATCCACACACACGGGGAAGCAGCCAAAACAAACCATACTATATACTATCCAAACTCACACCCTATACTAACCGCACACACGGGGAAGCAGCCAAAACAAACCCTATTATATACTATCCAAAATCACACCCTATACCATCTAAATAGAGTCAGTGTTTATAATCACACTACTCCTCTCTCACACCCATTGGCAATTGACATAGTATTTCTTTTCTTGTTATTTGGGTAGCCCTGAGAAGGGCTGTTTTTTAAACTTCAAAATACACCTGGCTAATGTTGGCATCTCCCAGGTCTAGCCCCACACACACATCTTCTACTCCAATCATTCTCCCAATTCACTCTTGTGATTGGGAGCGCAGAGGGAGAATGATTGGCTTCACTATCCCAGTCTTCACTTTGTGGGATAGTGAAAGTCTCTTCATTTCTTCCTCTATTCCTCAACCGTGGATGAGATTGTGGTTGTTGCGGTTGAGGCTGTGGTTGTTGCGGTTGAGACTGTGGTTGATGCGGTGGGGACTGTCCCTGTAGTGGACTAACTGGTTCTGGTGGTGAAGGTGTCCTCACCACGGGTTTGACTTTACTAGTCTGTCTCATCATGCAGTGAGGCAAGATGGGACTTTTCTTCTCCTCCTCTTCTTTCTTTTTTCTTTCCTCCTCTTCTTTTTCAATCCTAGTCTGTTCTACTATGGCCTCCATTGCCAGTTCGTCCAGGAGACGCCTAGCATTCTCCAGATGCATTTGAAGCTCTCTTAACTTTTGAACTCTATTCATCTTTGGTGTTGATGCGCCAACGATGGGTAGCCAGACTGACGAGTGCTTCTTTATATATAGTTCAAGCGCGGACGTGATGGAAAACACCCCTAGATCCAAAAAACTTACATTATCCCTATCATTACCAAAACACGCTGACGTGATGGAAAACACCCCCTAGATCCTAAAAACTTGCATTATCCCTATCATTACCAAAAAAAAAAAAAAAACACGCGGACTTAAAAGAAAACACCCCACACTTTTATACTTGACTCCTATTAACTATAAATTGAACAAGTTATTTTGAAAAAATACGTTGTGCTTATAGACGCACTTCAAAACAAAAGTAAAAAGAGACAGTGATTATAGACTCACTTCTAATTTTTTTCTAACTTCCTCACATACCATAAGCAAATTGAATGATTAATTCTTTTCGAGAATATTGGGTAGCCCTGAAAAGGGCTGTTTTTTGTGTTTGTGTGTACGAGGAAGGATGACAATCTTTTATCGTCTAAGATTGCGTCCTCGTTTGGCTACACGATAGGGCCTGCTTCTTCGGAAAGAGAAAGAGAACTCTTTCGTGTCCACACGACAGTCGACAAAACTTCTGTCTGGTTCCTGCTGCTGTTGTTGCTGCTGCTGTTGCTGCTGCTGTTCTCTCTGTTCTCTCTGCTGCTTTTGAAGTCGATACTTCTCAGTCCATTCTTCTTTCTCTTTTTGAATTTCCTCTCTGAAGAGTTCTTCTATGAGGTCTTCCGTTACTTGTAGCATTCTTACATTCTCAATCTCTTCAGGCTTTGGCATCAGATTGTGTCTGATACGATGCAGAGTGACATAAGCTTCGTTCAGCTTAGCTAGTCTTGAGCACATCTTCGTAGTAGGATGAGTCAAACAATGGATGGTCAGACTGGAGACTACCCCTGCTTTATATGGTTCAAGCGCGGACGTGATGGAAAACACCCCTCGACGGTTTAGGGTTTTTGAAACGTTGGGATAGTTTAATGTGAGGGATAGAAAGAAAAGTCAAAGAGCATTTATAGGAATACAAATGTAAAACAAATGACAGACTATTTGGTTTCAAAACACAACATTTTTATTCAAATAACAAAACAACTCACAAAAAACAATTTTTTCAAAGAACAAACATGTTTTTCTTCCTTAACACTAATACATTATCTTTGACATGGTTGACAACGTTGTGAATTAAATTGAGATTTCCACTGTTGGAAGTCATTGGGCAATTGATGTACACTACGTTTCCTAGCTAAAGACAACAGATAGCCATAATGGTCACAAAACCATCGATCTACTTTGTCATCGTTTCGAGACGAATGACGATCAAAATAAGTCACTAAATGTTCTAAAGAATATCCAAGACTGCGATGATGCAGATAATAGATACAATATTGTCCACACACCATAGAATCTGTGCTTTGTAATTTCACATTATTGAATCGTGTCGTCTGGGCATTTCTTCTCATAAAGTCAATGATATCATCTTCGAAAGGAGGCAATCCATACGAATCAAAATACTCCGCACAACCCTCTTGAGGAAAGTAGACAGCTACCCAGTGAGTTCCTGGAAGATGACTGTCATCTGTGTTGATGACATAAGCTTGATTCTCTTGAGGTTTGCGATGAGGTAGTTCATCTTTAGCACACACCACAGGATTCCAAGAAGCAGTGTACGAACTACGGTTCAAAAGATAATAAAGTTCCCAAGTATCCATTTTTTGTTGTGTAGCCTTGTCTTTTTTTCTTTCCTTTCTTCACAGGTGATGATAAGTCATCAATTCAATCCAGACTTTTTGTTTGAAACGGTCTGACAAGTAACTGATGGTTTGTTTCGTCTCTTTACTCTTGGCCAAGAGAGCTTCGATGCGATCAATTTCTCGAGCAAACAATGGAGGAGAAGAATGATCACGTAAGCCTTTATACCACTGAAGTAACACGGCTTCTTCGGAGATGAGACTCCAAGCTTCGTTCAGATAATTGTCTAATTTTTCTTCTTGACTCATCATCATACATTTATCGTGTTGAATTTGACTGGGATGATCGATTTGACATCCATAACAATCTTTTTTAATCAGGTCCCTCATTTTATATTCCAAGTGTTGTGCAAAACAAGCCACTAATTGTTGTTCCTGTTCTGGCCATCTGGATTGCATGATCACTACTTCTTCTTTTTGGTCTTGGGGATCTGCTTTTTCTGTAACCTCCCATTCCATAGATTCTCCACTATTCAAAGAAGGACAAGGGTCTTCCATAATGTCTAATAGTCTAGAATGACTTCTCTCAAACTGTTGATTTCTATGGTATTATCGAATTCAGCATACAGAATGATATTCACCGTTTCGGGAAGAGGTGCTGCAAACTGAAGTTCCACACGCAGTTGTCCAGATTTTATAGGGTGGAAATGTCCCTCGTCGCTGCCTTGGTCTGGAGTGAAATCAAAAGCCCACAATGTGTAACCTCTTGCATAGTCGTCGTAGGAAATACCGTGACTGGTGTTGGTTCCTAACTGTCCTGTGGCTTCGTACAGTGACAAGTACGACCTCAAGTAATTTTTCTGTTCGCCAAAGTCGGGTTCGAAGGGTCTGGTACACAAAGTTTTGCCATCGCGACTGACTTCGATTTTGGATACTCTGCAGTGCTTAAACTGGAAAGGATTTTCATCGTGGGCACCATTGAGGGCTGCATTGCTGACGATACCAATGAATAAACGTTTGGGTAACTGTCCTTGGAACAGATGATCTTCAATCTTAGATCGGAGTCCAGCGGCAATGGTGAAAGTTTTGACTTCCACGCGTCGTATCGGATACTTGGCTGTCGTTCTGCTCAAAGTGTGACTGATATCATTTCCCACTTTCGGTAACACTTCCACGCGACGTACGTATAACCTGGCTTCTTGGATAATGGTTTTGTATGTGTTGGCATGAGCCATCAAATGGAAAGCAGTACTACTTCGATTCAGTCTCAAGCGAATATCCACTCCGTTCAGCAAATACTTCTCTTGAAACCACATGTCCAAATGCAAACGATCGAACAGTTCTAAACTACGTCCTTGCAAAATTTTCTTTCGACGCTCGTTAAAACCTTCATTGTGAGGATCAGCAGGAGCACTGCCATCAGCAGCTGCTGCTACGGGCAAGGCTGTGTCGTTAAACTTATCTGCGGTGTCAGGTTTCCATACTACGCAAGCATCTAGATGAGTGTTCTTGGCTTCTTTTCCGTACGTCAAGAGATTTTCGAGGTACGCTCGGTAAGGGTAAGTATCCATGCTACTGCTGATCAGTTTGTTATTCATGTACAAATCCACATCGCTGAACAAGGAATGCATGAAATTGTTGACAGGAGCTACTCTATCATTGGCTCCTGGATTAGTGTTGTCTGTATTGGTTACTTTCACTTTCAAATACAAGTAACTGTTGTTGAGATCGATGTAATCTTCGGGTTGTCCTTTGATTTCAAACTCGATGGGAGCTGAATCCGTCAAAGAGGAGACGGGATGAAATTCGACCCATTGGGCTTCTTGCATGGTCATCATCGTGGGTGGCATGGCAAAGAGATCCAGTTCCGACTTGGAACAGGCACAAGATTCTTGGTGCATCATTTTTTCTTTATGTTTTTTTCTTCACTTTTAATAATCAAAAATGTCTAAGTCTCGAGCGGTTCTTTTTTTCTTTGTCTTTCGAACTTTAGAGGTACGGAGACTTTTGAAAGGGTGTCTTCGTCGACGCTTTCTACCTTGTCCTTGCTGTGTCGTCAGGGAAGCAGGAATGTTAGACTCGGTACCGTTCAGAGCATTTATAGGACTTTCTCGTCGACCCAAAAGCTCTTTACCCGTTTGAAGCAAGGTATTTTTGCCTGCTCTCAAAAAAGCTTCTTTAGGGTTTTGTTTGTCAATGAGAACATTGTAAAGAAAATCTTTGCCGTGAGTCAATGCGGCATCTTTTAAGGTGTGCAATCCTCGTGTCACCATCGGTTTTAAAACAGGGACCACGGAACGAAAGGCTGATTTAAACATATCTCCTAAACCATGTCCTCGTTGTCGAGTGACTCCTTGGTACACAGGATACATCACTTTTTCAGTTGTTGGAGAATCGTTTTTGAAAATGGAGTTTCACTGTGACTTTCCCTTTGGTAAATGGAATATTTTGACCTAGTTCTCCTTTTATAGTAATGTTGACACTGTCGAAATACGACTTACTGACGGGTAAATAATGAGGATGTACAAATTCGCGGTGAACGTGATAGGTATTTCCACCTTCCTCGTCAGCGGTAGTAGTATCTACTTTGAAAGGAATGACACGTAGTAACGGTACAGAGGTGTGTCCTACCACGTTGTACTCCACCACATCGGAGTACACAAACATCAAATTGAGTCCTTGGTTCATTTCTACAGGGGATCGAAAATATTTGGTAAAATCCAAGTTACTGGATATGCCTGGTATTTCTTTTTTGTTCGGAAGCATCTTGAGGTCTCCACCTAAGATATCAAACAATTCAGGACAAAAGGTAATGGCTATTATTTTCTTCTCTGAAAATTTGATCATGAAGCGGCGAGCCACTTTAATGTACTCAAAGGTAACACTTTCTCTGATTTTGTCCAGGGGTTTACCAAACACAACATTGAACTTGCTTGCAATCGTAGTCACTAAATGTTGACCGCTAAAATAGTAGCCTGCAGGAATGGTCAACACATGAGTGGACAGTTGTTTAGTTGTGGGTCCATCTGATTTCTTGTTGTCAATGCCAGTGATACCTCGTTCATCTAAGGCTTGTTGCAATTGCTTGTCGTACACTTCAACTGTGAAAAAGTTTTGATTTTCGACGATGTTTTTGATTTGTGTCGGGTGTATTATTTCCACTAAAGCTGCTTCCCAGTGATCATCTTGATCCAAATGCATGGCTTGAGGTAATTTAGACGTGTAACAACACAATGTGTTGTTAGGAAACACCTCCATGGAACTGTCACTGGGTAACGTTAAGTAAAATTGGTTAATAGTGTTGTTCATATTTCCAATGTTCTTCTGTCCGAGGAGTCACTCGAGGTTAAAGGAGTGTCTAAAAGAGGATTGTGATTGGAAGGGTGACTGTCAGGAGAAGGACTAACGTTGGCCGCAAGACTCCCAATATTGTTACTGTTGTTCCCGTTGTAAGAGTATTTCAGGGAAGGATTGGGAAGAAGATACCCGATGCAACTGCTGAGTAAAATGGTCCACAATTGTTTGTCTCCTTGTTGCAAACTCAAATTAGCAATGGCTGCACCAATGACACAATACACCACAAAGATTTGACAGAAAAAAACGATTTGCGTTTTAGGGACACGTTCTCCACACCACACCCACAAGGGTTGCTTTTGTAAATCTTGCAGAGATGACGTGGGTGAAGGCGTAGTCACTGTGGTCGCTGAAGCTGTATTGAAGGGCATGATGGTCACTTCTTTTTATAGTCGATGACTTGCGAAGCGTCAATCCAAGAATCAAAACTAGGAGGATATCCTTTCCAACGTACTTTGACTTCTTTGACACGACGTTTTCCTACTTTACGGGTTCTTCGTTCGAGAATGCTTTCAATGTCGTACACGTCGTCTTCTTTTTTGGTAACACGTTGTAACTCAGGCAAGTAAAACGTTCCTTTTAATACTTCTCCCTTCATGTCTTCCAATTTATAGACGGTAGGATGACGATCGCGCACTCGTTCAGTCACACGAAACAATTCGGTGGTCCAGTTGGGTAAGTAACCTTTGTCGAAAGTGCGTTTGGTTTTGCCAATGCGTACCCAATCTCCTTGGGTTAACACTTCTCTACCTTTCTTGGGGACAGCCCTCGTCCGGGACGTGCCAAACAGACGCTCAAAAACAGTGACTTCGTTATCGGGTGTCACCTCTTGTGGGGCACGTCCAATGCTTCTATGGTAAGATTGATTGTAGGCTTGGACTAAGTGTGGTAAGACGTCGATGTACTTGAGAGTGTGTTGATGCGTAAAATATTTCCACATGCGTTCTTTCAAGGTACGTTGAAAACGTTCCACGATACTGGCTTTGGTTTCAGGATTTTCGGTGGTGAAAAAATGAATGTCACGTTTTTTTAATTCTCGTTGGAAAGCTTGGTTCAGAAATTCGGTGCCTTTGTCGGTTTGCCATCGAAGAGGGTGACGGCCACTTTGTTTCAACACCAGTTGCAAAGCTCGTACTAACTCTCCGCTCGATTTGGATGTCAATGGTACAACCCAGGCAAATTTAGAAAAGACGTCGATGACACAAAACAAATATTTGTAGCCACGATTGTAGGTGGCTAAATGAGAGACATCAGCTAAATCGGCTTGCCATTGATGATCGATGCCTTCCACTTGAGTGCGACTTCTGTGAAATTTTCGTCGAATGGGTTTGTGTAAAGTGTACGTCGCTTGTTCTTGTAACCATCGTTGTACTGCTGGTAAACGGAGCTTTTTCAGGCGAGTTTTGGCAGCACGATACAATTTCTGAATGCCTCCGTAACCTGCAGGGTGAGCTGGATCGTAGTAAATGCTGGCTAATACCTTCTCCATGGTTTGTTGTTAATAAGGGACCCACTCTTCGAGGATATTGCTTTGGGTGGGACGAAATGCGGGTTGTTTGGAAACGGTTTTACGTGTCCGATGTGCCACAGGAGTTGACGTCGAGGGTACTGGTGGTGGCGGAGGTAATGGGATAGCTTCTTTGGCCTTCTTTTCTTTTCTCACTTCTGCTTTCCTTTCTTTCTTTTTCACATCTGTCGAAGAAGGAGTAGCCATCATCTTTTTAACCCAAGTTTTGAGCTCTTCTCGTGGGGGAGTGGGAGAAGGGGTTAACAAGGAAGCGGCAATCTTACTCGGAATGGGAGTAGCAGTAGGTGTTTGAAAGAGATCATGGGGTTCTTCTTCCTTGGGTAATGGTGGGGTAACGTCTGTTTTAACTGCTGTAGAGGGTGAGGGTGACGGGTTATTCATTAGAGCCTTAAAATCAGACAAAGTGGGTTGAGCTGTTTGTTCCACAGCTTTCTGATGAAAGAGTTGTAGCCGTTTCAAGAGTTGACCGTACTTTTGTGATTTTTCGGTTTCGGATAAATCGTGGCGATGGATCAAGGATTGCAATTCGTGTTGTAATTGCGACATCTCAGCCAAATTGGGATTGGGTGGTAAATGGGGGGATCGTTGTTCTTGCCAATGATGGTATTCCATCCATCGTTTGTAAGGAACCAAAGTTAGTTTTCGTCCTTCCATGGGCTTTCAAAGGTTATGTCTGAGATTGTGGTGCTCCATAAGGTCCTTTTATCTTCTACCCATTCCTTGAGTTAACCCTTGGGTCATCCCTTGTATCAAACCTGGTATTAAGCTTGTCAACATAGGAGCAAGAATGGGTAAAAATCCTCCGCGTTGCACCAACATCTTTTTCTTTTGACGGACGGATATTTTCTTTTGAACCATTTGACGAAGAACGTGTCGATGTTTGGCGAAGCATTTTTTCTGGTGTGGAGACAAAGGTATCGTGCCTTTCAAAACATTCAAACAACATTCGCACACGGTATCGATGACATCTTTGGAGGCTGTTTTAATGATTTGTTTTCGCATGGGCGGAGAGGCTTTGGACAGGACGGACAACACGTCTCCGTGTTTGGCTAAACGAGGAGGTAGTCCTTTCCTTTTCTTTCCTTTGTGGGGTGAAGAAGAATGTTTTTTGCGAGGTGACATCTTTGCTTGTTCGTTCCAGAAATACACTGATGTCAAAGACTTGGTACACACCCTCTTTTATCTTCTTTTTTCTATTGGCTTCTCCAAAAGGTAACGGCATGCTTCGCTAAATCCTCAAAAGCAGGGCTAAAGATACCAGTTCGGTTATTAGCTGCTTTGTCTAGTTTCTGCATACCTTTAATAAAACCAGTAAATATGCCTCCTCTTTGGTGACTTCTCTTTTTCTTTTGACGTTTGGGTATTTTCTTTTGTGTCCTTTGACGAAGAACGTGTCGATGTTTGGCTAAACGTCCTTTCCTTTTCTTTCCTTTGTGGAGTGTAGAAAAATGTTTTCTGCGAGGTGCCATCTTTGCTTGTTCGTTTCACAATACCACTAGTGTCAATGACTTGGTATACACTCTCTTTTATTTACTTTTTTTGGGGAACTAGCGCTTTGTCAAAAAGGTAACAATGTGTTTCCCAAAATTGTCAAAGGATCCTCCTTTTTGGTGTCTCTTCTTTTTCTTTAAAGGTCTACGTCTTTGGAGGGAAGGGCGTTGATGTTTGGTTTTAAAGCTTTTGGTGAGATGACGAGATTGTCTTGTTCCTTTTCCTTTTTGGACAGCAGAACGACAAGGGTAGTAGTGGTGTGCATGTTTTTGAGGAAACATCCTTGAGTGTTCAGCATCAGCACAGAAAAAAATACTGATTGACGTCGTGGTCTTCAAGTCATATTTTTATACTGGAATGCGTCGCCACTGATTATCTTTGCGTCGTATCAACTTCATGGCAGGTAACACACGTCGTGAAGGAGTTCGCAATGGACTCAATCGGGACAGTTCTTGTTTGGACAAATCTAGTAAACTCTTTAACATGCCAGATCTTTCTTGGACTTTGACTTTCGGGGCAGGTACTTTGTGAGCAGCTGCTACTGCCGCTAAGGTGGACGAGGGTGTCTCCGGTGGAGGAGACGTTTTGGGAGACGCAGATTTCCAATGTTTCATCAAATTAGGAAAAACGGGTGTCAAATTGGGTTTGGCTGGCATTACCCGCAACGGAGAAGTGGCAACCCCTGAGGCTACTGGCAACGTAGTCCCTGCCAAACGTCCTTGTAGATCTTTTCTTACAGGTCGTGGTTGACGAAGGTAAGGTTGTGTCCTGGCCGAAGTGCCTCTTTTGCGGGTGACCGCTTTTTTCTGTGGACTTTTCTTTTTCTGTGCTTTGGTCTTGGTACCCTTGTTCTTTTTCTTAGGGGTTTGTTTGGCTTTTTTTGTTTTCTTCTTGGGGTGAACTTTGGGAGTATTGGGATCCCATTTTAAAAGGGAACGAATGATGACACCTCCTAGAGAACCACTACCTCCAGGTTTCAATATGATTTGCTTTTTGGTGTGAGTGTCGATGCGAGGATTGGCCAGTTGCGTCAAGGCTACTTTGTTTCTGTCAAAAAAGAGTTTGGTTTGATGTGGAATGTGAATGATGCCTTGCAGTATTTGACGTGCTGTCACCGTAAACCATCGTAAGACTTCTTTGAGACTGGCTTCTAAGACGTGAGCACGTCTTTGTGGATTTTTTTCGCGACTGATGCCGTACAAGGCACGAATCAATTTGATGGGAAGATGAGACTGAAGGGACGTCATGTTGACGATGTATGAGACCAGGTCAAAGTAACCCAAGGTTTTTATAGATTTTTTTTAGTGCTTCATAGTGTTATGTCGACGAGGAGGACGTGTACACGACAGGTCCTCCGTCTTGACACCAGTCGTGAAACAAATCGGTACGAAATCGCAAATAATCAGGGGTAGTGGGTTTTAAATCCACGAGTAAATAGGCGTGTGGCGTTTGAGTGGCATCATCGTACGCATGAGTTAGCCAAGGTGTTCCTAACTGTTTGGCTAAAACTTGCACTTGTGATTTATCTCGAGGACTTTTAAACAAGACCACGTAATGAGCATTGAGACTAATGGTACGATGGGCTTTACTTTGTTGAAATAAATTTTGTGTAATGTAAATGACACTGGCATTACGATGATGCCCTTTACGTGTAAACCACAGTTTAATTTCTTCTTCGTCTTCTCCTAACATGTCGTCAAAAATAACCCAATGAGTTTGACTAGGGTCAGACACAATCCCCTCGTCTTCTTTAGGAATGCCTGCTACAAACACAATGGAATCACCTTGACTTTCTTGCAAGAGGCTGTATGCTGATTGCCACTCTTTGTAACACCACACGATGCGTTGAGGTGGACGATCGATCAAATGATGTTTATGTTCGATCAAACGTTTGACAAATTCGGTTTTGCCTGAACCGCTCGGTCCAGCAATTAACATGTTAAAAGGATGACGAAGATACAAGGCTTTCCAACTAGCCTGATCTAAGTGTTCGTCAATGACTTTGAATGTGGAGGAGGAGGAAGGAGTAGTAGAAAGAGTAGAGTGAGCCATAGTCGTGTAGTGGTATGTCAGTATTGACACAACAACAGACAAGACAAGAGGTTTTTATACTTTTTTCAAGACACGTTTATTTCAATACATGTTTAAATTTGAACAACACGAAAACATAAAAGCCAAATGGATAAATACAGGAATAAAATACATAGGCAAACGATCAAAGTGGAATATAAACAAGTCACTGTACAACGTGGTTTGGGTAACGAAGGTGTCCTAGAGGTAGTATGTAATGTTCTTATAGTTTCCTCTACAGAAGGTATAGTCACATAGGTGTCTTCTCGAAAGGGTTTTTGTGGGGGAATGTCCATAACAGTTCTGTCTTGAACAGAGGGCTTGTCTTGGGTGACAGATTCTTTTTCTTCTTCTTCTTCTTCTTCTGGTACTGTCACTAACACAGGATTAAAAGTGACTTTTTTCACACGACGATGAATTTTAGGAACACAACGCTTGGGCATAATGGGATGCTTCGTTTGTCCAAGCCTCAAAATCCCAACTTTTCCAGTCACGTACATCTGTCCAATGAGGGTGTAAATCACAAGCTACACACACATCTTCGTACACTGCTTCCGTACGTAAAAGTTGACGAATCTTTTTTTCTTGGAAAGGTCGAGACGTATCCAGATGAAAACGTAAGGCTTTGAACAGAATAAGTCTCTCGTGGACATTTAAAGGAACCACCATACTGTCTTATTTTTGGTAGTGTTCGTAAAGTGTCCACAAGGAATCGGTAGGTAAACGAAATCCCAGAAAGCAAGTCACTAAAACACACACGACACGTCGACCCCAATTCATAGGGTATAGTTCTTGTAATAAGTGTTCGTAATCTTTCACTGTGTGAATCTTCTCATTGATATCCTTCCACGGAATCTGTTGGATCACCACTGATAAAGGTTGTGGCATGGTTGTTCTCTTTTTATACTTCTTTAGGTCAAAGATTACAAGTGTAGATTCAACTCAGAATTAAACATAGAATTCAATTTGCTCAAAAAGCGAAAGTGATTAATATAACGTGTAATTTCGTCCCACTGCCATTCAGGGCGACAGTCAAGAAGCATCAAAGCATCTTCAGAGGTAAACGTAGTAAATTGGTAACAGAGCAAAAAAATACCCTTAATCCAGAGAAATCTAACACGTTGGTTAATTTTTGTCACTTGCCTCTTGTGAATTTCACGACACAAATGTTCTACAGTCACCCATTGCGATTTTTCTTTAGCAAGTCCTTGCCAAACGTCCTTGTAGATCTTCTCTTGCAATTCGTGTGGTAATCCTTGAATATTATGTTTTATATTATATACTGGTCTAGGTGTGTTACACGACATGGAACAGTAGTAGTGTCACTTCCAATCACTAGGTCCCACTAAAGGTAGGTATTGACAATTCGGAGACCATCGAGCATGTTCCAAGTAAGCGGAATCTTTATGTTCCCACTCGTAAATGGATACACCACAACTGAAACACTTGACTTTATCTCCTTCGCCCAAGTAGAAAAATCCAGCTCTGGCTAATTCTTCAGGAGTTGGTCCAGGCAGATATTTTGGCCATTTATCTTTGAAGGTTTGGAATCGACTTTTAAAGTGGCAGTATTCAGGCAAACTCGTCGGGAACGAATATTTGACTCTCCTCACTTCTGTTTGATGTAGGTACGGTGAAATTCCTAGGAGTCTACAATAACGTGTCACATCGCTTTCGCTTCCCTCAAGTTTGAAACTCACAGCATCACTTTCCACGGTAGATATAGGGGTAGTAGTCATAGCAACGTTCCCACGATATCCAGCTGAATCGCTAATGTCACAACGTCTGGCATCACTGCAATCGTACGGTTCACCATCACCCTCTGTATCGCAATTACAGTGCAAACCACAAGGACACTTACAGTTTCCTTCCGGACATCTTCCGTTGCAATGCATGGGTCTTATCCATCCAGTACTTTTCACAGTTGGGGAAGGTACATTTGTTTTACAATCCCCAAACTTGAATGATGTCTGTTTAAATGGATTCATCTTCTTTTCGCTGGGTCGTTGTAGTGACAAATGAACTATTGGTCTTGGACGATGTCCCTTTTTATATGCTGCCCAATGTCGACGTGACCGTACGGAAGAGTAAAGTGATTGGGAAGTCGCACTCTTTTTTGGTACACGATTTGATAGACTTTTTCCAAAGGTCGGCTAACAATTTGGTGTGTGGGTAAACGGACAATCTTGTGCGGTTCGTGGGTAGTCACTTGAAACGTTTCATCCTGTCCCGACTGTAAGGCTTCTTGTAGTACGTTAAAGTTCACCACTCGACTGGTACGATAATTAAGAGTCAATCCTTTCACTTTACATTCGGTGTGCATTTCTCCTTGGGGGTCTCGGTATTCGTAGCCGTAATTTTTAGGACCGCCACTTGCAAAACTTAGAATCTTGTCGTCGGGATGTTCATCGGTCCAGGCTCCTAAACGGTCTCCTTCGATGACAGGGTTACACTGGTCCGGTCGGTGAATGTAGATGCAACTGTCCGTGTCAAAATACAACACACGATCTCCTAACAGTTCTAACACTTCGTACAATTTTAAGCGAGCGTGGGCTGTCACGTAAGCCGCAATGATAACATTTCCAAATTTGTCGGCTTCTACAAAGTCTAGTTCTTCTTCGTAATTGACTAAAATCAAGTCCTCACGAATGACGTCCACATGTTTCATGACTTTGGTTGGGTCGTGAATCATCTGGAAGTAGCGAGACGGTTCGGACAAATACTCCGTCTTGGGTAAAGACGGGCGTTGTGCCATTTTACCCCACAAACAATTGAGCATCACTTTGGCAAACGACCGCCTTCCTTCATTTTTCTCGATGTGGTCTAAAGTGATACCTTCCTGCTCCCGATATTTTTCTTTGAATTTCTTTTGGTCTTCGGGAGTGTGACACCAGGAAGGATAGCCACTAGCTTCTTGTTTTAGTTTTAAAAAGGCATCCACGTAGTCTGCAAAAATACCTTTCTGTGTCTCGTCGCCCTTGCGGTATTGTTGTGTTTTGGGAAAGTGGTAAATTTCGTACACTTCTAACAGTCGATATCCCAGGTCCAGAGCTTTAAACAATTCCACGCTCACCCACGTTCCTGTCAAGGCACGTTCTTCCTGAGTGTGATGACAAGGTTGGACTTGGTTGCACGTTTCGGCACATGTGCGACACAAAGGAAACATCAGTTTTCCTTGGCAATGGTGAGGTAAAACGGGATGGTACAAGTCTGTGGGTGGTAAGACTTTACACTTGATCAATCCTTCGTACTGTCGAATGTGGTCCAAGTCAATGTGTTCTGTCATCAATTCTGGATGCCCTACGGGAAAGTGACAATATTTGCACACGTAAGGATACAGCGAACACACGTCCAAGTATTTGATTTCTTCTCCCTTCTTCTCGTCCGCCTGGTACAGTAAACAGGTAGCATTCGTTCGTCCTCCGTACAAACTATCCCGAGGGTTCAATGGGTCCACCCACTTGTAACTTTCTACGATGCGTTTAAACTCGGGATCGGTTTTCAAACGCAGATCGTACTCGTGTTCCCACATTTCCACCACCTGGTATCCTTGCTGTTCTAACTTCAAACGTCGCTGACACGTGGTCTGGTACAAGTCTTCCATGGTTCGTTGTAAAAACTGATTTTTGGTGTCTCGTTGAGGGTAGCATAGGGGACAACCGTGAAATAAACATCCGTTAAACTCGTACACAATCTGAGGGTTTTCTAAGTCCCAACCATCCACCGAATACGTTCCGATGGTCTTTTCGCCTCCTCCGTTGCGAGCGTGTTGGATCCATTTGTCTTCCTTGTCGCACAAGTAATGGAGCCAGCGTAGGGCTTTGACCGAGTATTGACGTTTGACAAAATTTGTCGTTTGAGGACTGATGACCGCTAGAGTATTTTCAGGCATAAAGCGTTTTCGGTACACTAAAGAACACGCTTTGGCGATGGTACAAGCTTCTTTCAAAGGATCGATCCCTCCGTACTCCATGAACAATTCTCGAAATTTTCCACAGCAGCGTCGTAAAATGTCCACGTCAGATCGACAGTACTTTAACATTTCTTCTTGAAAGTCAAAAGGGTCCGAGGCGTGAGTCTGGTACCAAGCATGGAAAGCTTCTCGTTGTTCAGTGCGCATGTTGTCGGGGTCGTAGTCGTCAACCTCAGGCAAATGGGGAAGAACGGCATGTTGATTGACTACGGTATTAAAAAAGTGTGGAAAATAACCTTTGACCAATTCTGTCATTCCAAACGTTTTAGGCATGCGACTCAAAGGCATGGCCAAGTAGCACATCGAATCTTTAAACTGTACTTGTCCTACTTGCATAGAAATGATTTTGGCTCCGTTTAAAGTTACTTGAGGACGTTCGGTACTTTGTTCCGCATAGTATCTAAGCAGAAATTGCCCATCGTATCCCGAGAAATTGTGAGCCATGACCGTGGCATGGCGATGACAATTGCCGTAACGTTCAATGTCTTCTGGACTCCACGTTTCGTCAATGGGGTTAAGGATCCATTGGGCAAAATCGGCTAGCGTGTTTGACCCTCGAAAGATTTTTTCACGTCCTCCAGGAATCTTGCTGCAGTAAGGGCAATGACTAAAGATAGGTTCTTGGATGCACTGCTCGCACGCACGGTGAGCCACGCAGAAATTAGGAATGTGAATACCAGTTTCTTGCATGCATTCGAAATCAAAAAAGATAAAATTTCCTTTCTTCTGGGTATCTTCTGGTTGGGGTTGATATTTTTGAATGAAGCATTCGTGCTCCAAGTCCACAATTTGATGACAAATGTGACATCGTTTCTTCCCTCGACAAACGTGAAACTTGGCATTACTGGTACGTATGCCTTGTCCACAAGTAGGACACAATCTCAGCAGTTGACAAGTACTTTTCTGCTGTGAACCTTGCATCTTCAAATGTTGTTGGTAACAGGTAGGACTGACAAAAGTGCGCTGACAAGCAGAGCAATGCACTCTTTCTTGTCCTTGGTCCAGACAAGGTTGAGAGGCCAAACATCCCTCACATTTGGATCCACAATGTTTGTGTTGTTCTCGATTGTTATAACCATAGTCACATTTTTCACAGTAGTAACTGTATCCCAGGAATCCAGTGATACTGGTAATGGTATCA
Organism: Unio pictorum; assembly: GCA_030141615.1. Classification (NCBI taxonomy): domain Eukaryota; kingdom Metazoa; phylum Mollusca; class Bivalvia; order Unionida; family Unionidae; genus Unio; species Unio pictorum. Next base: position 563,062 of record JARLTB010000003.1, read on the forward strand.
AAATGACCATCGTGATGATAGACGTGAATGTATTTTCCGTCTTTGAAATCGTGACCTCGAAACAAAAGAGCTCCACGCACTTCTTGAGGGTGTACTTTCAAAGTGTAATGTGGAGCCAAGACGTCTTGCAACTTTTGCATTTCTGGAATGCCGCAAGGGGTGTCTTTGGATACCCCCGCTTGCTGTAACAGGAGTTCTGCTTCACTTCGTTGTTTGGCTCGGTCCGATTGTTGAATAGTTTTCCAGGCTCTTTTCCATTCTGTCGTGTCGTTCTTGTTGGCATACGTCCGTCCCACGACGACAGCACGGGCTAAACACATCTGGTCTTGAGGATTGTTAATTCGGACGAGACTTAGTTTGGTGTTGCGAAGACTGTCGACCAATAATACTTTTTTGGGTCTGGTCCCCTGGGGAGGAGACACGTGGGTCATGAACAGTGTGGCTTTTCCATCGTCAATGTGAAACTTGTCGTTGGATTGTTGCACATGTTGAATTTTGTCAATGACTTTGGAAGGTGTTAATTCTGATGGACTAGTAAATTCGATCCAAACGGGAGACTTTAAATTATCGTGATGAATAGAAAGTCTCAAGCGATCGTCTTCTTTGGCTCGACATTGCTGTTTCAGTGCAGTTAACACAGAATCCCACACCTCAGTAATGAACCCATCTGTATTCTCCAAAGGTACATTGAACTTGAAATCTTTAAACTTTACGGCATACGTGTAAGCCGTTGTTCTAAATTTTCGAGAGGAACGCTTTTCTGTCTCTCGAATGTGATAGTAATTTTCAGGGTTAACTAAGGGTGGTGTACTTTGCTTGGACGTTGATTGTCTGGGTGTAAATTCGGGCTCACTCATGTCATCTTCAAAATCACTGGCATGAATTTGAGCCAAGACTTCAGCTACCGTGCTAGGCGATACATTACGTTTCTGTCTCTTACTGTCTTTTCCTTTCTCCACAACATGATGTGGTCTTTTCATCTTCTCTGCAAAAAGTCAAATGACTACCTTTTAAAGACCATAACCCCTATATATTCATGTCCGATCCGTGTATATATAAAGGGTTAGTGTCTAACGGTTCAGTATTCATTTCACTCTCACATTGACCAGAACGATGGAAGAACCTACACAAGTAGAACTTCTCATCAGAGCTTTACGTGGGGTCATACGAAAGTTTTCTTCAGACCAGCCTACGGCCTACTCTCCTTCCTATCGAGATAAAAGTCAAGATACTTGCTATATCTGTAAGAAGAAAGGACATTGGGCTACAGAATGCTCAGACCGTGACAAAAACAGAAAAGGGTACAATAGAGACAAAAGTCAAGATACCTGTTATCATTGTAAAGAGAAAGGACATTGGTCTCCAAACTGCCCTAAGAAACAACAGGAACAAGAGGATGAGGGGGAAAGGAATTCTGAACAGGAGGAGGAAGAGGTACCCTCCCCCAAGGAAGAACCCCGACACATTCACAAAGACAAGAAAAAAAGACGAAACGAAAGTGAAGAGGAAGAAGAAGAAAAAGAAAAACGTGTGGCAGTAAAGAAAATGAAAAAACAGAAAGAGTGAAACAGAAGAAAAACTATGAACTTTTTAAAAATGGTCTTGTGTTATGTTATGTTATGTTGTGATATTGAATTGTAACGTTTGTACTAGAATACACCAGAGAGAAAAAAACGTAAGTGTCTCTTGGTTTTGATTTTGATAGTATAATTACCTACACTCACACATTCATTCACTCACACGTACATTATGGGTTTTTAAAAAAATATAATAAAAAGGACTTTTGAGTTTTCATTGAAATAGGCAATTGACATAGTATTTCTTTTCGAAATAATTGGAGTGGTCCTGAAAAGGACCGTTGGTGTTTTGTGTGTTTAAAACAAAACAAACTCAGAAACGGGACGAAATCCTCTTGAGCTGTCTTAAGCCTTTGCCACGGCCAAGGCCTACTTCGGGACTGGTGGTTCCTGTCAATGATTTGGTAGAAATCACTAACGGTGGTAAGGTAGACGTAGTCACAGAGAGATCGGGTTGTTTCGCTCGAGAAGGTCTTTTTCTCTTCGGTCGTGATAAAGAAGTCTGATACATTTGTTTCAGACTCCTTAACTCAGCTAAAATATCTAAAAGTACCGTCGTAACCGTTTGATTTTCACTATTTTCTTTCTGTCCTTGGTCTTCATTCTTCTCCGTTGCTGCTGCTGCTACTGCTACTGTTTCTTCCTGGTGTTTTCTTCTTGCTTCTTCTTCTTCCTGCTGTTGCATAAGAAAAGCTTGTTCTTCTACTTTCTGTTGTTGTAAAAATCGCTCCAATGCTTCTTTTTGTCTTTGTTTAAAATCATCGACGTGTCCATAAGAAGATACAGAAGGCAACGAAGGTTCCGGAATAAATTCTTGCGATGTTAAAAAATCCACAATATCCCAGTTAAAATCCACTTCTTCTGGATGTAGATTTGTCATGACTTTAGTAGTCACTGTTGGTCCATGACTTGCTGTCTCTACTCCTGTCTCACTCCAATTCATTGTCTTCTTACTGTCCGCCATGATTGACAACTCTCTTGAATCGATTGACTGCGCACAGGCGCTAGTACCTCTATATAGAAAAGGTGACGTCACAGACTGCTCTCTTCCGATTGGATGGCTGTGACTGACTTTTGTAACGCACGTTTGGATTGGTGGATACACTCAATCCGTTTCAATCCGCTCTTCCGCTATAAATAACCGCAGTACACGGCATTCGCTTCACCTGTTCTCATCAGAAGATGTGGACTAATGTTGAATCGTCAACCCTTGTGTCAAGTATGCTGTTTAGGACTGACATACCCATGTATGTCAGATCATCATGGAGTGTCATTCATAGGACGGAGACAGCCTATTGGAAGAGAAGAGTCTATGTCGAAAGACAAGGTTGTTTGAAGAGAGTTCTCTTCTATGGACCCACAGTAAGAAGAAGTTTAAGGAAGAGAAGAAGATCTGTGAGATGTCCTCTATGTTAACAAAATACTGTTAACATTACACATAACGGCCCTTTTCAGGGCCACTCATAAGTCTCGAAAAGATAGTAGCTTTCATTGCCACCCTTTTTTTCCCTTGTCCCTATATAGACCCACCCTGTTCCATGTCCCTTGACGCTAGATAGACCCAAATAGTTCTCATGTTCAATTTCCCTTGACGCTAGATAGACCCACCCTGTTCCATTTCCCATGACGCTAGATAGACCCACTATGTTCAATTCCCCTTGACGCTAGATAGGCCCACCATGTTAAATTCCCCTTGACGCTAGATAGACCCACCATGTTAAATTCCCCTTGACGCTAGATTAGCCCAAGCTGTTTTTGACTGGATTTTCCCTTGACGCTAGAGTGCCCCATATTACTACTTATAAGTTATGCTTTAAAAGAGAACACGCCGCTTTATATACAGTTATTGTAATGTAATCTGATGTCAATACTCTTAATTTAGTCTTTATTCTATTTATTTTGCCCCTCAGATCACAACTCTCTTATCAGCTTCAAACAGCCCTTAAGCCATATATCTCCGTTTCTGGATAATCAGAGGATTGATTGGTTATTTTTTTGTTAGCCAAGCAACACATTTAAATGAATTGAATATGGTCTCTAGTGTCGTAGAAGACCACTTGTGGTGAAGATGGGAACAACGATGTTATCAGCGTTTATTCTCTTGGGATTGCAAGACATTTCTCTCTCGCGGCGCTTTTTTATCACTTCCAGCAGATTGCAACTGAACATAAGCACTTTATTAGAATTCGTTTCACGGAAACCGAAATGCGCATGCGCTCAAAAGTATTTGCATGATTGAAAGAGAAGCCTTAAAGGGAGGTAGTTTGTTCCTCGCATGATTTGTAGATTGTCACCTGGTATCACTTTGTGTAGTGGCTAACTAAATTACTAACATAGCTTGACCAGTCATTTTCTGATCAACACTAGCTAATCAAAGACTGAAACACGTAAAAACCGGAAATTCCTTCTGAGGCAAATGAATCGAAATCATGGTATACTGGTAGTAAAACAGTCCGTAATGGAAGTTTTTGTGCGAAAGATGAAAAGGCATTCGACGACGAGCACTTGCTGCCCTATTCACACACCAGCAAAAGTCTCGTATCTAATTAAAAGAGCAAGATTAAATACGATACAATAGAGACCACTAGAATAAAAGTTCAACTGCAAAATTGTTTGTACTTTTACTGAAACATTCAATCACTACTTTTCGTGGACACGTTTCCTGTCATTGCCATGGGCATATAGTGATGCAGACGCCGTTATACTCGTACGGATAAGAATTACCGGGAGTATTGTTTATACATCTATTCCAACTGTAAACAACGTCAACTCTGATATGATGTCACAAAATGCAATAGCTACGAATAATTTTATTTTAACAGGCTCATATTTTTTCTTCATGTGAACGATGTCATTTACCACAAGCAACAATTCCATTACTAATGAATATAAACTTTAAACTACATTCTTGTTTTATTCTGAGTCGACGAAAAATAGACGTTACTGAATGCAGATGAGTTGAACCTTAAGGTTGAAACATCTTCGTGACCCATATCAAAACTGGGTTATCTTCCAACTTGGAACATAAGCTTAATCTGGTTTTTACAGTGATTACATGACTCCTGTTTACGCCTTCTAAATATTTTCAACTAAATTGCGTATGAGGTTCAGAAAGACTGGGGATTAATTAGATTATGGCACCTGATCTAGGTTGCCGACTTGCTTATTTACAAAACTTTCTCGTTTGACAGGTGTGCCTAGAAAAATGAAATTCTTAGCTACCATAAACAATTCTTAATATATGATTCAGGGACAGGAATGCTCTAATTAAGAACATTTTAGTTAGCATATATATTAGTTTATAGGACCGTAGGTTTATGTATGTGAGAACTATGTGCATCTCTGCACGTCTTGACGTGTCACTCGTTGATTTACAGGCAATTGCAATATAATGGTGATTTCAGGAATTATTTTTTCCAAAACACAAATGCAAATAATTATGAACAATAAGGCTAATGATAATGAAGCTTCGCAACTGCCCAGTGGCTACTACTGTCTGGCTCGATTGCCCAGTTGTTACATCTATGTGACACTGAAGGTTAAGTCCTAATAGATCATTTATTGACCATGACTGGTCATTACCACTATAACGGTTTGTTTTGCATGACTGACGAAATCTTACTGAAAAAAAGCAGTGACATAGTTTGGACAACCATTATTATCCTGAGTTACATCTTCTACCTGAATATAAAACCACATAGAATCCTTGTTATTACGAGTTACATATTCTACCTGAATATAAAAACACATTGAATCCTTGTTATTACGAGTTACATCTTCTACCTGAATATAAAACCACATAGAATCCTTGTTATTACGAGTTACATCTTCTACCTGAATATAAAACCACATTGAATCCTTGTTATTACGAGTTACATCTTCTACCTGAATATAAAACCACATAGAATCCTTGTTATTACGAGTTACATCTTCTACCTGAATATAAAACCACATAGAATCCTTGTTATTACGAGTTACATCTTCTACCTGAATATAAAACCACATTGAATCCTTGTTATTACGAGTTACATCTTCAACCTGAATAAAAAACCACATAGAATCCTTGTTATTACGAGTTACATCTTCTACCTGAATATAAAACCACATAGAATCCTTGTTATTACGAGTTACATCTTCTACCTGAATATAAAACCACATTGAATCCTTGTTATTACGAGTTACATCTTCTACCTGAACATAAAACCACATAGAATCCTTGTTATTACTAGTTACATATTCTACCTGAATATAAAACCACATTGAATCCTTGTTATTACTAGTTACATCTTCTACCTCAATATAAAACCACATTGAATCCTTGTTATTACGAGTTACATCTTCTACCTGAATATAAAAACACATTGAATCCTAGATATTACTAGTTACATATTCTACCTGAATATAAAAACACATTGAATCCTTGTTATTACGAGTTACATCTTCTACCTGAATATAAAAACACATTGAATCCTTGTTATTACGAGTTACATCTTCTACCTGAATATAAAACCACATAGAATCCTTGTTATTACGAGTTACATCTTCTACCTGAATATAAAACCACATTGAATCCTTGTTATTACGAGTTACATCTTCTACCTGAATATAAAACCACATAGAATCCTTGTTATTACTAGTTACATATTCTACCTGAATATAAAACCACATTGAATCCTTGTTATTACGAGTTACATCTTCTACCTCAATATAAAACCACATTGAATCCTTGTTATTACGAGTTACATCTTCTACCTGAATATAAAACCACATAGAATCCTTGATATTACTAGTTACATATTCTACCTGAATATAAAAACACATTGAATCCTTGTTATTACGAGTTACATCTTCTACCTGAATATAAAAACACATTGAATCCTTGTTATTACGAGTTACATCTTCTACCTGAATATAAAACATCATAGAATCCTTGTTATTACGAGTTACATCTTCTACCTGAATATAAAAGCACATTGAATCCTTGTTATTACGAGTTACATCTTCTACCTGAATATAAAACCACATTGAATCCTTGTTATTACGAGTTACATCTTCTACCTGAATATAAAAACACATTGAATCCTTGTTATTACGAGTTACATCTTCTACCTGAATATAAAACATCATAGAATCCTTGTTATTACGAGTTACATCTTCTACCTGAATATAAAAGCACATTGAATCCTTGTTATTACGAGTTACATCTTCTACCTGAATATAAAACCACATTGAATTCTTGTTATTACGAGTTACATCTTCTACCTGAATATAAAACCACATTTAATCCTTGTTAAGATTTACATCATCTACGTAAATGTAAAAGCACTGATCGCTTTTCGACTAGGTTCTATACACCTTGCACCAATATCTATTTTTGTATTTCATCTTTGCTTTAGCTTTCCTGCATGTGTTCTTACCACTGGATCTGAAATGGAATATATTAATGTATTACATTTTTTTTAAATATAACATGGAACTATGTCACACGCTGTTTTTAACTGGCTTCATTTCTTATCTCATTTAAAGTTACTCTCTGTGCCAAGGTAAACAGTGGATTTGAATAGGTACCTCACTAGATTATATGACGGAACTTTAAAATGGTACTTGCATTTTGGCTATTCTTACATGGAACTGTGGGAAGACTCCCATCTCTCAAAATAAATAATCTTTCGTATAATGTCATCTGAATGTTGGGCGATTTTTGTCTTATTATCCATAGCTTCGTTCATCATCTTTAATTTTGGAATGCATTGCTTTGTTTCATGAATCTGTTCTTAACCTTAGTGTTTTTCATAACATTTGATAAATTTCAATTGACCTGCAGTGTTTTGAGTCCCAACCCCACCTCCATACAGATCAACTTACACACTTTCTATGTTAGCCTATGGTGCATGTAACACACCAAATCTATTTGGAATAGTTTTTGTTTGTCGTATGTTTGGAAGTGTTGTAAAAGGTATGTTGTTGATTTTTTATCATTTTAAAAAAAAAACCGATTCGACATTTCATCCACAAGTGTTTTGTATTGTCCTATAATATATATATGTCCTATAATCCGTGTATGAGCTTATTACACCACCCAGCTTTGCGTAGTGCCTTCTCAGTGCTTAAAGTTGTTTGTTTTTGTTTTTTATGGTTTAATGCCATTTTTTCAGCACAAAATAGGCTATACATGGCGGCCAGTATTAATGGTGGAGGAAGAACCCGGACAACCTCGGGAAAGAACCACCGACCCACGAGAAGCTACTGGCAAGCTTTCTCACATAACTAATCACAGACTCGAACACACGCAGACAGAGGTGAGATGGCAGTGGTCCCTAATGGACAGCGCTTTAGACCACTCGGCCACTCGGAGCCCCGCTTAAAGTTGTCAATAAACTCAATGTACATGCGCGGTATCGGTATCATATGAACACTTATTTTAGTAAAACAAAAAATTAGTCCATTGGTGGGGAAATAAAAAAAAGACTGCTATATAGTTATTGATGCACCCATTGACTAAAAATTGGTTTAATTTATCCATTATCACTTTCATAAACTTCGCTTGATGTACAAAATACATAATTTTATTTTCATATCCTATGCTCAATTTCCGGCTAACGAGGTCTTACTAGACTACAGAAAATATGGGACTTAGCTTGCATAGGGATAACTAATTCTCGTGGTGATTTTTGTATTTCTCCAAACTCAGGAATTTAGAAATGTTTGTACAGTTGTAATTCTTCCATATTACTTACGTTAATAACACTAAGAGAATTAGTTCATTTCTTTTGCTAAGCCATATAAAATGCAAGAACTTGTTTGGCTTTTTTATGAGAAAATGTATGAGATGTTTTTATGAGAAAATGTATGAGATGTTTTGTGTGATTATTCTCATAAACCCATAGACGTATTAATTTTGGAATCCGGAATGAGAGAGAGAAAAGAAGAATGAATGAGTTCCTTAGGGAAGGTGTCACAAAGATACACGACTGGGGAAAAGGTACTGGAACAAATCTGTAATGAGAGAGACACATCTTTTCTATCTTCAGGACGAAAGGACTTTATTTAAATAATCAACACACATATATTGCTACATTCTAGAAACATATATATAAACATAATAATCAAAATACATGAAATACATATAAAATTACACTTTCCTTTCAAGCTTTCCAACTTCATGTATTTGTATAATTTCTGAATAGAAATAAACCTCGATGAGTTTCATGATATCCAAAGAGTATAAAATGTAATATCTGCAATTAATGCAACAATCAATTTGGGAAAATGTATTTTAACCATTCTAAAATAGAATATTGATTTGGAATATGTTACTAGACATTATTATTTGTCACTTAAAGAATACTTTGTTTCAACATTAAATCTAAAAATGAAGTTGGTAGCGAATTTGTCTTTTACAATAAAAATTACCATAAATATAATCAAATATGAATTCTCTAAAACAATGAAACTTTCAATTAGGTTATGAAATAAAAAAGAAGAATTCGGTAAGCAATGTTGCAAACATATGAACTTTACCGTAAAAAATCTCAAACATTAGAAGTGCCAATTCCTTAAAAAAACGTTTATGAATATACCTGTAATGAGAGAGACAAATCTTTTCTATATTCAGGACAAAAGAACTGGTCTGCTCGTTTTTGTGCGCTTTTTTATATGCAATGTAAGCAAATGGCATGACCAATTATGACCATCCCTCGGTATAGCGGTGTACACTTCATCCTAGCTAGAAAGATGCTCTCATCGCCACTACATAAGAACTATATTGTTTTTACGTCAATTTTTTTTATTGGATTTGATTGATGCCAATGAATCTTGTAATCTACATGGCCTGCTGAATCTAGCTGAATTAGCAATACAGCGCGTAATGTACAATGCCTTTTGCTTGTAACTGCATTCACTTTTATTCCATTAATATATAGTTGTGATTCATAAATAAATGAAATTAATCTTAATATATTTTAGAAGGTTACTTTAATATAAATGAGTGAAATATTACTTTAATACACTTTAGAGAAAATTTCAGTCTTATTACTTTTGCTAAAAATTCCATTCTGTCTTAATAGCTTCGTTTGTCTGTGGTTTGTTTTCTTATTTCTTATTTCTTTACACGATTCATCTGTATAGATTATATTCTATCTGCCACTTCGTTGAAACAATCATTTGCCATGTATAGTAAATGTTTCTCTTTTTCCGTTCATCATAATCAATCTTGTTCTGGTTATATTTCTGGTAATCATAGCGTGTTTTTTTTTTTACTTGCACTCATGCCAGAACTATTCAACTTCAATATTCCATTGTAGCTGTCATAGTAGAAGTTGTACTAGTAGTAGTTGTAATAGTAGTAGTTGCAACATTTTTGAACATATTTGAAAATTCATGCATCTATCAAAAATGAAAATGCTCTATTTAGATTATCCGATCTATATTAACATTTCAAAACTTGATTTTACAATGTTGACACTGAAGACAATCGCCAATATTGACCTATTAAAAGCAATTTATACTGATATATAAAAACTTAGTTTAGAATATTGACCTATTAAAAGCAGTTTACACTAATATATAAAAACTGATTTTAGAATATTGACCTATTAAAAGCAATTTATACTGATATATAAAAACTGATTTTAGAATATTGACCTATTAAAAGCAATTTACACTAATATATAAAAACTGATTTTAGAATATTGACCTATTAAAAGCAATTTATACTAATATATAAAAACTGATTTTAGAATATTGACCTATTAAAAGCAATTTACACTAATATATAAAAACTGATTTTAGAATATTGACCTATTAAAAGCAATTTACACTAATATATAAAAACTGATTTTAGAATATTGACCTATTAAAAGCAATTTATACTAATATATAAAAACTGATTTTAGAATATTGACCTATTAAAAGCAATTTATACTAATATATCAAAACGTATTTTAGAAATATTTCAAAGTCATTTATTAATATTAACATGCAAGTACAATCTATAGTAATGTTTATAAATTCATTCACCATCATTGACATGTAAAAGCTATCTGTACTAAGTTTTTAAACTGATTTTACAATACTGACCTGTAAAGTATACGTTTGCAGAATCTAATTTGCAGTTTTTCACAAGAAAGGTTCTAATAAACAATTCCAGCAATTACTACGAATTTTTTGATTGTTTGGGCTAAATATGATTCATATTTTTGATTGTTTCGGCTAAATATGATTCATAGTTTTGATTGTTTGGGCTAAATATGATTCATATTTTTGATTGTTTGGGCTAAATATGATTCATATTTTTGATTGTTTGGGCTAAATATGATTCATATTTTCGTTTCATTTAACAACATACGTTCGATAGTATGATATAAAACGTAATACTGGAATTACAGGAAAATAACCCACGTGGCAATTTCCGGTCAGATTTGGTGGCGTTAATGTAAAGTTCTGATATGGTTTGCGAAATAGAAGTGTAGAGGAAGAACAATTATTTTGGATTATTACGGTTAAACGATGGCCCTACGCAAAAATTGGTCCCATCGGTACATTAATGAAGGTACATTATTAACTGTAGGTTGATGAATACGTTATTGATTTTATGACGGACACATATAGAATAAATACTCGTTAATAAAGGAATAGCATTTGTGTGCGTTGCGCTTAGCAACGAATTAATAACGAATTATTGAGAGACCTTGACGGTTATATGTATGCAGCATACGAAACTGCTTTCGTAATAAGTGTTTTCTACACAACGTTCCTTTACAAGCTATCAATGCAAATGTATCCCAGTGTTAGAAACGTTCTTTGAATACTTGATATATTGGCGATGTCACAGTTTTAGCCTAACCCATGGTTCTATCTAACGTAATATTTATGGAATTTGTATGATCTGGTGGCATGAGATGTAAGAGTGTTGCATTGCGTAAGGTTTTCTATTTAATACAATTTGTTGTTTCAGCCTTTAAATGGATTAGTGTAATTTGCAGATTGTTTCTGAAAGTGTGTCCGATACAAATATTATTAAAACAAGCGTGTGTTGTAATATAAGGACGAGATGTGCTGTTCGAAATTAAATTCTTTCACGAGTCTTGCTGTAAGGATGTCGCTGCACCTCGGGGTTTTCTTGAGCATGCGCTAACATTATGCGTATACACAATCTGTATTTTACGGTAAAGTGCAGACTATCGATATTGCTGCAAAAGAAAGCGTGCACTGCACGTGTGTCTTTTTTGTGCCAATGAACACGCACTTTATATGTACTTCTGACAACAATACCCACTCTGTGGTTCTTTTTGCACCATTTATCACACACCACATAAGAATAGAGTACTTCAGATACAATGCACTCTGTGCATCCTTTCGCGCCAAGTAACACCCCCTCCACAGGAATAATGTACCCCAGGCAATATCCACTCTGTGGACTTAATTTATGTCATTTAACATACACTACATATAAATATCGTAACTCAGACAATGTCCAATATGTGGTTACTTTGCGCCATTTAACACATACTACACTGGAATAACGTCCTCAGAAGACACCTGATCTGAATAGGTAAGAACTGATGTTTGAAAATTGCCGCATTAAATACGAAAATTGCCGCATTAAGTACGGTCAAATCAAGCGCTAACATTATTATGAATAATAATAATGACCTTATTTAAAGAGGGTAACACAATTAGCTAAGAACTAGTCTACCTTGAGGCCCTCATACAAAGGAATGTATTTATTTCAGCAGCATCTCAGAAGCCACTGGATATATTGCGTTTGGAAGATGGAAATAGAGTGGGCATTTCTAATCTCAACTGGAATACTATTCCAGATCAAAGTTCCAGAGTATTGTAAACTTTTTTTTAATAATTCCTTATTTGGTTTAGGAATTGTATACTGCTTGGTATACATGGATCGCAGGTGGGGTGTATTACCAGGTAGCCTATATTGGAATAGGGATTGTAAATATTCAGAAGCACTATTACTGGATATCTTGTACATTAATTTGGCTTTTCTTAAACAGATTCGGTCTTTAATAGCTAATATTTTTTAACTTACCGGCTAAATTTACCTTGCTTTCTTTCTGGTTTGATATTAGATCAAATGCTCGTTTCGGAAGATGTTCCAGCTTTGCTGTTTTATCATTTGAATTACCCCATACTGTATTACAGTAATCAAAATAGGGTTGTATGTAACTGTTATAAAATAGTTGTATGTGCCTTTCAGGGAGAAAATGTTATATCCTACTGAGTAGCCATAAAATTGAATTGACCATTTTACTGATATGTTTGATATGGTCAGTTCATAATAAATTACTATCTATCAGAACACCATGTTGTCTGTCATGACAAACCATTTGCAAATTGTTTTCCTTCCATGTCAGACATAGTTCATTGCTATCAAGATTTTCCCTTTTTTTCTTTGTTGAGATAAGTAATATTTTAGTTTTACCAGTATTTACTACCATGTCATTGCATGTGCACCAGTTTTCCAGCTTGTTTAATGCATTCTGTAAAGAAATTTCGAGTTCATGCATTGTGTTTTGGATGTCTGACAATGTTGTGTCATCTGCATAGAGATCTGTAGATGATATCGAGTCTCTTAGTAAATGTGGTAGGTCGTTAATAAATAAAAAAAGTAGTAACGGACCTAGAATTGAGCCTTGTGGTACTCCATATCTAATTGTTTCAGGTTCAGACAGAACGTTATTTATATAAACATGTTGTGTTCTCTCACTTAAGTATGAAGTAAACCATCTAACTGTTTTTTCATCGCATTGGTAGATTTTCAGTTTCTTCAAAAGGATTTCATGATCCACCATGTCAAACGCTTTCCTGAAATCTACAAATATAGATCCTATTATTTTACCTTGGTCAAGTTCTTGAAGCCGAATTATCATTTAGGGAGATCAAGGTTAGGGTGTAACAGCAAGTGTTTGGTTACTTATTACATAAACAAGTCATGGACATGTTTTTCAATCAATTTTGACAAGTTTGGACTTATTGAGATTGGATGGTAGTTATCAGCATCATTCTTAGATTTGTGAATACTAGTTACGTTTGCAGTTTTCCATATTTTGGGGACACATGAGGTTGCAATACTTAAATTGATTATGAATGTTATGCTATCTAAAATAGCAGAGGCAGAAGATTTAATGAGTCGTGGACCAATTTGATCAAGTCCTGTAGCTTTCTTGGTATCAAGTTCACTGAGACATTTTTTAACAAGGTTTCGTGATAATGTTGGGATATAATATAGAAACATACTTCCTTAGAGATTTTGCTGCTCCAGAACTTTTTGACTTCATTCAAATTGTTTTCTATCACTGATTCTTTTAACGTTTTGGTAATGTTGGTGAACAAATCATTGAAAACATTTGCAATATCAGTTTCATCAGTGACTATGGTGTCATTTACCAGAAGTGAGTGAAATTTATTTGATTGTTGCGTGTTCCTCCAGTGAGTTCATTGAAGACTTTCCAAATGTAGTTTTTGTTGCTATTTTTGTTTTCAAGCAATGGTTGATAATACAACTTTTTAGCTTTTTTAATCATACTTGTTATTTTATTTCTCCATACTTAATATTTTGCATGGTTTCCCATAGCTTTAAATTTGTCTCGTGTTTTCATAGCATCTGTTATTTCAGTAGTAAGCCATTTAGGTTGGATTCCATTCTTTACTCGATGTACTTTCAGTGGTGCATGCTTAGAGACGACATCCATAAATAAGTCAGTGCACACTCTCAGAGCTTCATCTATGTCATCCAAAAATTGGATCATATTCCATGGAACTTTATATAGGTCATCAAGAAATTCTCTTCACTAAAATGCTTGAACGATCTGTAAGTGATAGTTTTGTGTGTGTTTTTCTTATTTTTCATGCATTTAACCTTTCTTGTCAAAACAGTAGGATAGTGGTCACTAAGACCAACATTTGGTACATTAACACAAGCCACATTGTCTGGTAGGTTGGTATAAATGTGATCAGTTAGAGTGCTTGATATTTATGTTACCCTTGTGGGCTCATTTACCAACTGGACTAGGCGTCTACTAATACAAATTCGTTCAATCATACCACTCAAACACTTGTGTGTTCATTACTACTTTCAAGACTAGACTATTTTACTTTATTTATGTCTGGTTCGTCTCAATATCTACTCCAAAAATTTTAAAAAGTTCGAAACACATCTACTCGGATCATTCTTCGAGTACCACAATCAGTGGCCACCTCCCCGCTGCTTTGTACCCTACACTGGCTATCCATTCAACTGAAAATTAAACATGAAATTTGTTCTTTGTGCTACGTTTCATGGACGGAATCCAATCCCAAATACCTATGTGACATCCCCCTCCTCTTCTGACAATTGTATACGCATTATTCCCACTATGAAAACGTCATATGGACAACGTTCTTTTGCATACCAGGGCCCAGCAACGTGGCAGGAATTGCCCATTGAAATTAGACACAAAGACAAAGTGATCCCTTTCAAGAGTGCTCTTAAAACACTTTTTGCGACTGCAAGAACAAACTTAAAGACCTAATAAAGTTTCCTACCTTAAATATTTCCAGCATTATTTTTTTAATGTCATGGTGCGTTTTGTTGTAGTCATATCATTATATATGATGTAAAGCGCTTTAAGCTTCTGAAGATCAAGCGCTGTACAAAGTCCTAATTATTTATATTCTCATCATGGTCTTCACAAAACATTCTTTTAATTTTTCACCGCATGTAGTATAGACACTTTACATTCAAAGGGCATTAAGAGAGAAATAGGTAGAAAAATTACTTAGATAAAACGACCATTATCCGCCAAAGTAACCAGTAAAAAGGGTTTCTAACCGGTTTTAAAGTAGTATGACGTAGTATCAGCTAGTTTGAACCGGTTGGAACCAGTTTGAACCGGATGGAACCGGTTTAAACCGGTTTTTCTAACCGAAAATGATAAAAAAAAGTCTCTTTTTCATCAAATGTACTAGGAAAAAAAGGTTCTAACCGGTTTTAAAGTAGTATGACGTAGTATCAGCTAGTTTGAACCGGTTGGAACCAGTTTGACCGGATGGAACCGGTTTAAACCGGTTTTTCTAACCGAAAATGATAAAAAAAAGTCTCTTTTTCATCAAATGTACTAGGAAAAAAAGGTTCTAACCGGTTTTAAAGTAGTATGACGTAGTATCAACTAGTTTGAACCGGTATAATTATATCTCTCTTGGTTAATGTATTCTCTATAATTGATCTATCATACAGCTCTGGTGACCTAAGCGTTTAGAGCATCCAACTTAGATGTGGCAGGTACCGGGTTCAAACACCGGCCAATTCAGACAAAACACATAAAAATGGTACAGATATATTGCTTAGCACTCAGCATTAAAAGGTTAATTTAGGACAGACAGGTGTCCGGATAATGTGACAGGATTGGACACCATGCTCCATATCAGCGGTATGATGAGCCAGTGTAGGGTTAGTGTGTAGTGTGCTAGACATCTCTATAAACTGCAGACAGCGTAGCGATTTGACTAAACTTGTTAAACCTACTTTGAAAGTCTAAATCACACAAACACACATACACACACACGCGCTGTGAAAATTACAAGCCAAACGGCTCACTGACAAATAATGCAAACTTAAATGAAGCATCATTTGCATATACCAGATTCATTTACAAGGTTAACAAAAACTCCAAAGTTATCGTTACTGTCAGGAGGCAACATTCCGTCACCCAAGTTCTCACGTTTATAACTAAAATTAAAACCAATACTCATTTCCAGAGTTTCACAATATAAATTTAATTCAACATACATTAAAATACGTAATTTGTTTTTAAGTACATGTGAAATGAATGTAGAGCTTCTCTATGTTATCCTAAGAT
Organism: Unio pictorum; assembly: GCA_030141615.1. Classification (NCBI taxonomy): domain Eukaryota; kingdom Metazoa; phylum Mollusca; class Bivalvia; order Unionida; family Unionidae; genus Unio; species Unio pictorum. The sequence goes on from JARLTB010000003.1 coordinate 579,494, forward strand.
TGGTCGTTTTGACATTAAATCATTTTACAGTACATGCTCTTTTTAGCAAGGATATTGGATGCAGAGACTATCGTTTGCGTTTCGTACGTTACATACGCCTTTCTAGACCAGAATACAGCATAAAGACACCTATTACACCATTCACGCCTTAAATCATTAATGTTAACAAAAGTGCACTTTCTCTTTCGATTTGTATTCAAGCCATATATGGAAAACTTTATTTGATATTTTAAACAGCACAATCCACGTGAATTCTTAACTTGATGACCTAGGGATATACTGCGAATGGTTTGTTTTATTGGATCGGTTGTTTTATGGCAGGACATAAAAATGTTCCCAGAACTTTGCTGGATCTCAAAAGAAAACAAAGTAGGAAAATGCGACGTTTAAATGTCTAAATATCCAACTCATTAGTTAGGATTATTCAAGCTAATATTATTCCCAGTTTCATCCAAATCTGTTTAAATGGCTGTGAAACTATTTACTTGCACACAACGATGGAAACTGCATTCATAGAATAGAAAGTGACATCAAGCCATTTTAATTATCCAAATATGTCAATGTTCCAAGAATTATACTGAGTTTTATTGAATGTTCTTTGAATGTGTCAACCGAACCCAAAATATAAAATATCTTTATCGTACTTTGAATGGGTCGCTTTAAAAAAAAAACAACACTGTCCAAATGCTGAAAATACCTTAATATTAATTGTGTACATGCCCTGAGTATTACTGCCTTTATACGTTAATATTAATTGTGTACATGCCCTGAGTGTTACTGCCTTTATACCTTAATATTAATTGTGTACATGCCCTGTGTGTTACTGCCTTTATTACTCTTCTTCCAGCTGCCCCAATGATTGTTCTTCCAGCTGTCTTAATTATTGTTATTCCAGCTGTATTTATTAATCTTTATCCAGCTGTCTTAATGATTGTTATTCCAGCTGTATTTAATAATCTTTATCCAACTGTAATTATGATTGTTCATCCAGCTGTCTTTATGATTGTTCTTTATGCTGTATTTAGTAATGTTTATACAGCTGTCATTATGATAGTTCTTCGGTCTGTCTTTATTGTGCATCCAGTTGTCTTTATGATTGTTCTTCGTTCTCTATTTATGAATGTTCATCCAGCTGTCTTAATGATTGTCTTCCAGCTGTCTTGATAATTGCTGTTTCAGATGTTTTATTGTTATTATACCAGTCTTAAATATTGTTTTTCAACTGTTTTTATTAATGCTCATCCAGCTGTCATTATGATTGTTCTTCCGACTGTATTTATGATCGTTCTTGCGACTGTTTTTATGATCGTTCTTCCGACTGTCTTTATGACCGTTCTTCTTTATGATTGTTCTTCATGCTGTATTTATAAATGTTCATTCAGCTGTCTTTATGATCGTTCTTCCGACTGTTTATGATCGTTTATTTAGCTGTCTTTATGACCGTTCTTCCGACTGTCTTTATAATCGTTCTTCCGACTGTCCTTATGATCCTTCTTCCAACTTTTCCTTATGATTGTTCTTCATGCTGTATTTATGAACGTTCATTCAGTTGTCTTTATGTCCGTTTTTCTGACTGTTTTTATTATCGTTCTTCCGACTGTTTTTTATCGTTCATTTAGCTGTCTTTATGACCATTCTTCCGACTGTCTTTATGATCGTTCTTCCGACTGTCTTTATGTTCGTTATTCCAACTGCCTTTACCATTCTTCTTCCATTTGTATTTATGATTGTTAATCTAATTTTCTTTATTAATCTTCTTCCTGTTGCGCTTAAAAAAATATCCTTACATTGTCTTAGGAGATCAACAAACAAAGGATATATGACGTGTATTTCTTAAGATTGCATTAATAGCCACCTTGTGTTAGCTGAATAAGTTTCTTGAATATTGTTTTAACCTTAAATCTCTGTTTCTAATTGACTGTGCACACAAACAGATATACATATAAATAGATATATGTGTGTGTGTATTTAACTGTGAAGGTCTATTATATATTGCTGGATAGGAGCAAAAACAAGATACGATTTTGTCATGGGTATTACAACTCATAGGTCTTAAAAAAGTAATACAAGATAGTGAGAACCAACAAGTTTGTACAATTCAACAAATGTGTGTTTTCACTCTTAATGCAAGCTGAACAATATATAAACAACTTGTGTTATTGGTACATAAATCACAAATGATACTAGCATTTTGAACACAAGTCCTAATTTTTTAAATTCGAAACAAAATGTATTGGTGTTCTAAATAAATCTATCGCTTAAGGTGTTGATATGCATTTGGTTATATGTGTCGCAGTGGTGTGCCAACCGTCTTGTTTAATCACAATAATACAATTCAAGAATATAAACGTATTTGCAGTTTAGAATTTCCGAGAATATATTCTGAGCTCTTTGTATTTCCAAAGAAGAATAACTTAAATTAAATAATATGAATAAAATACAGCCCCAAACAAAAAATACTGGAAACAATAATAATAATACAACTAATTTTTCTCGGATAGTACAGCACGAATGTTGAATGTTGCTAACAATTGTTTAACAATTAAACGTATGCGACCCTTTAAGACTACAAAACTGTTCAAAAAAATTAGACTAACAAGTTATTACGTTAAAATTATACGCAGACGCAGCAAACCAATTATCACATAATGTAATCGTTGGGACCATGCTTTACTTTATTGACGTAATAATTAGGAGAATGATTTACTTATACACGTAAAACCTGTTTTACTTTTATCATTTACCTTTTAAACATAATTATGACCAGGCATTATTAGGACGATGCTTTACCTTATTCACGTAATCAGTTTTACAATGTTTTACCTTATTCACGTAATCAGTATTACAATGTTTTACCTTATTCACGTAATCAGTTTTACAATGTTTTACCTTATTCACGTAATCATTATTACAATACTTTACCTTATTCACGCAATGCTTATGACCATGCTTTACCTTACTCACTCATTAGGACAATATTTTACCATATTCACGTAATCAGTATTACAATGATTTACCTTATTATCGTAATCAGTATTACAATGTTTTACCTTATTCACGCAATCATTATTGCAATTCTTTACCATATTCACGTAATCAGTACTACGATGTTTTAGCTTATTCACGCAATCATTATGACCAGGCATTACTAGAACGATGCTTTACCTTATTCACGTAAACAGCATTACAATGTTTTACCTTATTCACGAAATCATTATTACAATCCTTTACCTTATTCACGTAATCAGTATTACAATGTTTTACCTTATTCACGCAATCATTATGACCAGGCATTACTAGGACGATTCACGTAATCATTAGAACAATGTTTTACCTTATTCACGTAATCATTATGACAAGGTTTAACATTATTCACGTAATCATTAGGACAATGTTTTACCTTATTCACGTAATCATTAGGACAATGTTTAACATTATTCACGTAATCATTAGGACAATGTTTAACATTATTCACGTAATCATTAGGACAATGTTTTACCTTATTCACGTAATCATTAGGACAATGTTTTACCTTATTCACGTAATCATTAGGACAACGTTTTACCTTATTCACGTAATCATTAGGACAAGGTTTAACGTTATTCACGTAATCATTAGGACACTGTTCTTCCTTGTAGGACAATGTTTTTCCTTGTTTACGTAATCATTAGGACAATATTTTTCCTTGTTTACGTAATCATCAGGACAATGTTTTACCTTATTCACGTAATCATTAGGACAAGGTTTAACATTATTCACGTAATCATTAGGACAATGTTTTTCCTTGTTTACGTAATCATTAGGACAATGTTTTACCTTATTCACGTAATCATTAGGACAATGTTTTACCTTATTCACGTAATCATTAGGACAATGTTTTACCTTATTAACGTAATCATTAGGACAATGTTTTACCTTATTCACGTAATCATTAGGACAAGGTTTAACATTATTCTCGCAATCATTAGGATAATGCTTTACCTTATTAACGTAATCATTAGGACAATGTTTTACCTTATTCACGTAATCATTAGGACAATGTTTAACATTATTTACGTAATCATTAGGACAGTGTTTTTCCATGTTTACGTAATCATTAGGACAATGTTTCACCTTATTCACGTAATCATTAGGACAAGGTTTAACATTATTCACGTAATTAATAGGACAATGTTTTACCGTATTCACGTAATCATTAGGACAATGTTTTTCCTTGTTTACTTAATCATTAGGACTATGTTTTACATTGTTCAGGTAATCATTTGGACAATGTTGTACCTTATTCACGTAATCAATAGGACAATAATTTACCTTATTCACGTAATCATTAGGACAAGGTTTAACATTATTCACGTAATTATTAGGACAATGTTTTACCGTATTCATGTAATCATTAGGATAATGTTTTTCCTAGTTTACGTAATCATTAGGACAATGTTATACCTTATTCACGTAATAATTAGGACAATGTTTTACCTTATTCACGTAATCATTAGGACAAGGTTTAACATTATTCGCGTAATCATTAGGACAATGTTTTATCCTTGTTTACGTAATCATCAGGACAATGTATTACCTTATTCACGTAATCATTAAGACAAGGTTTAACATTATTCACGTAATTATTAGGACAATGTTTTACCGTACTCACGTAATCATTAGGACAATGTTTTTCCTTGTTTACGTAATCATTAGGACAATGTTTACCTTATTCACGTAATCATTAGGACAAGTTTTAACATTATTCATGTAATCATCAGGACAATGTTTTTCCTTGTTTACGTAATCATTAGGACAATGTTTTACCTTATTCACGTAATCATTAGGACAATGTTTTACATTATTCACGTAATCATTAGGATAATGCTTTACCTTATTCACGTAATCATTAGGACAATGTTTTACCTTATTCACGTAATCATTAAGACAATGTTTTACCTTATTCACATAATCATTAGGACAATGTTTTAACTTATTCCCGTAACTAGTATTACAATGTTTTACCTTATTCACGTAACCAATAGGACAATGTCTTACCTTATTCATGTAGTCATTTGGACCATGCCTTACCTGCGTAATCATTAGGAAAATGCTTTACCTTTTTCAGGCATACATCCCTCACGTAATCTGGAGGACCATGGTTTCCTTATTCACATAGTAGTTTACCTCCACGTCTTCTTTACTACTGTAACAATGACACTGAATGATATGGGAATACACATCTTAATATGCGACTAATAGAGGTTGCGTGCCAATAGAAATCGTGCCGAACACACAATTGAAATATAATGGGTTCTAATCCAACAGTAGAATTGGCTTACGATGTATGTCATTGGGAAAGAAACTCTTGCTACAATATTCCTGGCACCAGAAAATACACTGCTGTACACGTGCCGATGTGCCGGACTAAATTAAACTGAACCAAACTATCAATTTTACTCAGCGTGATGACTTACTTGACCAAATCAAACCAAGCCAAACTATTACTTTACCATTCATGTTGATCCAATTGACCAAACAAAAGAAACCAAACCAAATTATCACTTCTACTAATCATGTTGCCAGACTCAACCAAAGAAAACTAGACTATTAATTATACTACTAATGCATGGTATTTTTATTGACTCAGAGCAGTGTTAGAACTCAACTATGCTTCCTGTGTGTTATCAAGAATTTCGAAGGTCTGTACCTTTTTTAATATCAGGCTTCATCCATAAAGCATTGTACCTAATTTTACAGTAGAATACAACAGAATAGAATATTCTTAGATAACCAGGTATGTGCGCATCTATGATAATTACATTGATGATGTAAATAAAGATATAACATATAATTTCAATGGTGTAGATAAAGATATAACATATAATTACAATGGAGTAAATGAAGATATAACATATAATTCCAATGGAGTAAATGAAAATATAACATAATTTCAATGCAATTCCAAAAGCGAAACGTTTATTCTAAAACAACATTGTAACTAAACAACATTGTAACTAGGTGATAAATGGGGATTGGAGATTGTCTGTTATGGGGATTAGACACTGTCGGTTATTTGGATTGGACACGGTCTGTTATGAGGATTGGACACTGTCTGTTATGGGGATTGGACACTGTCTTTAATGGGGATTGGACACTGTATGTTATGGGGATTGGACACTGCATGTTATGGTGATTGGACACTGTTATGGCGATTGGACACTCTCTGTTATGGGGATTAGATACTGTCGGTTATTTGGATTGGACACGGTCTGTTATGGGGATTGGACACTGTATGTTATGGTGATTGGACACTGTTATGGGGATTGGACACTATGATGGTGATTGGACACTTTGATGGTGATTGGACACTGTCTGTTATGGGGATTGGACATTTCTTTGCTTTAACCTAAGTATTTCTATTGGATTCCTGCCTCAAGATGAGACATTATTATTGACTCATTTTATTCCGCGAACCGCTTTAACTTGGTATGGATCTTAAGGAGATAAATCTTTCGTTCCTTTGTGATAATGTCTCGAAAATGATTTGATATCTGCATTCAGTTAATAACAAATAGCTGTTTTTGTCTCTAAAAGGAAATTAGTTTTTAAAATAATACATCATTTTAATATTTCTGCTTGGCATTTAATTGTGAGCAGTCGAAAACTAAGATAGCTCGTGCTCATTTGATAATAAAACGTTATTTATTTTACACCTTCAAGTTGCCTGTATGGATTTCTTTTATAGCAGCGCGCATCCTGTCTCTTCGTGTATCAAGTCGGATGAATAAATCTCGATAAACTCTCTAATAACATTCTTATTGACGCCTTGAGCAATTGTTCTTTTTGGAGCGGACAATATAGTATGAGATTACTGAAAAAAGTGAATGTTGTGCAAAACTGGTAAATTTACACCTTTGCAATGTTGTAATTAAAACTTCAATTTCGCTGCATTAATGTGTCTTTCATTAATGTGTCTTGTACATTTACTCATTTCTGGGAAAGAGCCGCTGGGGGGTAAATGTGGCAATGTTTCCGAAATTTGACATTTTATGTAAAATCATCTGATTTTATATGGAAAGAAATAGCTCATTACACATAAATATAGACTTTGACTACAATAATGAACACCGTTTCAACTAACCTGCTACATAAAACTATGGTTGTATGATGAATAATGCCGATTTAAAAGCATTTTCAAAACAAATAATATCGTATCAGTAACGTTTCTGGGAGAGGATATTAGTTTTGGTTTATGGTTGTATTTCTTGTATTTCTCAGAGTTTGCATTCGTTTGCAGATAACTCGCATTTTGACGGTAGAACTCGTAACCCCACGTTTTGACGTTAGAACTCTTCATCCCACGTTTTGACGTTAGAACTCTTCATCCCACGTTTTGACGTTAGAACTCTTCATCCCAAGTTTTGACGTTTGAACTCATAATCCCATATTTTGACGTTATAACTCGTAATCCAACGTGTTGACGTTAGAACTCTTCATCCCACGTTTTGACGTTAGAACTAGTAATCCCAATTTTTGACGTAAGAACTCTTCATCCCACGTTTTGACGTGAGAATTTTTCATCCCACATTTTGACGTTAGAACTCTTCATCCCACGTTAAACGTTAGAGCTCGCCATTCCAGGTTTGACGTTAGAGCTGGTCATCCCACGTTTTCACGTTGATGAAAAGCGCTCATTTTAAAGTACAACAAAAACGTACATGTTTTCGCTGGTCGTCAAAAAACACAAAATTATAACTATGAAATTTGAAGTTATTCTTAACTGTTTATGTAGCACGTTAATATCGGCGCTTCACGTCAAAGGAGATGAATCTAAATGCAACAAAACGCGATTTATTTCATGATGTGCTATTTTAATTTGAACTCTTACTGTTTATTTAATATATAATCATAAAAGTAAGTCAAAAATCAACGGTAAACCGATTGCTGGCATTACGTTGAAAATGTGCTTGCTGCAAATGAATAACGGATATATTTAATCTCATGTGTAAAATTATTCAGTTTTCACACACTTTACACTTCTCGTGGATAACACCAACTTTTCACGTCTCTTGGGGTAAACTACTAAGTGTTTCACCCACCTTACACTTCTCATGGGTAACACCCACTTTACACTTCTCATGGGTAACACCCACTTTACACTTCTCATGGGCGACACTGCTAAGCATGTCACGCACTCTATGAAATATATGCCTTACTCACTCATTTCAATAAAATACCATCTAATACTAGTCTTACTTTACATGAAGTCAATACTAGCATCATAGTAATTGTGTGTGCTGTAACAGCATCAACAAAATTCTCGGGGCAAATTTGAAATTTTCTAAATTCTGAATATAGGTTTTGATTACCTGGTATCATTTCGTAAATAAAAACCCACCATTACTGGCCAATACATTATTAGCCGACCAGTACGCCAGGCGTGTCCAGCCTGTTGCTCGCGGCCCGCAGGCGGCCCAGCCCTTCACGTTGGTAGGCCCATCACTACGTAGGTAATTCTTTTGAAGATATGCATTTTAGTTATTGTGTATTCCATTTTTTCGTACTGCTTTCTGTTTTTATGTATCTAGCACAATATATGACTATCTCAATTAATAACATTATCACCAACACGACCTTAATTAAACATCTTATCTGGTTTGAACTCTAACCAAAAATAGCTTGACGCCCCTGCAGTAGACGACATCATGCCATATATTTGAATTCCCAAACATTTCTGGTGTTACTAGTGTTTATATTTTCATTTTTGAAATAATAAAATATAATTCAGGAAGTAATGCAGTACTGATTAGAAAATAATGTACGTCATATGTCACTATAATCTCAAGTCAATATTTATTAAGTTCACCATGTGTCTATGTACATATTTTAACGTGAATATGCACATTGTCAATATTTGGTCAGCCTAGGGCTTTAGTAGAGGCATTGATATGCTTAGGACGGATGTCTATATGTAATTAGTCTTCCTTGTGTCTCAACTAGGGTCTTCATGGACTTAGCTCTACCGTCGATATGTAATTAGTCTTCCTTGTGTTTCAACACGGGTATTCATGGACTTAGCTCTACTGTCGATATCTAATTAGTCTTCCTTGTGTTTCAACACGGGTCTTCATGGACTTAGCTCTACCGTCGATATGTAATTAGTCTTTCTTGTGTTTCAACACGGGTATTCATGGACTTAGCTCTACTGTCGACATCTAATTAGTCTTCCTTGTGTTTCAAGATAGGTCTTAATTGACTTAGCTACACTGTCGATGCAATTCTGTCTAAAATCATCGTTCATTATGTCCCAATATTGAACAAAATCTGTCTTTATTTAGTTAACATGTCTGATAACGAGTATAAGCTCTTAAAGTAAGATAAAAGTGTGAAACAACAAGCTTTTTAAAAGTTAACAAATTATTTAATCCCCTATAATATCAAGTGAAAAATGAGAAAAAAGATCTTTCTGATTTATGAATAAAATTAAAATAAATCCAATAATTAGAAGATAGATGTCCTAGCTATAAAAAGTTATGAACGAATCTAAGTTCGAAACCCCACGAAAATATCAGACAATTAAATCAAATCAAATATACAGAACACTGGTTTTTCTAATGCATTTCATTTAATAATGTACAAAGCATATTTTTCTGTTTGGGGTTTAAGTCAAGGCTAAATCCTGCCCATTGATTTTGCATGTTTTAATCATCAATATGGTGTGTACAATTATTGCGTTAGAGATCGGCGTAAAATTGACAACGCGTGTAACGTTCGTAAGATATTTCCATTTATGCTATCCACAAACCGCACATTTATCGTATTTGTGAAAAATGTGTTCAAAAGGATGGCTTACTGAAAAGAAATCGTGGAACACATAAGAAAGATAGGGCGGTGATTTTGACTTGACAATATGATCATCACCTATCTTTATTTCCAAATTGACGCCATCAAGATTAAACCTTACAAATCATACATCACTGAAGAATTTATTTCCCAGGTTTCATGCTTTAAACACCAATTCAAGTTCGTCTGTTCAAGTGCGGCTCATTTGGAATAGAACACAGAATTCCTTTCCTTTTTCCAATCTAATTGATGCAACTCATTAAATCGTTGGAAACTGCAGGTCTTCTGTCCTAATTAACCCTTTTGACACGTTTTGGATTTTCATGAGATGCAGTTTGATTATGAAGCCTGCATACCGACTTGCATTTTTTCGATCTCTTCGTTCCTTTTTATGCTTTTTTATTTTTCTGTCCTTAAATGCCTTCCAAAACCCTGTGCACAGTACATAGCGAATGTTCTCACATCTTGCAATTAAATGTACAGTATGTATTTCCGTGTTTCATATTTTCATAAAATAGTTTTCAATTCTAAATACGTCCATTTCGAAGCCCTTACTCATAAATCTGTCAGGTAATGTCAATTAATAATGTTTTTAGTCTGTTCGATTCTGAATATTTCGCAACATCCTTATAATATATACTATACATTCTCAATGATTGATAGAAAGTTAGGTTGCAATCCACATTGAATGTCTTAGCATCATCAATGTGGAATTCACGAAAAGTATTATCTCGTCCATATACTTAACTTGCTAAAATAAGAATAAAATTCTTCGAATCGTTTCGATTGTCCTACAAATATTGTGTGTGTTTCATGTATTTTATACAGTCGTCATTACTTTCTTTTCGTTTCAGTTGGAACCAGGTATAACAGTACTTTCACTTTTGAAGACATAAAATGTAATGTTATCATTGCAGAACTTTGTTCATATCGTCAATTCATGATATACATATATACTGGCTTATAAGTTGAGTCCAGCGGCACATAACACATATCCAGATTTCCTGTATCATAATGAACATGCCATGATAAACATTAGACGACTGCAGATCTCAGTCTGCGTATTTTTCAGTTAGTATCGACGTATATGCAAGTATAAGGTATGTTATCTACTCGTCCAAGGTAAAGACTGCAAACAAATAAAAGGTATGTGACAATGCATCTAACTCGATTAAAACGTTTTGCAGTATGAGCTTCTCGTCGCGCGTATTGTAAATATTTCTCTCTTTTTCTTTCTTTACTTAACTCTGCAGCCCTTCCAAGCTCAGATAGTACATTATTTAATGGACGTTGGTGGGTCTAGGTTTTTATCAACAGACGACGTTTCTAAAGACACATGCATACAGTAAAACTCGTTTTGCTATATACATCGCAGTTGCATTATTGGACGTTCGTGTAACGTAATTGATTGATCCGTGATGTTTATAACACCAGTTGTGTCTTCAGTGTTCAGTCCATGGTTTGTTTTCATTTGTGTGTAAAGAACCAACATGCGCCAAAATGTCAACATTTTCCAGTATTAAATCCTCTTCTTCTTTATATTGACTCCTGTCTATTGCTACACTGTATTATAATTCAATAAATAAGATTAATTACACGATATTCATCGTCTTAGTCAGCCGTATGATCACAACTTATACATTCGTTTTATTCAACCGTATGATCACAGCTTATACATTCGTCTTAGTCAACCGTATGATCACAGCTTATACATTCGTCCTAGTCAACCATATCATCACAGCTTATACATTCGTCTTAGTCAACCGTATGATCACAGCTTATACATTCGTCTTAGTCAACCGTATGATCACAGCTTATACATTCGTCTTAGTCAACCGTATGATCACAACTTATACATTCGTCTTAGTCAACCATATCATCACAACTTATACATTCGTCGTAGTCAACCGTATGATCACAGCTTATACATTCGTCGTAGTCAACCATATGATCACAGCTTATACATTCGTCTTAGTCAACCGTATGATCACAGCTTATACATTCGTCTTAGTCAACCATATGATCACAGCTTATACATTCGTCGTAGTCAACCATATGATCACAGCTTATACATTCGTCTTAGTCAACCATATGATCACAGCTTATACATTCGTCTTAGTCAACCGTATGATCACAGCTTGTACATTCGTCTTAGTCAACCGTATGATCACAGCTTATACATTCGTCTTAGTCAACCGTATGATCACAGCTTATACATTCGTCTTAGTCAACCGTATGATCACAGCTTATACATTCGTCTTAGTCAACCGTATGATCACAGCTTATACATTCGTCTTAGTCAACCGTATGATCACAGCTTATACATTCGTCTTAGTCAACCGTATGATCACAGCTTATACATTCGTCGTAGTCAACCATTTATCACAGCTTATAAATTCTTATTTACCATTTTTGGTAACCATTTTAAGCCGCTGATTTAGAGATTTAGATTAGAAATTAAATCTCAGTGTCCTGCTTTATAATGTTTATGGAATAGGTTGAAATTTCATCTTTGCTTAACAATTTCTAATTATTTAAATACATTTCATATTGACTCGCAATCATCTTGTTGCTGGTTTGATTTGCATTGTGGGTAAAATGGAAAGAACCAATAGTTTACATGGCGTGTGCAAACGCTGACTACACCTTTTTAGTTTTCACTTTTTTCATGTATTTTCAACACTCATTTTCTGTCAGAAGGCATTGTAACGTTTCAAAACAATGGTGACTTGCTTGCTATTATATAACCATTGGGAGGGGGCTGTACGGACCATTTATAACTTTTCCTCTCTCTTTGGTAAATAGGTGTTCATTTGTAATTGTAGTTGAATGTCGTAAATGAAGGATAGGAATGTGTTAATAACATCTACATGTTTGATATTTTCAATGCAGAAGAGTGATACAGATAAAAACATAGTCAAACTCATAATATCTGACAATAACTTGTTTTGACCGGGACAGAAATGGCTCATTTTTCTAGGAATTTTCAGAAGATCCAACAGTGAAAGAGCTGGTAAACATTATTAGGGCTTTTGAGGTCACCAATAAAGGCAATGCAAACCTACAAATTTACCCCAAAAGTATTCCTCAGGTTGAGGAAGATTGGTTGGAATACAAAATGAGACTTGATGCAGTTGCATTTGCACTCAAAATAGCAATGGATAATTATAGCATGTTAATGGATAAAATAAACTTTTAATGACAAACAATCTAGATATTAGCCGTCTTTACTCGTTATATAAGAAGAATGGCTGTGGTGTCTCAGTAGCCATGGCAGTGGTATCAGTAGGCATGATAGTGGTGTCAGTAGGCATGTTAGTGGTGTCAGTAGCCATGATAGTGTTGCCAGTAGGCATGGTGGTGGTGTCAGTAGGCATGGTAGTGGTGTCGGTAGCCATGATAGTGGTGTCAGTAGGCATGGTGGTGGTGTCAGTAGGCATGGTAGTGGTGTCAGTAGCCGTGGTGGTGTCAGTAGGCATGGTAGTGGTGTCAGTAGCCATGATAGTGGTGTCAGTAGGCATAACGGTGTCAGTAGGCATGGTAGTGGTGTCAGTAGGCATGGTAGTGGTGTTAGTAGCCAAAGTAGTGGTGTCAGTAGCTATGGTAGTGGTGTCAGTAGGCATGGTGGTGGTATTACAAGTTAATGGCAATATCAGTGTTCGTACTTGCATAGATCTCACCAAGCTAAGCGAATTCGTAAAACACAAAAATCATTCAATACTGAGTGACAGTGTGGATCAAACTTGAGCTTAATTTCCTGATGCGAGAGTTTGTGATAATCTGGTTGCCAACCTCCGGGTTTTCGTACATTATTATTTAACTAAGGTTCGCGATTTAACCATTTTCAGTGCGTCCTTTGGTCGTATATATATTTGCTGTATTAGATCGCCATTTCCACTTTTGTCTGCACCTGAATTTCTCAGAAACAAATGTCTTGGTAGAAGTCATTGGGTAGTATAGTAAATGGACGACGTTCTAATCATTGGACGCAATCAATCAAATCATAGTGAATTGCTCTGGATGGATGTTACAATGCAAGAACTTCGCTCAACACAAAATACGAACTTTTATATCCTAGATGAAGTTTGTAGGCACATTATTCGTATATATGGCATTAGGACATATCCAGAAACAATATTGAAATAAAACCATCCAAAATGATTTAGAAGTTTGCGGTTATTGAAATAAAACCATCCAAAATGATTTAGAAGTTTGCGGTTATTGAAATAAAACCATCCAAAATGATTTAGAAGTTTGCGGTTATTGAAATAAAACCATCCAAAATGATTTAGAAGTTTGACGATTTCTAGGCATTTATAACCAACTACGCAAGTTTCTTCAAACTTGTATGTAGCATCTTCTGTCCAAGGCATTGTCCACATGATCATAATTTGCGTATGGCCCTGAGGATGATCTACGCAAAGACAGACAGTTGAGCTACCTTGAAGTAGATCAACATGAGGGCATAAAAATAAATCAATGCGTCATTCAAATGTCAATGTCAAGGTCGATTGGAATGACAAAGCAAAGAGCCATAATTACTCTTCATTAAGTACATATTGAACACAGTCTGTGGAAAATGAAAAACTAATTGTTCAGAAACACCAAAGGCAAGTGGTGAGCGTGGTAATAGGGCAAAATCACGTCAACTTGTTATCACACCAAAATGGCTCCATTTCTCGATTATGTGCTACTAGATGATGGGGACTCCTATCGAAGCTCGTAAACGAGATACTATATTTATCTAATACTGTTAGAACTATCACGAATAAGACAGTATGTACACATCAAGTACGATAACTCCAGATGTATTGCTCTCAGAGGGGATGTATAGTATCGGTCAATGAGACGCTATTTCAATCAATGAGACACGGTTATTTGTTACCGGAGTTTGCCACACACGCCACTTGTAATTACAGTTTAATACACAACCATATGTAATCGGACTTTGAGAAAAAAACACACATGTGTAAAGGGAGTTTGAAACACAACGAAAAGTGAATCACTGGTCTACAATGTTTTAGAAGTGATCTGCTTCAGACATACAATGGGCTATTTATTTTGGATTTGGATGTGCTGGATTCAAAAAAGACAATTACAGCAACGGAGTCGCTTCTGTTTCTAAGATATATAAACTGTTACATTTAGTTTTAATCATAAATAGTACACATAGGTAATATTTAATAGTTCATGTCCTGTTTATTTTACATGTTAACAAAACCAGCAAAAGGGTTATATAAATCAAATGTACTATTAAATAAAAGACAAAAACCTATTATGTATATATAAGTAAATAATTTATTCCTTTTTCAGTGTCTATTCGACGATTTTTTGCTTGTCTCTTTTATTCATTAAATGGGGTATCTCTTGGCACGATCCAGCAATAGACTGCACGCACTGATGAGGTCCATTTGCATTGATAGCATTTCTCCAGTGTTGCAATGTCCTCC
This sequence comes from Unio pictorum, assembly GCA_030141615.1. Taxonomy (NCBI): domain Eukaryota; kingdom Metazoa; phylum Mollusca; class Bivalvia; order Unionida; family Unionidae; genus Unio; species Unio pictorum. The sequence goes on from JARLTB010000003.1 coordinate 594,769, forward strand.
TGTGAAATCGCTCGCCGTGATCTTTGTTCACTGCTACACAGGTCCGTGGAAACAATCTAGATGAGAGTGCAAAAAATGTATCTCTAGTGACGTGTTGCAACCAGTGCTTTTGATATAATTTGGGGAGGTTTTCCACCAACTCCCTCTAGTTATATGCCTTGTTGTTTCTGAGTAAAAGTGTTGCCACTAACTGGAAGGTTTTTAATTCCGCTTTGTCCTTGACACGCAGTGCACGGTCCAATGCATTATCTCGACGAAATTCACGAATTTGAGGACCAACGAAAACACCTTCATTTATCTTAGCTTCAATTTACCTTGGACATTTTTAAACGGAGGTACGTGAAACCTGCTTGTGTTTTGGCCATGGAGGTGTTAAAGTCTTCATCAGACCCAACGTAATATGCTCAGGTGGTAACACAATCATCCTTGATTTAACAGTTGGTAGATACAGGCAACACAAGACAGCAAGAACCCTCAAATCGCCACAAATCTGCCACTGATGTTTCATAGTTTATGCACTTCTAATATTGTTTCATGTTTTCATAGGTTTCCTCCATATCACCTGCATTGGAACTGATAGCAAAACATTGCTATTATGCAGGAAAACCAGATTTAAAACTCGTCTGCGATGAATCAAGAAACAATTTCCACTCATCTGGATCATGAGCGATCTTGAGAGCTGCCATCACAGCATCGATTTTGTTGCAGGCTATGGGATCACATTTCATGAAGAAGAATGAGACAACATCCTTTTGACGGTCAAATAAGAATGAAACCCTTTCATCACCTACCACGAGATTCCACTGCTGTAGTCTAAAGCCCAAGAGTTATGTCGTACACTTGGATAGTTCCATATCTTTGACAAGGTCATTCAATTCACCTTGTTTTAAGTGGTTGTGGTTTAGATCAATAGTATGGAAGAAAATACGGGTCATGTAATATTGACGGGTCATGTGATATTGACGATTGACGGGTCATATGATATTGACGGTTCAGAGCTAGAAGTTTCATCATCTTCCTCTACTTCGTCTTGACTCAAGTGACGACAAGTCTAATGCATCAGAAACCGGCATTCATTCTCCATGGAGTACTGTGTGTATAGCTGTTGTATTTTTTGGATACTGCACAGCCCACTTTTCATTCTTTGACAAATCTCTCCAAACTGGAGGCAGTATGCACAATTGCTAATTGACGATTTGATTTGTTAGTTCTCTGCAGATCATTGGCGCTCAAAAATGGATAGATTTCCTTTTCCTTTTCAACCACTGGCAAATATGTGTTGCACAAGTGCTGCAGCATATGTGTAAGTCCACCTCTTCTGTTCGTCACCAATTTTGCAGCCAAAAAACACAGGTGATAGGCTTTGTTAACCATAGTGGAGATGCTGCGCTTTTGTGATGCAAAAGTCATTTCACCACAAACATAGCAGAACTTATCTGCGTTATTCACACAAGTACTAGACAGCTCACTTTGTCTAATTACTGACAATTACACGACACTGTATGTTTTCTAGAACTGATATAGGGCAATTTGTTCATTACAGTGATGTAAGCTTAGTTCTGATTTCATCGTCTATGACTTCTAGCAACAAAATGATGCAGTTCATATCATGTATGACGTCATGTATGACGCAATACCAGTTTAAGATTGCATCATTCAGTGTTCTCCCTAAAGAGTAAGTTCTATACAAACGCAGCAGTATATCTATTCATATATCCAGCCAAATATGTAGATAAGTCATTTACGAATTAAAGTGAGATCCCTTCCATTTACAATTCGCTTTTCCTCTGCCATTCCTAAGTCAAGGGTCGTATATACTTACCCAGTATACTATTTCTTCTAAAACTAGAGCCAATGAATAATTATTAAAAGCATCATCTTCGCTCTCAGTGACCAAGACAAAGTAAGTTTTGAATATATTATTTTCCGAAGCATTTTGGCAGGAGACCAGTGTAATCGAAGTTTGAGATACAACCATGTGTAATCGAAGTTTGAGATACAAGCATGTTTAGTGAGAGGTTGAGACACCACCATGAGTAATGGGAGTTTGAGACACAAAACATATTTAGTGAGAGGTTGAGACACCATCATGTATAATGGGAATTTGAGATACAATCATGTTTAGTGAGAGTTTGAGACACCACCATATGTAATGGGAATTTGAGACACAAAACATGTTTAGTGAGAGGTTGAGACACCACTAAGTGTAATGGGAGTTTGAGACACGAAACATATTTAGTGAGACGTTGAGACACCACCATGTGTAGTGGAAGTTTCAAACACAAAACATGTTTAGTCAGAGTCGGAAACATATGCATGTTTAATCAGAGTGTGAGATACGGGCTTGTTGATCAGGAGTTTGAGACACAAACATGTTTTGTCAATTTTTCAGACACAACCATGTGAAATGGGGATTTGAGACACAGGCATGTTTAGTAAGAATTTGGAAGGCAACGATATGAAATGGTAGTTTGAGACACAAGCATGTTTTGTCAGAGTTGGAGACACAATCATGTTTAATGGACGTTTGAGACACAAACATGTGTAATAGGAATTTTGAGAAACAGGCATGTTTAGTAAGAGTTTGATACACAACCATGTTTAATCATAATGTGTAAAACAACCATGTGCAATGGAAGTTTGAGACACAATCATGTGTAATGGAAGTTTCAGACACAATCATGTGTTATGGACGTTTGAGAAACAATCATGTGTAATGGATGTATGAGACACAATCATGTGTAATGGAAGTTTCAGACACAATCATGTGTAATGGAAGTTTCAGACACAATCATGTGTAATGGACGTTTCAGACACAATCATGTGTAATGGAAGTTTCAGACATACTCATGTGTAATGGAAGTTTCAGACACAATCATGTGTAATGGGAATTTGAGATACAATCATATGTAATGGAAGTTTCAGACACAATTATGTGTAATGGGAATTTGAGACACAATCATATGTAATGGAAGTTTCAGACATACTCATGTGTAATGGAAGTTTCAGACACAATCATGTGTAATGGGAATTTGAGATACAATCATATGTAATGGGAGTTTCAGACATAATTATGTGTAATGGAAGTTTCAGACACAATTATGTGTAATGGAAGTTTCAGACACAATCATGTGTAATGGACGTTTCAGACACAATCATGTGTAATGGAAGTTTCAGACATAATCATGTGTAATGGAAGTTTCAGACACAATCATGTGTAATAAGAATTTGAGATACAATCATATGTAATGGAAGTTTCAGACACAATTATGTGTAATGGAAGTTTCAGACACAATCATGTGTAATGGAAGTTTCAGACATAATCATGTGTAATGGAAGTTTCAGACACAATCATGTGTAATGGAAGTTTCAGACACAATCATGTGTAATGGGAATTTGAGATACAATCATATGTAATGGAAGTTTCAGACATAATCATGTGTAATGGAAGTTTGAGATACAAAAATTTCCAGTTAGAGTTTGAGGCACAGATACAGACTGACTGCCATAATACCTTGAAATATCAGATTAGAGTCAAATTAGTTACATGATATGTGCATCATTTATTATGTATACTCCCAACCTTAATGATAGTTTGCTTATTTCATTTAGTTAGCATGCTGTTGTAAATAATAAAAGGAACGTAGAGAATATCTTGTCCAGGTGTTTCATCTTTACATACAAAACAACAACGTAAACATGCATTACATATAATCTTCTTTTTATGGGAACCTCTAGACATAATTTAGACCCCTTCAATCCTATTTTTCTGATGAGTCATCTATATGTAGACTGGTACAGGATTCACCGATAAGAAACGGTCGTCTGAGACTTAAATAACAGATAACAGCATCCATACGCAGAGGGTGCCGCTTACTCATCGTTTGCACACACAAAAAGCGATTGTTCATTCATTTTGAAAGCAATTTGATCCAATTTAGAATAAAGGTCAGCTGATGTTATTTTGATGTAGGAAAATTATATAATTGTGTTTTTTTCTTCTCATTACCTATATTCTGTATTTTGTCCCGAAATCGCAAGTTACCATTTATAGCGTTGATACTGCTTTTCTTTCGTCAGATCATCAAGTATGGGGGCCCCGAGTGGCCGAGTGGTCTAAAGCGCTGTCCGTTACGGATCACTGCCATCTCACCTCTGTCTGCGTGGGTTCAAGTCTCGGATTCAGCCTATGTGGATATGTGAGAAAGCTTGCCAGTAGCTTCTCGATGGTTCTTACCGGGATTTTCCGGGTTCAACCTCCACCATTAATACTGGCCGCCATGTATAGCCTATATCGTGCTGAAAAATGGCGTTAAACCATAAAAAAATCATCAAGTATGATTGTTCATTAATACGTAAACACTCTGTGTTAATCATACAAAACACAGCAGAATTGAAAACATGAGTATGATAATCGATTGCGTAAACACTCTGTGTTAATCGTACAAAACACAGCAGAATTGAAAACATGAGTATAATAATCTATTGCGTAAACACTCTGTGTTAATCATACAAAACACAGCAGAATTGAAAACATGAGTATGATAATCTATGTGAATCCTTTCGAATATATACTGCATATATCCAGTATGTTGAAGGACGGTCTCATTTAAACACTCAGATACAAGAGCGGGGGAGTGGGGTGGGGTTTGTATTAGGAGGGGGAGTGGGGTGGGGTTTGTATTAGGACGGGGAGTGGGGTGGGGTTTGTATTAGGAGGGGAGGTTCCAAATTTATTTGCTTTGTAGGATGGGGAATTTCTTACCACAACACTGTTTAGAAATATACCACATACCATTATAGTTTTAAATCGAATAGCCCTCAACATCGATTACCCCTGATAAATATGCATTGCTGTTAAGGGAATGTTTGTCGCTGCTAAAACAATATATATGTTATCAGTGTCAAAGACACTGGTCCCATGCGTGCCCTACGATGAAAGAGACCTAAAGAAAGAACAAGAGAGGGCTTCCGCAGACGAAAATCTTATTTCAGTCAAGAAAGGCAACAGAAGAAACAGGAGAACGAAAGAAACAGAGGAAGAACTCTTGTCAGTGAAGGTATTCAAAACAAGAGACAATGAGTGAAATAAGATGAAAACGTTTTACACAATTCCATGATCTCTGAGTAGTAACATTTCTCTCTAGAGATGAGTGGCCCTGAAAAGGACCGTTTTCGCAAACTAATGTATCTGACACGATGAACATTAACTGCTTCATACCATTACACCCTTATACCCTTGCCACGGTCAAATTCTACTTCTTCTGCTACTGTGGATATTTTAGTAGTGATCGTTGCTGCTCTTAGTGGTAGTCAGTGTTGATATGGTGATCATGTTTGGCACGCGAAGGTATTGATCGATTTGGTTGAGGTAAACCGTTATGATACCTTTATCTCCGATACCATTAACTGCCAAAATATCTAGTAGCACTGTACAAGTTTGAGTTGCACCATCCTTCGTCTCTCCTTCGTAGTTTCTCTTCTCTTCTTTCTCTCGTTTTCTTCTTCTTTTTTTTTCTTATTGGTGTTGTTGAATGATAAATATTTGTTCTGCTTCTTCTGCTGTTGTAAAACAAATATCTTATTCTTCTTGTAGTCCTTGTCTAAAATCGTTCACCCAAAATAAGGAATGAGAAGATACTGGTGTAAGTACAAATTCTTGCCAATACCAATGAAAACTGGCTAAATCCCAATTAAAATCATTCTCTTTAAAAAGCTTGGCCGTGACTGTTTTGGTAGTTGTCACGCCACCACTCCTCTTTGCCTCTGGAGACAAACCGAAATGCTTTGTATTGTTACTTTACGATGTGCTTTAACTATATCGCATCGATTCATGCAAACGGACGTACACAAGAGCAGCTATATGCAGCATGTGACATCACGCAGCGCTCTTTGCTGTTCCTCAGAGAGATTCTCTACTCTGTTAAAAGTTTGTAACGCACGTTTGGATTGGTGAAACATGTCAGTCAGTTTTGATCCGACCTTAGACTATAAATGATAGCGGCCCGCCTCATGGATTTACCTTTTCTCGTGACTTTGATTTGTGTACGCTAATTTCGACGATGTTGTTCGTCCAGGGCTATAAAATGTATTGGAGATCACGATGGGCTGTCATGAGGATTAAAGAGACGGCTATTTGGAATAGAATAATTTATATGAGGAATCAATGCTGTCTGAAAAGTCTTAATGTACGTTCCAGATATGAGAAGAAGTTTAAGGAAGCAAAGAAAACGGTGCAGTGCATCCGTTTGTTTACAGTCTTTGCTTAACTGACTACAAAGTTAATTTTAAGGCTACTCCTGTCCCTAAAAAAAGATATTCTCTTTCACTCTTGCCCAGAAATAACTATTTTTTCTTTGTGTTGTATAAAAGTTTGTTTGTCGCCACAAACCCTTTTGTCCCCATAAACCCTTCTGTCCCTGTAAAACACCATTTGCTACAAATGTTTAATTCTCGTTTGTCGCCCAGACGCCATTTGTAATGTCGCCTATGAACGATTCCGACGTTTCTCAAGCCAGTCATAGGGGGCCCCGAGTGCCCGAGTGGTCTAAAGCGCTCTCCGTTACGGATCACTGCCATCTCACCTGTGTCTGCGTGGGTTCGAGTCTAAGATTCGGCTAATGTAGTTATGTGAGAAAGCTTGCCAGTAGCTTCTCGTGGGTCGATGGTTCTATTGCGGGGTTTTCCCGGGTTTTTCCTTCACCAATAATACTGGCCGCCATGTATAGCCAATCTTGTGCTGAAAAGTGGCGTTAAACCCTACAACAACAATATGACAGTAATATAGCTAGTGAGACTACAATTCATGTCTTTATTGTGAGTGCAGTGTTATATGAAGAGCAATATGGAATTAATAGTTGACATAATAGTTGACATAACAGTTGACATAATGTGTCCAAAAAATAAAACATTGTTATTTAACTTTGGACCATATTCACTACATTTACAATATAATTTTATATACTTGCTCAGATCCCTGCAGTATAGAAATGTTGCAACGCATCGTCTGATGTTTGGGTTTTTGCACCGTAATTAAATTTTATATCATATACAACGTAATGTCCTTCTTTTCGTGCAACACTAGAATATTTTATTTGCCAATCTTGTAATGTTATTCCTTGGGTATTTCCCTTCGTTGTGAATCTTCGAGGCCATTGTCGTTCACGAGATTCTTCTCCGATAATATAAACGCTAATATGGAAGCACCTGATTTGAACACCGTATTTACTCGTCTATAAATTCAGTCCTACCGCAAACTGCAAAGACCCGAAACTGCAGTTGCATGTTTTGCTGGAAGATCTGAGTCTATGCATTTTCGTAATCAATAAAATAAACAACACAGACACTGTTTTGTCACCGCATTAACGTGTGCTTCGCCTCATACGTCTTTAAGAGTAATAAGCGTAGCAATCCAAAACCAGGATTTTTATCGGATGCATGTCTGTATTATTTTTACGGCAAAACAGACGTTATTGAATACAATCTAATTCGAAATTTAATTTCATGAAATTCACAGCAAGATAGAATGTAACGTATTTATTGCCATTTTTAATATACAAACCCCACTTTAATTACACTATTATACATGGACCAGGTTACAAATTCAGGAATCACTCTAATATTCAATCCAAAACATATGTCCATAAAAGCTGAAACAAAAATTTTAAAAAACCTGAAACTGTAAAAATAAAAATTATTTTAAAAAATATTCGTGCTATATAAACCAAACCCAACCAAACATTGGTACTTTGAATTTTTGACTATTTAAGAAGAGTCAGATTTACTCATTGTTAAATCACATTAAAACTATAAATTGAGTCCCTGATGATTAATGCCTTGAATATATTTATTTATATTTTATTTCAAATCCTCTTTCATCAAAGATACTATTTAGAAATTATTGCTGGCATCCCCTAGTGAAGTTAAAACTAATGTCCCAAGAAATATTAAAAAGCTATCATTCGTCTAGAAGCTAAACGTAAACAGTCAACTGTAATTAATTTGAACTCCCTTATCAATAAAAATGAAATACATTTGTCACAGAGCTGATATTTTCACAACTATGTTGCTATCGAGGAGTTATACAAATGATTCAGAAAGATAAATCAACGGAACTCTGACAGTATCATACAGAGATGGCCCCCAAAGACTATATATAGCGAACGCTATTACCGAAACATATTAAATCAAGGCATGACACCGACTGCCATTTTATATCGGAGACGGAATAATGTGACATAGCCTAAAGGCAAAAACGAGATGAGATTTATTGAAATCAATCTTATTACTAGCATCTGAGTCTGGTCAAAGCTAACCGCATAAACCAATTAATTTCTTTGAGAACTTGAAAGTTAGGACTTTCGTGCACTGCTTTACATGGTCACATCGTAAGTCTCATCTGCATGGCAGGGTGACAAAGTTCGTGTTGACAAATGACGTACATGCCACACGTTTCAAATCCAATCCAATTTCTTAAACCTTTAAATTTTACAGTATAATACAAAATATATACTCCTTTTTTGACGTTACTGGAGTAAGTATGATTGTTACGATACTCATAACTCCCGCCACACCTATATTGCGACCGTGATTCCGAAAATATCATCTAGAACAATGCACAAGCATTTTTGACGAACAGAGTTGTATCCAAAACAAAATGCTCTCAAACGGCATTAATTTCGCTCAAAATGGGGAGCGTCTCAGAACACAGCATCGGTGTAATTATTGAATTCACACATCAATATCTTCGAGTCTATTTTTGTGGCTGGTGAGCAACAGATCAATACGGGTTTTATTCGTGACTTCTGGCGAGTTGTCCCCCGAGCGAACTAAGCCCGCTACGAAGCCCGCATTTGTCAAACAGATGTAGATCAACATCAGTACTCAATTTCACCGCGACACGGATTTGTGACAGCAGCACAATCATAGCCTTTCCTTGGGATGAGAATTAGTGCACAGTGTCAAGCTTGTACACACGCGTATCATTTTTGCCAATCACATGAAGAACATCTCAGAAAAGCAGCACTTTTTGTTTTACATCTCGTACCAGTCACCGAGATTTGACAAGTGCGGATAAGACGGTGTTTGAGTGAGTTTAATTGTCGATGGAAAGGCGTTCTTGTGAACGAAAGTAATAGAATGAATCAATCTGCAGCAGATAAATTTCATACAACTTCTTCCAGTCACTCATGTATTGGCACTGGTTAGATTTTATACGGGTGAACAGGCTGAACTTCTAAGGTTCATCAGCATCACTGGTGTGTGATTGAAAACAGTCGTTGCCGTATGAATCTTCGCTTTATGTTGATAAACCGCAACTAACCTAGTTCAATCATCATATCAAATACGAACGCATGTTCGAGACAAAACTTCAAAGTGTGTTTCTTTGATTTATATACTTTTGGTATGAATCCCTGATAATCTTCAAGATCACCTACTGGCTTATGTAATTTAAACATGAAAACGTGGGTTCGTTTGTCTACGTATACGACAGCTTCAGCGGCGATAACTGTGAAAGGGCGGTGATTGTGCTAATCGTTGACGATCGGTGAATTTCAGCTCGCTTGACTCCTAGAGGAATTATGCAGTTGGGCTGCCAATACACGAAGTTTTCTCACAATCAAACTCGGGCCTTCAGAATAAAGTCCTAACCTAACTCGGTTTTTCTTGCGCATTTTGGTGTTCTTATTCCACAGTAATATTCGCTTACGGATCCGCATGGTCGCCAGAGCTGATTGCGATATTTGACTTGACATGGTTAATTGCAGGTACCAACACGTAAATCGATCCAATGAGATTTGTATTTTTTGCAATAGCATTCGAGTGTGAACATCCTATATTTCAAACAAGATTATTTAACTTGAATGTTGTTATTTGTGCCGTCGTGTTCATTTTATCCTTTCGCGTTCACCAGGTGGCATTTGCACCAGGAGTAGGTCTTCCAGGTGGATGGATGAATAGTTTACGGATCCATCAAGTAATGTACAGTATTGTTGGCGTAACACAAATTTGAATTTGTAAATCAGGCCTTTGTACTCTGTCTTGTTCCCTCGATTGCAAACATTCGCTTACAAATATACAGACAGACAGACATGCATACATATGTACACAGACATGCACACATACATACATACATACAAGCGCACGCACGCACACGCACACACATATACAGACAGACAGACGGACAGACAGAAAGAAAGACAGATAGATTTAACACATTATTTTATTTCGAATAGGGCTCAAGTACAATTGGAGAAATAACTGCAACATAGCTGTCCTTTATTTTTTATCCACCATTCCACACATTAATGTTAATTGTTTTTTTACTTTCATTCTGGCTGATTGCCTATAGATTGTATTATTGGTTTTTTTTGTTGTTTTTTTACTTTCATTCTGGCTGATTGCCTATAGATTGTATTATTGGGGTTTTTTTTGTTGTTTTTTTACTTTCATTCTGGCTGATTGCCTATAGATTGTATTATTGGGTTTTTTTGTTGTTTTTTTTTCTTTTCTACATTTTATTTTTGGGACACGTCAGAAGACCCTTCGTATTTTTGAATACTTGACTTTTCTACCGATAGTCGTATTTGTACAGAATTTAATTATCAAGCAAAAGAGAATGCATTAATTACAGGTTGAATGACTTAACTTTATTACAAGATTTAATTCATGCGAGCAAAATAAAATACTTTAAAGCATTAAAAACTATTGACATAACACAAGCAAACCATTGTTGAAGGTAATAAAAACTTTGTGGCCGGAAGTGACGTATATTTAACTGGACGCCACAACATAGTTCCTCATAATCATCAGCTGCATGTCAATTCATATACAAACTGAAGTCTTTATATTGTCAAACTTTCCACTGAGAGCAAAACAAATTATTATCAGTATTGTTCTTATTATTATTATTATTATTAGTAGTAGTAGTAGTAGTAGTACTAGTAGGATAGATATATAGATAGATAGATAGGTAGGTAGGTAGGTAGGTAGGTAGGTAGATAGATAGATAGATAGATAAGCAGGCAGGCAGAGGCAGGCAGACAGACAGACAGGTAGATGATAGATAGATAGATAGATAGATAGATAGATAGATAGATAGATAGATAGATAGATAGATGAAGTCTTTATATTGTAAATTTTTCCACTGAGAGCAAAACAAATTATTATTATTATTATTATTATTATTATTATTATTATTATTATTATTGATAGATAGATAGATAGATAGATAGATAGATAGATAGATAGATAGATAGATAGATAGATAGATAGATAGATAGATAGTAGGTAGATAGATACGTAGATAGATATTGATATATAGATAGATATATTGATAGATAGATAGATAGATAGATAGATAGATAGATAGATAGATAGTAGGTAGATAGATACATTGATAGATATTGATATATAGATAGATATATTGATAGATATTGATAGATAGATAGATAGATAGATAGATAGATAGATAGATAGATAGATAGATAGATAGATAGATATTGAAACATTCACGAAAATTGCAAAAAAATTGTTTAAACTTTTGACTATTGAACTAAAACACATAGTGTCCATATTGAATTGGCAGGTGATCCCTGTTGGCGATCTATGGGTGGTACAGGGCCGACTATAGGTGGTACAGGGCCGATCTATAGGTGGTACAGGGCCGATCTATGGGTGGTACAGGGCCGATCTATGGGTGGTACAGGGCCGATCTATGGGTGGTACAGAGCCGACGAATGGAAAACATAGGACACTTCTAGCCGATTAGTACATTCATTACAGTGTGATTCTTTTTTCTTTTTCAGTTATATTTCACGCTTGTGGCTATCGCTATATTCATACTACCCGCTTTGATTATTGGTACCTGCTACGCCGTTATTGTCGTCATCATCTGGCGGAAATCCATCCTTAGATTTGATGTGTCCTCAAATCCGTCATACAAAAGCAAACACCACGGCGATCCAAATGGTGAGCCTACCTCCCTAACATACGCACACACATATACACAGACTCGTCCGTCCCTATTTTGGACTAACGTGACGAAGGTGTGTGTGTGTGTGTGTGTGTGTGTGTGTGTGATTTTTTTTTTTAACGTAGCTATAACAATGTTTCTGTCATATCGCGACCATGTCTTCAGTGAGGCAGTTTATTGTGATGTCAAGCACTGGGCATCATGCCGCAGACAAGTAACATCATGTCCCACTCGGTCACATTATCCTGACACCAGGCCGACCAGTCCTGACACTAGCCTCTTAATGCTGAGCGCCATCCGAAGCAGCTGTTAGTACCATTTTGTTAATAATTGTTTTGTATGACTCGGTCGGGAATCAAACCCACGACCTACAGCATCCGAGGCCGACGCTCTAACTAGTAGGGCAGCGGCGGTTGATGAAGGTGCTTGCTAAAGAAGATTGTGTAATCTTGTTATCGGGACAAGAAACAACCATATAATTTCTTTAAAATAACCACTAATATTTTCAAAGATATCTCCAAAACCAAAAACCGTAAAATGAGATTCATCCATGTAATTATTACCGAGAAATATACATTCTATCACTTTATTAATTGGAGCTTTTGAATATTTTCGTTTTACACATATCGTTCTTGCTAGATTATGGAGACACTAAAATATGGACAAGTAAATAACAGCTACTCACTAAAATATGGACAAGTAAATAACAGCTATTCACTAAAATATGGACAAGTAAATAACAGCTATTCACTAAAATATGGACAAGTAAATAACAGCTATTCACTAAAATATGGACAAGTAAATAACAGCTATTCACTAAAATATGGACAAGTAAATAACAGCTATTCACTAAAATATGGACAAGTAAATAACAGCTATTCACTAAAATATGGACAAGTAAATAACAGCTATTCACTAAAATATGGACAAGTAAATAACAGCTACTCACTGAAGAAAAGCACATGAAATATAAGGTATCTCCATACTTTTGAGTATAGCAGTCGTTGTGCAGGTATTATTATTATTATTATTATTATTATTATTTCAGGAACAATCCGTTCTGTTACTGGTCAACCGGACCGAAAACATATTATACAAGGTGGAAGTAGTTCCAGGGGAGTTATACCAAGAGCAAAAATAAAGACAATCAAGATGACCTTCACTATAGTGCTAGGTAACAATATCTATATATATATATATATATATATATATATATATATATATATATATATATATATATATATATATATATATATATAAAATACTTGGCAAGGAGAAAAGTAAAATGCCTTCCTTTTTAACCATAATTTATCTCAATCTTTTTTAGGTTATTCGTTTTATCTCTTTTTAGTTCGATCTAAAAACCTACAAACATATCAGCACAGTACAGGCTAGCGATCAGCTGTCCTTATCGTTATTGTGCTTGACCACAAGTTCTCTTTGTACTGCGCGTCAGCTTAGGATAATATTTTGAGTTATTTGCAATTTTGTAGTAGGTATCGCACTAATGTGTTGTTGCATTATACAAAATTAATTAATTAATTACTAATTAACTTTAAAAATGACAATTAACATTAATGTGTTGTTGCATTATACGAAATTAATTAATTAATTAATTAATTAATTAACTTTAACAATGGTAATTGACACTAATGTGTTGTTGCATTATACGAAATCTCCTAATTAACTTTAAAAATAGTAATTAACACTAAAACCACACACGACTACACCTGACAAAATGTGTATTTCTACGTGTAAAGTCGTTGTTCACTGCATGCAAATATTCCTATCTGATAATGGATTTTATGTTGCAATCTCTCACGATGAGCTAAGTTAAACTCTATGTGTTGTGGTGGGGGAGTGTAACGCCAGTTTCAAACACAAGACAGGCTATATATGGCGGCTATAATAGCTGATTGAGGAAGAACCCAGGATAACACCTCGTAAGAACGACCGAACCAATGATAGTAACTCGCAAGCGTTCCCATATAACCACGGTGGCCAATCAAGAGATTGGAGCTTTGCCATAGAGAGGGAAGATGGAAGTGATTATTGAAGGCGAATTAAATGCAAACACCGTATTCCCATGCCCATACAACTAACATGTGATTGGAACTTCCGGTCGATGTATATATGCTTAATCCAGTAAATTGTGCAAGTCCATGCTGATGATTTAAACAAAAGGCATTTACTAAAATAACTAACTTCTTTCCAGCAATTTTAGAAAAAGCAAGCAAATGAAATTAATTTTGAATAGCGATAACAGGTAGAGGGATGTCGTTGCTGATACAGTAAAGTTAGTGACTTTCGTCGGCTGTCACATGCCACATTTTGTAAGGAAAACAAACTAAAACTTTATTGAAAAATAAGGTTTAAGCCACATTTTTCTTTTGACGATATAAATAGCTCTTTTCATAATACGTGTTGAATGATTCGATATTATTGTTAACAAATCAAATAGCTGGTCCCTGCACAGCTGCGTTCGAAGGTGAGGTAGTGAGTGTTTTCTGGCATCTTGTTCTCGAAACATTGACTATCGGAAGACACGCTCAAGCTCTCAACTTTAAAAGAAGAATGAATATTTGCAATACTAATATCTCCTAGTAAGGTCACAAAGGTATGACTTTGACCATTATATGGTATGCAAAAGAACATTGTCCATAAGTCTTCGTTTTCATAGCGGGAATAGTGAGTATACGATTGTCAGAAGAGGAGTGTAAGTATCTTGCTGATGTGTACACAAGGCTGAGCCCAGATGAGTCTGTTGGACTGGAGTCCGTCTGTGAAACGTAGCACAGAGAACAAATTTTGTGTCTGCTTCTGGCTCGAATGGATAGCCATTGTACGGTACAGAGCAGCGTTGATGTGTTCTACGATCGTGGTACTCTAAAAATGAACCGGGTAGCTGTGTTTTTAACGTTTTGAAGTTTATAGAGTAGATATTGAGACAAACCTGACAAAATTGAGTTACAATTGTCCAGTCTTGTATTTTAGTGGCATCAACTTAAGATATTTGCGAATGGAGCTGATGCGTCTCAGCTTAAGATATGCAGCCTTGCATCTGTTCATGACCTGTTGGTGCAATGTGAGAGTACTGTCTAGAGTAACAAACACCTAGGTTTCATACTGCCTGTGAGAATTTAATGTTGGTGTTGCTGATATTTATTGTCTGAGATAAAGGATGTGAATAAGAACGTCTTTGCGTCGTGATCAGAATAGCCTCCGTTTTATCATCATTCATCTGCAGCTTGTTAAATGTCATCCATGATTTCAAATCAGATCTGCACCTCACTACGCCTTGGATGATAGCATCAAGTTCAGTTGGGTTGCTAAACTTGTATATTTGGGTGTCATCAGTATACAACTGGGGAGACACTGGATGATGATTTATGACACTTGCGAGCGGCTGAATATATAGAATGAAGAGAACAGGTCCAGCAACAGACCCCTGTGGAACACCACAACATAGATCAACTGGGCTGGAATATATTCCATTTGCAGATAAAATTTGTGTCCTGTTGACTAAGGAGGACTTCACCCACAGTAAGGCTTTATTGTGAATGCCAAACACATGCTGGAGACGGTAAATTAAAGTGTTGGTTTTTTCAGCAGATGCTTTACAATGGCAGTTTTAAAAAATGATGGGAATTCCCCAGATTAGAGAGAGGTATTAATAACATCAGTTAGTGAAGGCAATATTGGATCTAAGCACTCAAACAACAGTGAAGTTAGAATTGGATCAAGTTCACATGAATTTGGTGCACTCTTCATCAGCATTGTCTGTACTAAATCCATAGTGATAGGTTTAGATTCTGATAACGGTTGTTGCTGAAATTCTCTATCATCACTGTATGGTGACGACGAGTCAGTTGAAATTGTATTGTCATGCTTATCTCTAATGGTTTGCACTTTATCACGGAAGATATTTGCAAAAACAGGTCCATAAGGTCAAAT
This sequence comes from Unio pictorum, assembly GCA_030141615.1. Taxonomy (NCBI): domain Eukaryota; kingdom Metazoa; phylum Mollusca; class Bivalvia; order Unionida; family Unionidae; genus Unio; species Unio pictorum. Next base: position 610,697 of record JARLTB010000003.1, read on the forward strand.
AAGAGAAGATTGTTTGAAGTGGTGTACAATTTGTTCCTTGACATTAGTTTGTTAGTTTTCTCGAAGAGATCTTTTTCAGCTGGAACTCTCCGTGATCTTAGTACTATAGTGGGATGATTTGGCTAATTGAACTATGTTTGTGATGTTCTTCTTTGCGACTTCATACATTTGTTTATGAATGGTAAGTCTGGTGGAAAGCCAAAGCATCTCCGCTTTACAGCGGTCTCTTTTAATAGTGCCAAGCTGGTGCCTAACACTACTATACTATGGAGAACACTTTTGAATTTATAGTCTGCACTTGGTGGCTGTGGCATTTGCAATGAACGCAGGAAATTATCGAGTTGTTCTGCTGTATGGGGTAAGCAAGTTGTTATGTTTGCATAGATGTCATGCATTAGTTTGTTTCTATATAACATACGGAGGTTTCGCTTAGTAGTAAATAAGGTGGAGGGTTAGGGACTTATACCTTCAGATGGCATATAATGCAGAGGTTATATGATGCAAGTTCGTGGGACACAAGGGTGGACTTATAATATTATCATCAGGTCTATGAAGAATCCTGGGTGGGTTGGTTAACTGACTGTTAAGGTTGAAAACATGAATTGAATCTAGACGTTTGTATGTGTATGGGTTTCCGTGACAGTCCAAGTGAAAGTTGAAATCTCCAAGAAGAATCAGATTGCCACCTATCGAATTTCCATACTCCAAGAGAGGCAGAAGAAATCGACTGACCTTTGTTCCAGTGTGAGTGTTGTTTGGATTAGTTCAAACGATTTGTGGCATCAGCTGAAAGTTGTATTGTATTTAAGACATTTGATCATGGAATTCTTTGTGACAACAGCAATTCCACCTCCGCGAGAATGTCGGGGGAACGACTTGATGGAGTAACCGGTGGTTGTTAAATCCGCGCACTTGGGCTCATCGCCTGATATTTTTAGTCACGCTTCTCTCATGAAGAAAACGTCGATATTATGATCGTTGATAACATTCACTATTTCTGTGCGCTTTTCTGGTGGTCCTACTGATTGGGCGGTGTAATTATGCGATAGGAAGTGTTATAATTGTTATAATAATAATAATAATAATAATAATAATAATAATAATAATAATAATGAGGACTTTGCATAGTGCCTAATCTTTAGAAGCTCTAAGCGCTTTACAACATCTATAATGATATGACTACAGAAAAACAAAAAACAAAAACCCTGAAATTGGAACACATAAAAAATGCTGAAAATATTAAAGGTATTGCATTATTAGGTCTTTACATTTGTTCTTGCAATAGATAAAAAGTGTTTTAAGAGTGCTCTTAAAATGAATCTCTGTGATTTTGTGTCTAATTTCAATGGACAATTCGTCCCACATTGCTGGACCCTGGTATGCAAACGAACGTTGTCCATATGACTTCGTTTTCGTAGTGAGGACAATGAGTATACGATTGTCAGAAGAGGAGCGTAAATATCCTGTTGGTATATACACATGGGTGAGGCCCGATAGGTATGTTGGACTTGATCCGAACAGCTCTGTTTTGAATCTTTTGAAGTTTCTGGAGTAGATATTGTGACACACCAAACAGAATTGAGTTACAATAGTCCAGTCTTAAAAGTACTAATGAACACACAAGTGTTTTAGTAGCATCAACTGAAAGATATTTGCGAATGAAGCTGATGCGTCTCGGCTCAAGATATATGCAGCTTCGCATATGTTCATGACATGTTGGTGCAGTGTGAGAGTACCGTCCAGAGTAATATCTATGTTTCGTACTGACTGTGTGAATTTCATGTTGGTGTTGCTGATATTTTTTATTTGAGGTAAAGGATGTGAATATTGTTCTCTAGGACAGCTGACACAGCGGTTAACAATTTAATAGGGATTTGCACAAGGTTATCTAAATTAATGGCCGAATTTTTTAATTGTTTAGCTGGAAAAGGCGAACGGGATATAACTGGAATTTATCTTCCTGTTCTACTCTGGCCAGCTTTGAAGCAACGTTTTTTGTTTTCGCTTCCGTTTACATTTAAGTAATGATGAATGTAGTCCCATTTTGTTTAGTGTTGAGCACAATGTAGTACGAACAGCCAGGGGGTCGTCATTTAAAGCAATTAATGAGGGTCCAACATAGCATAAACGGGTTGACTGGCGTCACGTGATGGCGGTGTATTCAAGATTAAACGACGTCGTAACAATGGAGCAAGACAGCTGAGAAAAATTATAATTCCAGAATAAGATAGACATAGAAATAAGACAAATTTTAACATACATGAACTTAAATATGCAGTTGGAACTTTTGAGAAACGACGAATAAGAAACACGAATGTTGCACACAAAAGGATGATATGGACATTTTTAAATATTTAAATTGATTAAGAGACAATTTTCTGAAGAAAAAAAACATTCGCGCCAGCCCCTCCCCAACAAGTCCCACTCGCACTTATTAAACCTCTAAAATAATGGAATTATATCCTTATTTTTGTCTTGAAAAATTCCTGATTCATTTGTATTTCGAAATATTTGTCTTACATGTTTCGAATGCTATTTCATACGCAGAAACGGCGTTTGGGGTGGCAAATAGGGCGTCTGCCCCAGGCCCCGCTTTTAAGGGACCCCACGCTTTTCAGTGTTTGCAGTAGCATGCCAATCGAGATACCGATACTCTGTCCCTGCGTGGTAGTTAGTGGTCAACCCTAGGCCCGGCGTACTCCTAGAGCCGCCTCTGTGCGTAGGCATTGTTCAGTTCCTGAAAAAGTTGGTCATGCCGGTTCCTTTGTTTCATAATGGTTTAGATTCAAGAATTTTGTATGTATTGTGTTCGTGTATCATCTTTAAACTCACAGACCCATGAGGAAGACAAAATCTGACGACATTTACTTCCGACTAATTATAAAGATATGTATATATTCTTTAATAATTAAGCCGGTGTTTCTTGCCAAGACGGTTATAAATTTGTGCTTAGTCATCAATCAATATTGGAATTGCACGTGCTACTGAGAAAATATTTAGTGCTTCAAAATCTCTTTTTCGCAAACTAAATTATAATTTTGCTAACTAATAATATATTCTGTTTTTCAGCGTTCATTTTCTGTTGGAGCCCCTACGTTATTTACGATTTGGTTGATGTGTATGGACACATACCAAAAACCCCTGAAACATATGCTACAGCAACGTTCGTTCAGTCTTTAGCGCCATTGAACAGTGCCGCAAACCCGATAATATATTCACTTTTTAATGCAGCCATGTGTACAAGTTTATTCAAAAGACGGACACATTCTTCCTTCAACTCAGCTACAATGGCCACGCAGCTTTAAAGATGATTAGCGGATAAAAAGTATTCAGATTTGTTAATGTTTGCCTTTTCGTCTATGGACTTGTGTGTATATGTAAACTAAAGATTTATGTCGCTCTTGTCGTTGCTGTTGTTTAGCTTGGAATAAATATTATCAATGACGCATGCAAATAACTGCTTTGTAAGCCCCATTACACTACTACCAAGTCACGTGTTTCTCGTGTAGATAGCATATGTACTGTTACTGTGGTTACAATTGCGGCAAGGAGTCTGTCCATTGGTGACTGAGTAAGTATGACGATTGTTGTGTTCTTTTTTAATGAAAGACAAAACTAGGACGCATTTAGGTTATCACTCGAATCATTGCCAACTTTATAATATAACGGTAAGAGCAAGTTGCATTTCTTCAAGTTATACTTATTGTGTTTTCTACACATATTACTTCAGACCGTCAACATTTGTAATTACGGAAATGAAAGAATATTAAATTAATCCGTTACATAGTCGTGTAGAATAAATGAATACTGTTATTTATAACTTGGTCATTTCGACATTTAGACTCAACATCAAACACTGTATAACTTGTCCCAAGTGATATCTGATTCAGACAGACATCGTCATAAAAAGGACATACTATAATAGTATATTTTAATTAATGAATACTATAATAGTATATTTTAATTAATGAATACTATAATAGTATATTTTAATTAATGAATACTATAATAGTATATTTTAATTAATGAATACTATAATAGTATATTTTAATTAATGAATACTATAATAGTATATTTTATTTAATGAATACTATATAAACCTTGTACCTAGTGTCAAGCCATAACTAGCGTTATCTAATTACACCAGATTGTCAGGCCATAACTAGCATTATCTAATTACACCAGAGTGTCAGGCCATAACTAGCATTATCTAATTACACCAGAGTGTCAGGCCATAACTAGCGTTATCTAATTACACCAGAGTGTCAAGCCATAACTAGCGTTATCTAATTACACCAGATTATCAGGCCATAACTAGCATTATCTAATTACACCAGAGTGTCAGGCCATAACTAGCGTTATCTAATTACACCAGAGTGTCAGGCCATAACTAGCGTTATCTAATTACACCAGATTGTCAGGCCATAACTAGCATTATCTAATTACACCAGAGTGTCAGGCCATAACTAGCGTTATCTGATTACACCAGAGTGTCAGGCCATAACTAGCGTTATCTAATTACACCAGAGTGTCAGGCCATAACTAGCGTTATTTAATTACACCAGATTTCAGGCCATAACTAGCGTTATCTAATTACACCAGAGTGTCAGCCATAACTAGCGTTATCTGATTACACCAGAGTGTCAGGCCATAACTAGCGTTATCTAATTACACCAGAGTGTCAGGCCATAACTAGCATTATCTAATTACACCAGAGTATCAGGCCATAACTAGCGTTATCTGATTACACTAGAGTGTCAGGCCATAACTAGCGTTATCTGATTACACCAGAGTGTCAGGCCATAACTAGCGTTATCTAATTACACCAGAGTGTCAGGCCATAACTAGCATTATCTAATTACACCAGAGTGTCAGGCCATAACTAGCGTTATCTAATTACACCAGAGTGTCAGGCCATAACTAGCGTTATCTGATTACACCAGAGTGTCAGGCCATAACTAGCGTTATCTGATTACACCAGAGTGTCAGGCCATAACTAGCGTTATCTGATTACACCAGAGGCTGCAATAACAATACATAGTACGAATACATAAGTACGAAGACCACACGTTAGTCACAACTTCTATTGTAACTGTTGTAAGTGTGTGTGTGTGTGTGTGTGTGTGTGTGTGTGTGTGTGTGTGTGTGATTTTGAACTTTACCATAGCTTGGACAATTTTTCAATTCATTTTGCTACGATGTATGCAGTGTGGAAGATTATAGTAATGTCACTGAGACACGTTGCATGAGGTCCCAACCACTCACGTTATCCTGACACCAGGCCGACTAGTCCTAAATCTTACCCCATTATGTTCAGTGCCTAGCGATTCAGCTGTTAGTGCCATATTTCTAAATCATCGGTATGACTCAGCCAGGGTTCAAACACGCAACCTACCGCTTCCTTGACAGACGCTCTAACCAGCAGGAGACCAGAGTTGTTTTGTAGATGGTAACACTAATATAATACCGGAAATCTGATATTAGGAGGCTCTTGTAGTTTTAAATAATAAAAAAAATAGTTGCGTCTTTTATGACAAGGGGTTGAAATCTTGAATCATGATGAGGAGCATTTTATTTTAGCAGCAGGGAGGGTGGACAGACCGAAACTATTTCAAGCAAACCGAAACCATTTCAGGCAGACAAAAAAAAGAGAAACTATTTCAAGCAAACCGAAACCAATTCAGGCAGACACAAAAGAAAGAAAAACTATTTCAAGCAAACCGAAACCAATTCAGGCAGACATAAAAAGGAGAACCTATTTCAGGCAAACCGAAACCAATTCAGGCAGAAAAAAAAAGAGAAATGGTTTCGGTTTGTCACGCTATACAACCCGGCACCGATGTCGCTGCGGAGATGAATTGTTATGGTAAAACTGTTTACGATTTCAACCAAATATTTGATCAAGTCCGACACGATATTGTGATCTAGGATCATGCAAATTTACCGTTACAAATCCATGTGGGATTGACTGAGCATGACTAAAGAAATTTCTAAAGAGATTGTAATCCATATCACCACCGCACCAAGTTTGCCAGATATTTCGAAGCGTATGTGTGTCCCCTCCGTTGAATACAGCAAGAATATTGCTATTATCTCTGATCACTTTTGGTATTTGAGTGTATCGTTGAGTGACATATATTACATCGGTATTTTTATGGCTACCTCTGGAAAATATCCTAGCGAGATTATTTTGATTGTCTAACATGACATCATCATATACGACTAAATTCATCGATATCGGTTATAATAAACTCAATAATATCTTGATCGATTTCCAATTTTGCTTTCTCGTTAAAATCCTTTAACACCTCGTAACATCGCTGATCGTCTACACTAGGGGCTACCAAATACAACTTGTCCCATTTCATCCATCTCGTTATCAAATTAAGTAGCAGTTGTGTCTTGCCACTTCCAGATGGTCCGATTATAATCATACGAATAGAATTTGGTAGCGCTGCAAGATGTTTAACAGGTTCTCGTTTTTTTTTTGTCGCCGAAAAATCAATTACATTCATGTTATTATAAATAAATTATGGATCTAATATATTGTTTGAAATGTAAGAAGTGTACCAGCACAAACGACTTGACGATTACAACTAAAAATAGCAGATCAGCACTTGCTGGTAAGTGTGTACAATGTGGTACCAAAAAATTTAGACTTGTTTCCCTTGATAAAATCATGGATTTAAAAAAAGAATCGAAGAGGTGATATTGCAGCCAAGTTAGTAAAACTCCCAGGAAAACCATGGGCAAAATATCCAGGAGAAAAACACCTTCCAGGATATAGTTATTGTGGACACGAAACCAGACTCGATATCAGACTCGATGATCAAAACCAACCCCGACCCGGTGAAAACCCAATAAACGCCATTGATAAGGCGTGTCATGCTCATGATGTTGCTTATAAAAGCAGTAATCTGCAAAACAGACATATTGCAGATGTAAAATTGATTCATGAATTGAATTATATCACTGATAAATCCTTCAAGGAAAACTTGGCTTCGTGGTTGATAAAATCGGCGATGAAAAGTAAATTGATGTTGGGTGCTGGTAATTAATAACAACATGGAATATATTTATTATTCTCCAAGAGGATACTGAAGGGGTAAAGCAGCAATCAGAAAACTCGCTAGCGCCGCAAAGGTGAAAAATACCACTGCAACGGATTGGTTATCCAAACAGGCGAGATGGCAAATGTATCTACCACCGCCTAAACAAATTAACTACTCGCATTTTGATGTCAGCATCCCTAATGAGGTTCATCAGGCTGATATATTATTTCTGCCGCATGATGGATATTTACAAGTATGCGCTAACCGTAGTTGATGTTGCGAGTCGATACAAACAAGCAGAACCGCTAAAGACAAAATCATCAACTGAGGTGACTTCTGCGTTTGAAAGGATTTATCGAAGGGGTCCTCTGCATTGGCCAAATCTATTACAAGTTGATCCTGGCAAGGAATTTCAGAGTGTAGTGTTATCAACAATGAAGCATCATAATGTCACCATCACACGAGGACATACTGCATTACATCGCGATCAGGCACTTGTTTAACGATTTAATCGGACACTTGCTTAGCGGTTATTTGGATATCAATACGCAATGAATTTATTCAGGATAAACGATCTCGTGAATGGGTTAAGAGTTTACCAGGCGTAATTACCGCGCTTAATAATGAGATTTCTTGAACAATTAATATGAAACCTAACAACGCTATTTTAAAAAGTATATACCTGTAAAACCACAAAATGATTTTTTTAAAACAACCAATACTCGGCAAAGTCACTGTAAGGTATTTATATGAACTAGGAGAGCTTGAAGATGGCAAAAAAAGAGCTACTGATCCTATTTGGAGTGTTACTGCACATAAAATATCTAGCATAACGAGATCTACAGGTAGACCGCCAGTCTATAGATTGGATTCAACTGCTCCTCAGCGAGGATTTGCTCGTGAACAATTACAAGTGATACCCGATGATACTCAATTACCACCGCGTGGTCTTAACTAGCACCTCTGCATCTGTTGCACTCAAGACAAGTCAGCATCACATTATCTCTGGTATGACCAATACTGCTATTCTTTCTGTAAACGGTAAATTGGCGAGGATCTTTATCCGACCAACACCAACGCATTAGACAATTACACTCGCGGAGTGATTATTCTGTTGTTGTTTCAGTGTTATTATAAATTCGGCATCAATATCAAATTTTCTATTTTTTTTTTATCGTGTTGTTTATAACCAGAGAGTTTTTTCTGATTATATCATCGCTGACAATATCACTTATTGTAGTGTCATTATAATCTAAAACAACTCTTCGAAGTTGATTTATTCTTCGTACCCTGGACACCACAAGATAAACTAAATTCGACCACTCGATGTGATTATCTATGATCCAAACAATTGTATCGGATATAGTCAACCTCTGCGAAGAATGTATCGTCGCTGCGTATCCTAACTTCCATGGGGAATTATCAGCACGCAATGCATCTTCGACAACACGATATCAACCAACACAATATCATTTAACACTAAAATCTGCTTTTCACTTTGTCCAGGAATATCAACTTCGATATATTGCCTTCGTGTATCCTTGGGTCTATAGCACAATGGCACTGTGAGTGTTGTAAATGTTTCTTGATGCGTGTTAAATAATTTCATCTGAAGTGTGTCTCTGACTATCTTTCTACTTGCCACTATCAAATCGATTCGTCTCCACGCTTCCCAGAAATCATTTAATGGAGTTTCCGAAATTATTTCACGCGCTATTTCGCATTGGATTCTATCCGGTTATAATCTGATTAGTTTCTTGAACTCGCTTAATTGTTCATCAAGTGCTCTATGATTGGTATTAAGTTCTTCATAATAGTCTGCAAAATTCTTCAACCAATTATGTGGAGACAAACCGACAAATTTTGGTGGTTGTCTATAATCGCCACACACTATCACTTTTGTATTCGCTAGCAATAGCCAATCAAGAAATTTTTGTAATACATCTAACGACAATGTGCATATCTCATCCCAAATAATGATTTCAGGAAATATATTTCTCGCCCATTCGATCAGGAGTCTATTCATCGCCTTTCCATCGAAAGAAACTGTCTTAAGTGCAAGCATTAATTCCTCGTTGTTTCATCTCTCTTGCTAGTCTGTGTGTTGGTGTTAGCACAATCATGTTTGATTTCCCTCGAAATAATTCAATCGCACGAGTCGTCTTTCCTGACCCGCCACAGCCGTTTAAGTAACTGGTTTTATATCTTCATATTGGATCGGAACACGACGGTGCATTAGATAGTTCTGATATCTGTTTTCTTTTTCAAGTAATTGTTTTCAATTGTAACATCTGCTGATTTGGAGTAATCACGCAGTGTTTCCTTTTTTAATTCTCCGTGATCCCCAAATCTCGTCTGAATTAGTGAATTCAGCCACTGCTTTGCTATATTTTACGTCTATATAAAATGAATCAGTGGCTACTCTAACCGCGGTGTCAGGAAATCTTTTTATCATCGAAAGTAAATTAATAGAAGCATAAGCCAGTATATACGACCTTAGATGAACGTATTAAGGATTTTCTCCATCTGTGTAAGTAACAATTGTACCTAATTTGGTTCCATCGGATAAGAAAGCGTCTTTACGATCGACGTATATACCCCTAGATGTTACATCTGCGATTATAAAATCGTATTCAGCGTCATCTATAATCAACCGCGAAGAATATCGTTTATGGTCGTATTTTCCACCTTGTATGAATTTACCAATTATTCTTCTACCGAAATCTTTTTGCGTGTTTATTTCTAACTTCAAAGATTTCTTCGGACCATTTCACGATATATTCTTCTTCGAGATAAGTGAATACTTTTGGTTTCGCTAATCAATCGTATACCGTAATAACACTATTGGCATCCAGTGTTTTTCAGAGATGTGTCTACCAAACCAAACATAACAACACGGATGAAGTCCCTTAGCCAGTTCAAATAATACCACACGGTTAATCAAAATCGGGCAGTGGTCCATTCATCGCAACACGGGTCATCTCATGTGTGGGATGTCCAAATCTTTTGAAGTACTCAGAGCACTCTCCGTACCCAAGAAAACTCCCTGGAATAACACGCAACCATATCAACCGAAATAATACTTTTAGGGTCGTATTTTGTATTCCATAATCTTCCATGGTTGTACTCGAAGCAGCTTGATTCGATATCTGAGAGAAATTTTGCGCGTGTTGGTTTCCTTAGATTTCTCTTCCTCGTTAAATGAGCTGCAACTGACGGTATTGTAAAACAGTTTGTTAATAATTCTTCGCCTTAATCCGTTGAAAAACCACTAGCTAGTTTTTTCATCTCGTTGTGGAGGGCTTCATTCAATACGGTATAATTCGCCATTGGGTCTTACAAATGAATCAAATTTACCTTCTTTGTCTTCAAAACTGCGAAGTAACCACACTGACACAGGATCTTTTTTACTTAACTCATAAATAAAATCAATTAGATTTCCCGTGTAATATTTTACGGTTTATCCCGCGGAAATATTGTTACTGCGGATGTATTAACTAGTAGCGTTAGTTCGGCGGCGAAGGAAACCTATGACTTCGTCATTGGTGATGACATCACTGGCGGGGCCACTACCATCTACGGAAATTATGCCTGCAAGTATTAGTAAAATAATAAACAATGCGGTGGAGCAGAATATAGCATCACGGATAAATGATGGATATAACACTCAGGGAAATATTACTGCAAATATGATAGCGGGAAGTGGTTTGAAATCGCGAGCGAGATCACGATTTAGATCAAGAAATATATAATAATGTGTCCAAATCGGATCCTGACACAGCTTTTGATTTAGATGCCCTAGTGCTCAAGAATGATTCAGTACTTAATTATCAGTTTTTTTTCCTATAATGCAGTACAACCAAACTGTCGATCAAGAATCGAACTTCAAGTCCAGGATACCAGCAAATTCTTTCTACCCTCTGAAGCGTTTATCGAAGTAGAAGGAGAAATTGTAACAGCTGCTGATACGCCTGCTGTAGCAGCACCATATCCACGTGGTGCCAAAGTCGGTTTTGTCAATAATGGTATCATGGCGCTATTTAACAGCTCTAGATATATGATTGATAACAGAGAAATCGAGTCTATAGAACACTATGTTGATGTTGCCACAACAATAGTGGGGTTGGCAAGATACTCCGATGATTATACAAGATCGGCAGGTCCATCTATGATGTTTACTACAGATATTAATGATCTCGCTGGACCGACTCCATATATTATAAGACAACCAGAGAATCGTGCTGCTCCTCCTGTTGGTGTTGATAATATCGAAGATATGATTATAAATAATGATCCTGATTACAATCTAGGAGCTGCAACACGTATATCAATGTTGGAAGGAGATCGTAGATTCTTCTCATGGGCGATTCCACTGCATCATATATTTGGAAAGTTATCTATGGAGCGAAGCATACAGTTGCACTCGTGCGAAAGGGTGATGATAATGATGCAATCTGGAGGAATCCAGCAGATCCTGCACATCCGGATGATGACCGTGGCAAGGTGAATATAACAAAACTAACACTGTGGATGTCAGTAATGAATCCATCAATCACTGTAGAGCAAAAATTACTATCATTTATGAGTACAGGCGGCAAATCATTACTAAGCTGGATATCAGTGACCACAGATACCATGGATTCTACTAATGATGGAACACTTACATGGCACCTGGCATCAAAACAAGGAGTTTCAGCTCCGCGTTATATATTTATTGCGTTACAGGATAAGGCGTGATTGGGTTCACAAACACGCAGCCATATGATATTTGATCAAATTGGGTGTAATGAAGTTTCGTTGAAGGTAAACGGTCAACAACAAGAACCAACCGAGGATATACAACTTGATTACGGAACCAACCAAATAGCACGCGTGTATCATCGTTTGTTTTCATTTATGTGACGCGATAATAATGTGGATACTGGTCTGCAAATATCACAGTTGGATTCTAGAAAACTATATCCCATCTACTACTTCTCGCTGGAACATCTTGACTTAACAAGACAATCCGTAGTTGACATTTACTTCAGAGCTCGTGTAACTCGTCTGGTTGCAGGTGGTGATATCGCTATCCCCGAATATAGAGCAGTTGCTGTAATTCTCAGCGACAAATCAATGCTACTCGAAAGTGTTGGTGGACGAAAGAAGATAGCTGATGCAACAGTGGAAAATGTGTAGACAATAAGATCAATATGTCATTAATAAAATGTCATACAGTGTTGTTAGTGTTACGTTAACTCCTGGTCAAATTAAAAACTTGCAATCGGAATCAGCTAAAAAATGTGGAACCACAATATCGCTGAGGCACAATCAGATGTCCGGCGGTCAGAATAAACTATAATTGACAACTCGTCAGATAAAACACTTCAATAATGCCATCAAAGATAAGAGGATGTTCAGATCTCTCTCTCTCTCTCTCTCTCTCTCTCTCTCTCTCTCTCTCTGCGGCCGCGATTAAGAACATGATTAAATCAGGTGGTGTATTCCCACTTCTCGCTGCAATTTCAGCTGGTAAAGCCGCCGCGTTAGGAGCTACTGGAGCTCTTGGTGCAAAAGCATTACACAGCATTGCTCAATCATAAGAACCAAAAATGGGGCGGGGATACAAAAAAAAGGGAAAGGGTCTAAGACTGCTAGGAACTCCGTATTCATGGTACAGCGGAAACGGCCTGAGACTAGGGACAGTTTATTAACAACAATAGTTCCCATGTCAAATTTTGATTTACTCGATGCTGCTAAAAATCTAGCGATAAAAAACTTTAGAGGTGTTTTTATGCGAGATCATTTACCAAAACAACCAATCAGCGTTGAAACCGGTATTATTAATCTCGATAACAGCACCGGACCTGGAACTCACTGGGTTGCATACGCGATTGATCTGCGTGCAGTTGTTTATTTCGATTCATATGGGTTAGCGCCGCCTAAAGAATTTCTGCATTATATAAACCACTTAAAAACTCCTATCTGGTATTCTACGCTACCAACACAGAAAATGAATGACCCACCAATATGCGGCATAGAAGTGATGAATGTCCTCAACGTTATTTCATCATCGGGAAAACCACCACATAAAACCGTACACGAATATACGAGTAATCGCTTTTTAGAAAGATCTTAGAGTATAAGGATTGATATTTTGGGGGAGATCTTTATCAAGCCTGAAAAAGAACCACCGCGAAAATATCTGCAACCGGTGATGTAAAAAAAAATAAACGAAGATGAAATATCCGAGATGTTGAACTTAGCAAGTGTTGATCCCAATGAAATAGTCGTATTTCAAGATCGTCAGGGTAAATTGAAAACTAGTAATGTTTCCCTTGATGATATTTTAGTTAAACAACACGACGCAGTAGAAGATACTATCGTGTTGTTTTCCGATCATGGTAAACTCAAACCGGGTGTACTTGTTTCAACTATTGTGGATAGAATTAACAATTTAGAACCATTAAAAAAACTACGCGATGAATACGACGACCATATAACTAAATTCGATCGGTTTTCTGAATTACAAAGAAATATAATTGACAATATTGACAAACCACTGTTAGATTTCTTTGAAAATCCACTGGTGACCACACGGAAACTCACAGAGATAAAAACAGCTATGTTAGAATTTGCAACACTTCAATCCACATATGAAGAACACGTAAAACAGTTTCCAACTTTTCGTACAAACATCGTCGATAAATTTCTTGGAGTCTCATTTGATAAACTCGACATAAAACTCCCCGATATTAGAAAATCCATCGATGAGATGAAAAGCACCATCGAGGCAATCAAAGATGAGTTACCGAGGATGATAGAAAAACTTGAAAAAAATAAAAATCCCTCACGAACAAAAAATATCATAAATAACGTGTACGCGATTCAATACGGATCATTTACTTGGACACCATCCACTAACATATTAAATATCACCGCGGCCGTCAAAGGTATTTATCGATTAACACTGGTGTCGTCGACTCATTTAATATTTCATCAACAAGTTCATCTGGTGTTAACAATATGATACCAACGATCATCGATAAAGGAACAACTGAACAATTCACGATAGTATCCACTGATAATAATTTGGTTAGGGTTTCAGTAACATGGTATGTGGAATTCGTAGCGGATTTAAGTAAACAACTAAATTGAATTCTATTACAACAAATAAAATTTCATCATTGGCAACATCACGGCAGTATCGCTATGATCAGGTCAGAGCATTTCAAACTAAACTCAAAACACTCACTCAGGAGTACCAAACAAAAATAAAAAAATACCGACGAAGAATTACCGGAATTGACGTTACAATGTACTCGGTATCAGGTGTAATCACCGGAGCTGGTATTATACTTTGCTCGGTGACACTGATTGCCCCGATAGCTGTTCCAATTTGTGTATCAGAGGCGACAACAATCGCGGGAATTATTTCGATTATAACAAAAAAATATCATCATGCAGCCAGCGTAAACGACAAGATTACGTAGTTAAATTTCATGTTGTGTCAACAGCGTACTTGCAATTATCCTCAATGATATCGTCGTCACTCGATGACACATTAATATCCGATAGTGAGTTTTCAGCGACGGTACGTGTTTATGATTCCGCGATGTCAAAATTAGAAAAACAACACAAATATAATAACAATGGCAACATCGCAAGAACTACTTCAATGAATAGCGGAAAATACCACACCGGTGAAAACCAGCATGATCTCAATAACCTCAACGAATCCTGAATTCAGTGTGAATTTCCCTTCTGCGGTTCCAGTTAAGGCGGTAGAGTTAGAAAAATTACGAGTATACCATAGTTTGCCAAATATTAGATCAGCACCTTGCGAGTACGAATAAACCCGATGGTACTCCAGATTGGAACGTTGTTTCGCTACCATCTGGGTCATACCAAATTGAACAGATCAATAACGAATTACAACGCAGAATAAAATCCATTACTGGAAAAGAATCGAAAATCGCTATAACAGTTCATGAGCCGACATTATCATCTCCCCTTGAGATAAACTCTCCCGGGTATGCCGTAGACATCTATCGGAGTTCTATAAGGACAATACTGGGTTGGCCTGAAAATCCACCACTACCTGAACCACAAAAATCCAATTACCTTTCTTTTAATCCATACTACGTCCTAGATTAACTCATGATTTACCACTGGATAATATTTTTAATAATTTAAAAAAAAACTAGCAGACGATAATACTACAGGATGTTTTACACTAAACAAATCACCAATTACCAATCAGTTTACAGCAATGAATTATGATTTTAATAAAATTAAAGATTATTTTATAACCGAAATGAGGAAGATTTCTCCCGAACGAAATAGTGTCATCAGGTACACCGAAGTATGTAATAAAATTATCGCAGATATGGAAGTGCTTAATTTACAAATGGTTCAACATATATTAGGTGATGATCACCCCCAAACGAGAATAGAATTCGCAAAGAAATATAATATACGCGTAGAGGATATTCCCACGTTTAAGTTTCCAGGCTATAATGCACCAGAACTAAAAACAATCTCTCAATGATGATGTCGATGATGGTTTCAAAAGGATTCACGACGTATGGAAAAAATAACACAACAACAAACAACAATCCTCAAGTATAAAAATGACCCAGACGGGAGTGGTAGGCATATCGCTCCTCAAAATGTCAATATATCCTCGATGATTGCAGTGAATCTAGTATGTAATGTTATCGAAGGAAGTTACCAAATAGATCTCGAAAGATCAAATCAATCCCAACAAGGATATATTTTATATTCATTTGCACCAACAGCTCCTCCATACTTTTTAATAATTGACGATCCAACTAATCGGGACTATATGCGATGTCATAATGATTCGTTAACGAGAATTGATTTTAAACTCACTGACCAGTCCAATAATCTGATTGATTTACGAGGTGAGGCTTTACATATTACTCTGTTTGTGAAATCCTAAACGGATTTTCGTCTTAAGACTTTCATCGTAAAGAGTTTTACAATAACAATTCATCTCCGCAGGGACATCGGTGCCGGGTTGTATAGCGTGACAAACCGAAACCATTTCTCTTTTTCTTTTCTGTCTGAATTGGTTTCGGTTTGCCTGAAATAGTTTGTCCTTTTTTTGTCTGCCCGAATTGGTTTCGGTGTGCTTGAAATAGTTTCGGTCTGTCCACCCTCCTGTTGCTTTTTTTCCTAAGGTGGTAAGGCTGTCAAGTTTTAAAATGGAACTGATTTTATACACTACTTGTTTTATGCTGTCTTTAATATTTCTATACTAAATAATACATTGGACTAGCACCGTTCCTATGGCCCTGTTCCTCGGATGCGGGAGGTCGTGGGTTCGATCCCCAGCCGAGTTATACCACATACTTACAAAATTGGTACTAACAGCTGCCTCCCTTGGCGCTCAGCATTAAGAGGTTAGTGTTAGGACTGGTCGGCCTGGTGTCAGGATAATTTGACTGTTTGGGATATCATGCTACATGTCTGCGGCATGATGCCCCAGTGCTAGACATCGCTATAAACTGCCACACAGCAGACATCGTAGCGATGTGTCTGAACTTGTTAAAGCTACGTTAAGAATCCAACACACACACACACACACACACACACACACACACACACACACATTGAACTAGCCTGTCATCTGGCCTATTGAATTATGGTCAATGGGCCAGGTAATCAAGCCAAATATGGGCCCAATCCGTCGTTTGACTGCACTTTGTCGTTGACATTTTACGCGATTGGTATGCATGGTGTGTTAACGACCAATAGAATATATTTATCACTAAATAGGACAGCTAGTTCTGTGCTCAATGTCTTCCTTTCCTGAATCTTTTATTCATCACACAATTAGGCAGCATGTTTATTGAATCTATCTAAGGCTTTCATTTCGTTTCAGTGTTTTGTGAATTATGAAACATTACTCCCAATGCTATCTCCATTGTATGAGAACATAGGATTTATAAGAGCATTAATTCAGAGGTTTCGTGTCAAATAAAAAAGCATTAGAAATATTCATTTCCAACAGATCCTGATTTAGTATAATGCATCGCTTGTTAGATTATCATAAATATATGAGACATTGCCTTACGCATGATGTCGGCATCCTATGGCACGAGTGGCACGTGAAACCCAAAACATTTTAATAAGGCACGTGATAGTTGAAGTATGTACTACAAATGATAAGTAAATTAAAGGGACGAATATGGCTTGGAATTCAGACCTAGCATAGCATTTCTAAAAGACGCATGATGCCTTGAGTTTCTCATTCACATACCGTCCGATCTCAAAACAAGTTTCAAATTAATGTTCTCACCACTTGCAGGGTAACGAACAACAGACACCGTATTGCGAGCTTCATTTACGACACGTGTACTCAGGGCCGGACTTAGACCGATTGGATCGATTTGGCACAAGCAGGCACCGCAATCACAGGAGCCGCGCACTTTTGTAATTTTTTAAATAGATCTGTAAAGAGAAAGTCATATTAAAACAATGGAACTGAATTTTAAGTTTAATATCATGTAAAATGTGTTTAAAAGTTTATTTCCAAACGCACTTGCTCATATGATGTTACAATAGAAAATGGGGGAAAATAATTAATTATTAGACCCGAAGTCCGTTTCCCTTGAACCAGTTTAGTGCCAGTTTGCCATATTAAATGTTCATGGTGAACTTATTTTCTTCTCCGGAGTTTGAATTACTCAACATTCACCAACGAACGGACGATTGTAACAATATTTAACTAATGACTTTAAAATATACAAGTTTTGTCAAGATAAATAAACAAGCTTATATAAATACTCCAACAATTCTTCTTTTCATTCTCTTTCTCATCATTTATATGTAAAGGCATTTTCTTGTTTCCATCTATTCTACAACACGCTGTCAAGCACAAATGTTATCACAGAATCCTTAGCAGCCAATGGGACATAACTGATGAAGCTGGTTTATGATTTGTCCATTTCATTGACCTCCCTTTAAATAATGAATATTGACGAACATCATCATCAGTCTCTTGACCTAGTGTGGTCCTCTAGGCACCGTACTGCTGAACATGTTCACGATAAGAAATGATTCAGTCATCTTTAGAGTTATTAGAATTTTCTTATGCACTCAATTTTCTGTTTTATATATATATATATATATATATATATATATATATATATATATATATATATATATATATTAAGTGTTTCATTCGTCTATAGCGGTAGCATGCTAAACAAATATTTTAATAATTTGAAAAATACGATCTAAACAAATAAGGTATCCTAGAAGCTGAGGCAAGGTTAGTTTAAATAGTAATCCTGCAGAAATCCATTTTCATAAAGATGGAATTTAAGGTGAGCAAGAAAGCTTTCACTACAGTGTTAGGCTATATTGAAGTGTCTAAAACAGTTATTCGAAAACTTAAAGCATTTTAAGAATAGTGATGGAAAATATAAAATAAAGTCTGTTATCGCATTCAGCATTTTGAAAACGTTATTATTAAAAGGAAAACAAAAGTAAAACTAGACTACGGGGATATATTTGGATGGATTAAATGTAGAAGAAACTGGATGTTCGTGGCCAAAAAAAAAAAAAAAACAGACATAACGTATGTGTGCACTACGTGCGGGTTGTAAAAATTGTTTCTTTTTACGAAAATTCTGTCACAGGACTATCTTTTTCAACGTTTAAAGCTTTATCCAAATTGTAATGTTTCTTAGCATTTAAACACATTCTACATATATACCTGTATATATATTATATATACATATATATATATATTTAAACACATTCTACATATATACCTGTATATATATATTATATATACATATATATATATATATATATATATATTTAAACACATTCTACATATATACCTGTATATATATTATATATACATATATATATATATATATTTAAACACATTCTACATATATACCTGTATATATATTATATATACATATATATATATATATATATATATATATATATATATATATATATATATATTTAAACACATTCTACATATATACCTGTATATATATTATATATACATATATATATATATATATATATATATATATATATATATATATATATATATTTAAACACATTCTACATATATACCTGTATATATATTATATATACATATATATATATATATATATATATTTAAACACATTCTACATATATACCTGCTACATCTACCTACTGTTAGGAGTCTAAGCTCTTACAAAAAGTAACAGGAAAAGAAGTGAAGACAACAAACGTTGTAAAATGTAACAAATAAATTATTTCCCACAAAAAATATCAAGTGAAAAAGGAGAAAAAACACGCGTTTACGAATCAAATTTTAAACATAATTCAAATAGTTAACAAAAAGAAGTCATAGTATAAAACGTCTAAATGAAACTTAGTTCGAATCCCGATGAAATCCAAATCGGAAGATGATGATGTATGTTGTAACCTGCGAAGTAATGCAGTGTCAAAAGACTCTTTTAGAATCACAGAAACTATTATTGTTCTTTTTGAAGTCTGTGTAAATTTCGATAAATGTCCTTGTCCAAGATATTATTTGGAGCACATTATTATTTCCAGGAAAAATAATCACATGAAATCAAAATATTTGAAGAAAATAAAATCCCAACCCGGACTGTTCACAACAACACAACTTAACATGTCAAACATTTAAAGCCCACAGACTACTTCTATACCAAAACATTAGGTATAAGGCTAACTTAAGACATAAAACAAATTTCCGGATGAGAGTCACATGGTCATTCTTCTAGAACAAAAAAAAAAGCTTTTTACATGCCTAACATCACGTACTCCCAGTATGGCTTTAACTGAAATAAACGAATTTTACTCTTCGAAAGAATTTTAAAAAATTAAAAATACAGAAAAAGCAGTTTGCTAAAATTGCCAATGTCTCTAAATCAATGTCAGAAACTAGATACAGTGTTTCTTTTTTTAACTTAGGTCAAACATAACTGAACTGAATTTATGGAAAACGTCTAATCCAGTAAATTAAAAACATATACAAAATATCATTTGAGTCTGTTACTGATTTCCCGGTTCCATCCATCCATACATCCATCTATCGAACTTTTCGTGTGTGTGTGTGTGTGTGGATGGATGGATGGATGGATGGGTCTATCTATCCATATATATGTATATATATCCTTCCTTCTTTCTTTCCTTAATTCTTTCTTTATTTATTTATTTTTTTTATTTCTTCCTCACATAATTACATAGATGCTCTACAATCGCACGCCGACCACTTTGTTAAAGTACTGACAACACTAAACACCCGATGTTTTCATTAGACTTATCAACATGAATTACCAGACATATGCAAAGCTAGTATAATAACATGTACTACCAGACTTGTACTATACAAGTACTATTTTCGTGTCAGAAAAAAAAATGCAAAGTATTTTATTTCACTCGAGATAACTTAATTAGTTGCTCAATCAAAAAACAGAAAATTGATTTTATAAAGTGAGGCCATATTGAGAGATTAGTAAGCTATTGTCAGAGGAGTACACGAATTACGTTTTTAACAAAATGGACAAACGATGTAATTTAAAATATTTGTCTTGCTTCCCGTGCAGCTATGCGCTTTCAGACGTGTTGTTGCTAGTTAGGTTGCCTAGCAACTAATAGTGTCAGCTTTGTAATATTGATAATGGATTTTGCCATATAATTGCAGACTAATCAATGAACATCTAAAAAGAGCAAGTGTGAAATGCAGTAATCACGTGTAATTATACTCGTTCTGAAGGAACATGATGTCTTTTGCAAATGATTCCTTCGTGCTACTGAGAATCAAATCGTCATTTCCATTCATATATTATGTGGTGGCATGCAGAGGACACCTAAATTAGGATAACGAAGAGGCCGAAAGGGTCTCTTCAAGAAAAAACAAAAATAAATCTAGAGGTAAGGTCAAATGAACGTTCTCCCACTATGGCTACTCCGTCACCACCCCGCAGTGTGTGTGTGTGTGTGTGTGTGTGTGTGTGTGTGTACGTACGCACGCACGTACGTACGTATGTATGTACGTATGTATCTATATATCTATCCGTGTGCGTATGTTTATGTATGTATGCATGTCACAGGATATGCCTTTATGTGATTAGACATATTTTTCGTTGGTACCTGGCTTAAACTGAAAAGCCAAGCATGATAAACCAAAAACAAGTACCAACTATCTCTCTTTACAACAACAGCAATAATAATAATAATAAGAAGAAGAAGAAGAAGAAGAAGAAGAAGAATAACAAGAAGAACGTCAATAATAATAATAATAATAATAATAATAATAATAATAATAATAATAATAATAATAATGAGGACTTTGTATAGCGCCTAATCTTTCGAAGCTCTAAGCGCTTTACACCATCAATAATGATATGACTACAATACAGAACAACAGATGACAAAAACAATGAAATTGGAAAACAAAAACATGCTGAAAAAATATAAGATACAAAACATGATTAGGTCGCTTAGTGTGTCCCTGCATTCGAAACAGGTGAGTCTTAAGAGCACTCTTAAAAGGGACCACTGTATCTTTGTGTCTAATTTCAATGGGCAATTCGTTCCACGTCGCCGGGCCCTGGTGTACAAACGAACGTTGTCCATATGACTTTGTTTTCACCTTGGGAACAATGAGTATACGATTATCAGAAGAAGAGCGTAAGGATCTAGCTGGTGTATACACATCGGTGAGGATGGATAGGTATGTTGGACTGGAGTCTGTCATTGAAACATAGCACAGAGAACAAATTTGGTGTTTGATTCTGTATCGAATTGATAGCCAGTGTAAGGTACAGAGCAGTGGTGAGGTGTAGTCTGATCAAGGTACTCTAAAGATGATCCGTGCAGCTGTGTTTTGAACTTTTTGAAGTTTCTGGAGTAAATATTGTGACGAACCAGACAGAATTGAGTAAAAATAGTCCAGTCTTGAAAGTACTAATGAACACACAAGTGTTTTAGTGGTATCAGCTTAAAGATATTTACGAAATGAACTGATGCGTCTCAATTCAAGATATGCAGCTTTGCAGATGTTCATGACATGTTGGTGCAATGTGAGAGTACTATCTAGAGTAACGCCTAGGTTCCGTGCTCACTGTGAGAATTTAATGTTGGTTTTGCTGATATTTATTGTCTGAGGTAAAGGATGTTAATGAGAAAGTCTTTGTGTTGTGATCAGAATAGCCTCAGTTTTTTCATCATTCATCTGCAGCTTGTTACATGTCATCCATGGGTGACCCGTCAAAAGAGCGCACGACAAAAGAGCGCAGACATAAGAGCGCCGACATAAGAGCACCGACAAAAGAGCGCAGACAATTGGGCGCACTTAAACAAATACTCTAGGTACAATAAACGAATATGGCAGGGTTATAAAGGAACTTTAATTTGTGATCACTAAGGCTAATACTTGTTTAGAATGAAACAATCGGAGGTACGATCAAACGACATCACAGCTATTTGTGTTTACCTATACGAATAAACGAATATGGCAGTGTTTTATGTGTTATTAGATTGCGTTTTGAATAATTTTTTTCGCCTATACTTGTTTCTAATGAAGCAAAAAAAAAGTTACCATCAAACGATGCCGTCTGATCTGAGTTAATTTTCTTGTTTCTATTTTTTTTAAAATATTTTTTCCGAGGTCTTATGTCTGCGCTCTTATGTCTGCGCTCTTTTGTCGGCAAAATAGTGCGCTCTTATGTCTGCGCTCTTATGTCTGCGCTTTTATGTCTGCGCTCTTTTGTCGGCGCTCTTTTGTCGTGCGCTCTTTTGACGGGGTGCCGTCATCCATGATATCACATCAGAAATGCACTTCTCTACTCCATGGATGGTAGCATCAACTTCAGTTGGGTGGCTTGACTTGTATATTTGGGTGTCATCAGTATACAATTGGTGCGACACTGGGTGATGATCTATGACACTTGAGAGCGGATGAATGTACAGAATGAAGAGAACAGGTCCAAGAACAGATCCCTGTGGAACACCACAACATACGTCAACTGGGCTGGAGTGTATTCCATTTGCAGATATAATTTGTGTCCTGTTCACTAAGTAGGACTTGAACTACTGTAAGGCTATATTCTGAATGCTAAATACATGCTGGAGACGGTGAAGTAATATAGCATGGTCTATTGTGTCAAATGCTGCAGATAAATCAAGGAGAGTGAGGACTGTAATCTTTCCACTATCCAAAGCAGAAAGAATGTCACTAAATACTTTCAGAAGAGTAGTTTCCGTACTATGGCAAGGGCGATATGCAGACTGTACATTGCTAAAAAGACTGTTTGAATTCAAATGAGATACAAGTTGAGTTAGAACAACCTTTTCTAAGATTTGTTATATGAATGGGAAATTAGAAACTGGGCGGTAGTGCTTTAAATCGTTATGGTCCAGTGTTGGTTTCTTCAGCAGTGGCTTAACGATGGTAGGTTTGAAAACTGATGGGAATTCCCCTGATGTGAGAGATATTAATAACATCAGTTAGTGAAGGCAATATTGGTTCTAAGCACTCAAGCAACAGTGATGTCGGAATCAGATCAAGTTCACAAGACTTTGGTGCACTTTTCATCACGATTGTCCGTACTAAATCAATAGAAACAGGTTCAAATGCTCCTAACGGTTGTCGCTGACATTCTGCATCATAACTGTATGATGACGAATCAGTTGAAATTGTGCTGTCAAGCGAATCTCTAATGGTTTGTACTTTGTCATCGAAGAAATTTGCAAATTGGTCTGGTAGGTCTAGTGGAGAGAAGGTTGTTGGAAGTGATGTACATTTGTTCCTTGACATTAGTTTGTTAGTTATCTCGAAGAGCTCTTTGCACCTGGAACTCTCCGTGATCTTAGTACTGTAGTGGGATGATTTGGCTAAATGGACTGTTTGTGACGTTCTTCTTAGCGGCTTCGTAGATTTGTTTATGAATAGTGAGTCTGGTGGAAAGCCAAAGCCTCTCTGCTTTTCGGCGATGTCTTTTAGCAGTGCGAAGCTGGTCCCTAACATTGCTATACCATGGAGAACACTTTTTTTATATTATTGATACTCTGCATTTGGTGGCTAGGGCATGTTTTTCAAGCAATGAACGCAGTTATCAATAATAATAATAATAATAATAATAATAATAATAATAATAATAATAATAATAATAATAATAATAATAATTGAAATGAGGTAGCGAAAAGTACTTTGAAAGAATCAGATATGGCTTTGAGGATGACGCAAACCAACTAAAGATATCTACCTACAAGATTTTAATGAGCAGTAATTATTCCAAAAATCTGCTCCCATCCCAAGAGTTAGAGCGAAATTATTAAACCACTATGTAAGCCTGAAGACGAATCGGGGTCTTCTTACAATATTTCAAATTTGTCTCTTTATTAGTCAAAGAGATTAATTCCATTACAAACGGAGGGACAGAGAGACAGATTTTGAAGAGAATATCGCCATCTTTTTAAATGTTACATAGGTATAACAGAAATGTTAACTTGTGTTTTACTTATTTGACCATGACTTTCAAAACACAGAACAAAAACAAATTTGAATATCTCTGAAATAACTAATATACACTTTAACTATAATGACGAGACTTTTATTTTAATGTTCAATACTAATTAATAATTTCATTACAACTATCAGTAATACATACTCGTGCGAAAACAAACCGAATAATATGATTCTCCAAAATAATTCTCATAAAATATAAATAGTCCTATTCAGTTCACCAGAGAATAGAAGCATTGGTTGTGAGGAACGTGCGAACATTGAAGGGGAAAAGGAAAACTTTATAAAAACCACGCTCGCACATTATATTTGTGATGATGATGATGATGATGATGATGATGATGATGACGATGATGATGATGATGATGATTATGATGGTGGTGGTGGTGGTGATATAATGAGTAGTAGTAGTAGTAGTAGTAGTAGTAGTAGTAGTAGTAGTGGTACTGTTAAACACTGGCTTGAAAGGTCATTATCCCATAAATAAAACTTCATCCATCACTAATATATGTTATAGGTATACCGTAACCGTGATTTAAATGTGTTGAAGCAAATGCTATCAACTAGATTATCAATAATGGGCCTTTTCATTTTTTCTCGTATCAACTTACTTCAACTAATTGTTCATAGCTTGGAAGCGTGTCTGTTATAGATTCAGTTATGTATTGATTCTCCGCTTCATTCATGAAATTAATCCCATCCGTACGATGGTTTATAACAAAAATACATTTCCTCTTCTGGCAGGTGAGTCTCCGTCCTCTTAATGTTTCTGCGGTACACGGCGCAGTTGTTTAATTACGTATACCCAATCATGTGAGCTATTTATAAACTCAAAAACTACTGTCGACGCTTTTCAAAATCAGAAAATTTTACTTCGAGTATCTATGTATACCCAAATCATTCACAGAAAACTGGCATGCCTAAAAATGTAACATGGAAAAGAAATTTGAAACACGTATATATTAAACAATTAGGTACGTCTTTCTACATTCAGTGAAAAATTGAAACCAACTTGTAATGTGTTCTTCGACTGGTTCGATTTTGTCTGGTTCCCGGGAATATTTGAAGAACTTGGTCCTGGATTATTTGGAGTCCCTGCATTTTTAAAGGAAACCCGACTGGTGAGAAACAGCTGCGATGCATTCAGGTTCGCATCTTCAGAATAAATATTGTGCGTTGTATGAATAGCAATAGACGCTTCAAGGACACTCTGAAGGCCCGTTGAAATAGTAAACAGTTCTCTTTCTCGCGCAGGTCTAACTCGATTTCTGTTCCACTTAAAAAGCGACCTAGCACTCTGTTTAAATTTGCTATTGTAAAATGTAATTACGACTGGATTTGTCACAGAACAACAGAAATGAAGTAACATCAATGTTGTCCATACTATTGATAAGGAAGGAGTTCGGTTTAAGATAAGCAAAATTATATAAATATATCTTGGCAGACATAGACACATGAATGCTGTAGCGATTATCAAGAACACTTTCATTGCTTTCAAAGTAGTTCTCGTGTAGTTAACGCTTGACGTCCCAGAATACATAGCCACCGGTAGCTGGGCAATAGCTAAAACCCGATGGTGAGATTTTGCCTCAACGATTATTTTGATCAAACATATATCAACAATAAGGCAAGGAATGAATACGCAAAAGATTATACTAGCATATGGATACCCGGATGAATCTCTAAGGTCAAACATACAGCCCACATTTTCTTGAAATGTATAGGTTCCCCATCCAAACACCGGGAAAAAGGCAAAAATGACACTCTGGCACCACAAAAATGCTACCATTGTCATTGTCATAGGTTTTGAAATAAGGTTGTTATATTGCAAAGGTCTGGACACAGCAGTGCATCTGTCGAGCGAAACTATCATCAATCCAAGTGCCTTGG
This sequence comes from Unio pictorum, assembly GCA_030141615.1. Classification (NCBI taxonomy): domain Eukaryota; kingdom Metazoa; phylum Mollusca; class Bivalvia; order Unionida; family Unionidae; genus Unio; species Unio pictorum. Next base: position 637,157 of record JARLTB010000003.1, read on the forward strand.
AAGAAGAGACCATGTTATCACAAAAGCCGAAGAATGCGCATGCCTGACTCGACAACGCCCAATCACCATATAGGTGAATAAGAGTAAAAATTGGCATGCACGTTAATGCAGTTATTATTTCAGATGTTGACATGGAAATCAACATGGCGTTCGTTTTCGTATGCAATACAGGCGTCCTTAGAATTACAATGATTAGAAGAACATTACTTACTATTGTCATAACAGACAGGAGCGGAACTACCATTATTATGCCTACAGCCAACCCTGAAAACGAGGTCAAATTCGCCATGTTCGTCTAATATTTTTTTTAATTAATGATATCTTGGTTTCCCAAATCTTATGTACATATACTGTATATTTCTGTAGCAATGCATGAATTATCACTGTCTTCAATGACGTAATCAATGAGGCCGACAAGTTATATAATTCATGGCTGAAATTCCTTAGTATTGAAGGCAACGTCTGCTTCATAAGACCTTTCTAATACATTTTGCCTGAAATGCTTCGAAACTAACGTATTAGACAAGCATATAACACCATTCAAGACAGGATAAACGTCAAACGTATCTGATTAATGTTGTCATCCCAAAGAACAGTCCCAAATTTGAGATCATTTCAATTAACTGAAATGGTACTCTATGATACTGCTGATGGTCCATTTTATCTTAGGTTCCTTTCTCTAGTTAATTCATCTGACAAAAGTCAGTATTATAGTTTCTTATCAAACTGTCACGTGATTGAATCCTGGCCTTTTAACACAAAGACTGAATTCATAGAGCATTCTGTAACAGTGTATATGTTCGTTTTCAATATCTTGCATTAACGTTCGAAAAAATGACCCAAAAAAATAGCCATTTTCATATGTAGTGACTGTATTTTTCTCTGCTGAATTTCTGCCTGCAGATAATAATGCAGCTGCGAATCCCTTGTCGATGAAATAATGCAACACCCGTCAGAATTGTTAGGGTTTTAAACCTCGTGTCTGTGAGATATTGTTGATGTCCTATTTGCTGTTATCATCTTCCTGCAATAATAATAATAATAATAATAATAATAATAATAATAATAATAATAACAAGATAAAGAAGAATAACAATAACAAAAATAACAACTACTACTACTTATACAATGAAGAGTGACAGCAATAAAATCTATACAAAAAGTCGGAATCATTGATATTGCTAATATGGCAATTACATGACTACCATTCCATATATATATATATATATATATATATATATATATATATATATATATATATATATATATATATATATATATATATATATATATATATATATATATATATGCATGTACACCTCACGTTTTCTAAGCAAATGCCTTCATTATTTACAAGAGCAAGCGGTATCAGTACCTATAACATGCTGGTCAGCATTATGATATTGTATGACATTCTGTAATTAGGCTTTGCTAATGATAGTCCATTGTATTTAACAGAAAGGAATGCATTGTTTGTGATGTATTCACAATTACGTACTCTGCCTGGTGAGAAAACATTATGGGGTTTACTCTGATCATTCTTAATGCATCTGTATATACTCACAATAAGTATAATTAGGCAAAATGTTTCGACACAGCTTCCGTATTTTATTTTTTAAGGTAAGGTTAAAGTTTTGGTCGCTTGTGAACCCGACCAATTTATTGCATTATCCGATCAAATTTATGCATTGAAGTGTTCGTTAAAAACATATCTAAGCTTGGCTCTAAGCCCGAGCATAGCGTCTATAAATAAAGAAATCATTTGTAATGTATCATAAATAACGACATTTTGCAAGATTTTCACTTAAACTAAGCACATAAATAGAGTAGGCAAGATGCTTTCAAATTTTAGTATAATACAGCGAATAATAAGTAATATAGTTATTCCTGTTCATATATACCAATAGTTCACAGCATGGACCTATCTGAGGGACGAATGCCCATAAATTGCCCCCACTTTATCCAGAATTAATAGGTACACATAGACTACAGATGGATTCTGGGAAGGCTGCCCATACATTGTCCATCTTATCTAACATAATTAAGTACCCATGTCAAGTCTGAGCTTTGTAAAATACGATAAAGAAATAATTCTAAGCAAAGCTGAGCGACATGTCAGAATGTTATGTTACTCATCCTCCAAAGAAACAGTAATTAGTGTAAATGTATACATGTGTACAGAAGCAAAAACATCCGTTGAAAACTCCCTTTTTTTCTTTGGATCTTTAAAGCACAAAATACAAGTAAGTTATTCAATTTAAAAAAGAAATAGGATTAAAATGACTTGTACCGGTCCAAGCTATATTGTCTGCAATGGGCTGATCCGGTCGTAGGTTTTGAACCGAAAACCTTCGGTCTGGTATCAAGCAAGTAAACCAATGATCCACATAATGTGTATTTTACAATATAATATATGTGCGCGTCACACCAATCCCCTAATCAAATGACAGTCTATTTACTTTTAATATAGATAATTATATGCTTATATGATAGTTTAACCTCTGAAGAAAGACTTCTATTTTATTATTTTATTTACTATTATTTTTAGTTTCTTACTTTCTTGGCTGTTTCTTTTTGTTTTGAATTATTTTATTTCCCAATAGTCCACCAATTAATATTTGCTGCACTAGACGACAAATATGTACAAAATAAAATAAGTTTCAAAGTCTATTAGCTGTTAAATTCCCCATGCCACCGTTACCTGCAAAATATTGAATGTGCCAAATAATATGAATAATACAGAATATTGAAAGATTTTGGTCATAAACATCGCTGGGTTTCATTATAAACTATATCGACCTTTCATCATATTATGAACCGTGTAATGTCTCCCTCGAATTGAGAAACCCGGACAGCTTTACATGTGTACGAATCCGATGTTGATCGGCGACGTCCGTGGGGTCAACCGATTTTAGTCGAAAGTTGTAACACAAGATTTTATGATATCACCGTTGTAAACTTAAATAAAATGCCAACATCACTTTATGTCTGACACTGTACGCTATTTTCATTTAGCGATTGATATGATACAGTGCTTACCCAAGCATTTATGAGTATATTTTTTCCTTTACAGCATCCGTGATGTACGTACATTTTTACAATATCTTGTCACATGCTTTCCAATTAGCACGGAAATAAATAACAGCTGGGTTTGTCTTCAGCCGTGCTTAGTCCTTGAAAACATGGGATCACCACAGCTGACCACCAATAGTCACCCGAGTCTATTTTTAATCTAGTAGGCGCCTTTTCTCTCATTTCCGCTTTACAAAAGTGGACCTGCTCTCTTCATTCCTTCTCGACACAATTTGTGCGCCACGTGCTAATGTTTTATTAGATTAGTCTCTAATAAAATTTGTTTAATGTATCACATCAATGATTTGGAGCGCTCGAGAGCAAAAACGGAATAACAAGCGACTCCGATGACGGAATTAAGAGCTTGCACCTTTTAACTCTAAACTTATTATGGAACGTCATTTAAATTTAACACTTTGGTTATTTCAAAGAACTGGTTTGTCAGGTAGCTTTTCTACAATGATTTCCTTCATTCCAAACTTTAGTTAGACTGGTAGACTAGTCGAACTTGTGAACAAGGGCGGTTTGAGGCCTTCAATATAATGTCAAGAATTACTAGCGAATATAAGCTCAGCTTGCACAAACCGCTTTAAACTATCCAACTTAAGCAGCGCGTGTCTCTTATATATTAATTAAATATGTGCAGGTAATGACTCGTTTCTTTGTAATAATTTCAGATACAGCCAGTCATTTATTCAATTTAAAAACTCTAATTTATGACTCTTGTTCTCTTTCCTTATGTCCCATTAAAGTACACATACGCATAATATATACATATATATATACATATATATATATATATATATATATATATATATATATATATATATATATATATATATATATATATATATATATATATATATATATATATATATATATATATATACACGTTAAAAGACATCGATACATTGTATTTGATACAATCATTTTCTGACCATGCGTTGGCTTACATTTACCATTAACCAGTGAGTGAACCCACGAAGGCAAAGGCAATTTTTCTAAATGGTTCCGTTGAATATTTACATTTTAGGAAGGAAGAAAGAAGACGCTATATATATATGTGTGTGTGTGTGTGTGTGTGTGTGTGTGTGTGTGTGTGTGTGTGTGTGTGTGGAGAGAGAGAAAGAGAGAACTTAATCGAAGTCACGTAACCTCCCTTTCAGAAATAAAATATGTACAGACTAGACATAATCCATGACTATTACCTTAATGACAATATCCGCATGAGACCGCCATCTTCAAAGTACCAGACAAAAGCATAGCGTGCGTATCTTAATGGCTGTAGGCTTACAAAAAACTTTGATCAACACTTCTGGACAAATAGCGACACGAAGTATATATTAGCTGCTTTTATAAGCATTTGGCAAATACGTGCTTCAGTTTCAAAATATATTTGTCTCTTGACACACATTTCGAAAATTGCTTCAGAAATCGCTTTGTTAAATGTCATAATGGCATGCGTGTTCAACTAAAGTTAATAATGGAAATCATGCAGAAATTGTCATTTGCCTAATTGGATTTGGAAAATTAACGAACACACACACACACACACACACACACACACACACATATATATATATATATATATATATATATATATATATATATATATATATATATATATACATATGGGTAGGTGGGTGCAAATTAAAAATAATATTTAATTGATAATACGACGCCCAAGCATGTGACAGGTAGAGCCTACATTATACTTCAATGTGTCTTACTACTAAGATGTGTGAATAAACAAAACTTTTTTTAAAAAGAGACTGGGAGTCAACTTTCATTTCAGTGTAAGTAAATACAGATTTTAAGAAGGCCAGCAGCAAAGGTTCCCGAAATATTGAGATATTTGAAGAAAAGCATAATTCGAAAATTAAAAAATTAGCCTTCACGATCATATTTTTGAGGTTACCCATTCAGGAGGGCGAAAACTTTTAGTATACATTTTATTAGAGAACTAGAGCTGTGTCACGACGAATGGAAGTGTGATGGATAATGTAATGACACATCTCTTTGAATGTTTACATTCCAAATTTGAACCGAAAATAAAGGAGTGTTTTAACAGGCGTAAAAATGAACCTAAATATGAAATGATCAGAAGAAATACATACCGAGAATCAAACAAATTGCTTATGAACTAAACACTTGTATTAGTCTACAAAAAATATAAAAAATTCTGTACTCTGGAATAATTAATTAATTAATTAATTAAATAAATAATTAACCAAACAGCCATAAACACCAAACAAAATACAGTTAGATACTTCAGACGTTATATGATAAGCATGAGGACATTACAAAATCAAAATTCGAGTTTGATAGATCAGAGAGAGAGAGAGAGAGAGAGAGAGAGAGAGAGAGAGAGAGAGAGAGAGAGAGAGAGAGAGGGGGCTGTTGATGTGTTATCATAATTCAGTACAGTGGTGCTAATGGCTACATTTAAGGAAAGTGCTATTGCGTTTGAATAATCTAACATGTTAAGCTCTACCTGATGAAAAATAAAATGAGGCATGACACGTTATACAAGGAAAGCGACTTTCGAGTATATCTGTATCGAGGTAACGTTTAGCTGAGAGGCATAACACGTTATACAAGGAAAGCAACTTTCGAGTAAATCTGTATCGAGGTAACGTTTAGCTACAATAACACAAATGAAAACGTTTGACTTATCCTTTACATTTTCATCACTTTTATCCATTGACGATCATCACTATATTCCAGATGTGGTGGAAGAGTTCAGCCTGAAATCATATGGAGATGTCAATGATTATTATATGAACGATGTGCTTTCCTGCTGTTCGACGTCTTTGCAGAATTTAGTAACGTCTATTTCAATACTTGCAGACATCATGAAATTTTGAATAATCAGTTATCCAAATGATGAATTAGAGATGATAACATACTTTTGTATCTTTCGTATGATTGGGAGTACTAAAAGATGGCAATAGCACGATTTCAAATAGATACGAGTGTCACAGAATTAGGCGAAAATTGAATTTATTTCTTCTTGAATACAAACTAATTTCACCATTTTTTTGGTTTCGTCGTACATGCGTTACCTGGGTTGAATAAGTGTTTTTCAAGGTAAGCGACGTGTAGCGATTTGCATGTGCCTGACTACAAATCACTTGAAGTCAGGAACATTATAATCACGGGGTGCACGGGAATTTTGCCGTGAATTCTGCTCACCTATTTGGGGACATATAAGGCAGAATATTTCTAAAAAGATTACGAGTCAAAAGTATCTTGTCAAAAAAGAGAATGCTCGTCATTCTTTCACCAGCCAAAGGGGTGAGTGTTAAATTTATATTTCGTTTTATTGTGAATTTTATTCAGTTTATCATTTCATGTAATGATGCCTTTATTACAATGCAGATTTAAACCGTTGAATATTTGGAATTACTAGTCACTATTAGTCTTTAAATGCAATAGCGTAATCTAAGTTTTAGATTGTTTTAGAAACAACTATTATTAGTTTGGTTTCTTTATTGTAGCTGAATTGTAGCTGAATGTGAGTGACTGCTCCAGCAAAAGGGCTGAATGTGATTGATTGTGCCGTGATTGTGCTGTTTAATTGTGCCATTTGATTGTGTGATCAAATTGAAGCGTCTGTCTGTCTGTCTGACTGTCTGTCCGTCTACGTTTGTATCTGGCGTGAACAGGAGGTCAGGATGTCTGAGGATATCTGTCGAGATGTGTAAATATCCGGAAATCTAGAAGTTTAAATGACCGAGTGTCGCAGCTGTCTGGAGGTGTAAACGTCCGGGGTAGCATCTATGTGTTTGGGACCGGTGGTTCGAGTAGATGCTGTATGCTGTCTGTACGTATAACTGTAGTGGATCCGTGAAGGGCAAGTGGCCGATAAAAGTGTTGGGTCAACCCTAGGTATTCGGAGAAGCTGTGTGGTGATTCAACAGTTGGAGAATCATACGGTTGTACAGGGTCGAGACGCATGTGTGTGTTTCAATTGTTGTTACAATTGAATACAGTGTTATATTTACACGTGGTTACTTTGAATCTGTAGGATTCCAAGGGATTACATGAATCTTGATAACAGTTAGTAACTTGATTTAATACATGTAGATGTTAGTACTTGTTGTCGCAGTCCATACGTGCGATAATGTAATTTGATGTTTTTATTTGTTATCGCAATTTATACGTGCGATAATATAACTTTTGTAAAGATTCCATTTTATATGAAACATTTGTGTAGTCCAGAAGGTTCCTTGGATCTGTGTTTATTTTATATTAATATTTAATTTATTTTTAAATTGTGAATGGTTGTGAAGTGTGATCGTGGGTTGAACGCACGAGTTTTTTATTGTGCTGATACATCATTATTTGTCATTAATAATTTATTTCATAAATTTATATCATCTTTCACATATTGTGTTTGTGTCGTTTATTTAATCCACCAACCACTCGGTAACAATTCTGTTACAACGAGTAAGCACGTCATGAGTGGTATTCAGATATACGACAAACAAAATGAATGTAATTATGAAAGGCTGCATTCTGCCTATTACGAACATGACTTACAGACTAATTGTGTTTATCGGTTTATACAAAACTAGCTGATTACAGGGGTACAAAACAAACTGTATCAAAATTAAAATCTGCATTAAAAGACAAAATGAATTAGTTCCTTAGCTACAGTCACTTCATATGTTGAATACAGCTAGATTTAAAACTAAAATAAATAACAGGATTGCATTATTTGTTCAACGACTTCTTAAAATTATATATTGAACTGTATGCATATTTGACGCAAATCAAAAGCAATGATTTCCTAAAACTTTTTCTAAAAGATAATGAATAAACATGTATGTGTCCACCGAAGTAGCATTTGATGAAGAAGAAAAAACAATGATTAAAAATGTATTAGATCCTTTGATAATGAAATGAAGATGCACAATTTGCTAGTAAAAAAAAACAAAAACAATAACTGAGACAAAAAATGTCAAACAGTCTGATAAACAAAACTATCAATTTGACTAAACCAATTATGCAGGATTAACATTGTTAATGTTTATATACATGGTGTAGTTTGTTAAAGAATAAATTAAAAGTGTCAATAATAGGAATTTTAAAATTGGAAGTGGCAATTATTGCTTATTGAATAACAAAGAAACCTACCAGGAAAAGAACCTGCTCAGACTAGAAAGGCAGAAGATTAAATTAAAATAAATAAAACTGCATTTCCTAATATGATAATAAGTTATTGTGTTGCTAACGAGAAACATGTACTCATAGACACTGAAGTTCCTAACATAATGAGTAGCAAACATAGTAATAAAAAACAATTCTGCTAAAATTGTTTTTTTGTCTGCTCCAGAGTATCTGTTTCCTTTTTCGTATTCTGTAAAAATAATGCACTCTTCTAGAGCATTCCCATTTGTTTCTGCCGTAGATCATCACTATTTGCCTAACATTCCTGGATAAATGTTTTATAACACATTAGTAATTTAAACAATAACCCCAAGCGCGCGCACACATACACACGCACACATTAACATTATGTATGTATATATATATATATATATATATATATATATATATATATATATATATATATATATATATATATATATATATATATATATATATATATATATATATATATATATATATATATATATGTGTGTGTGTGTTTGGGGTTATTGTTTCAAAAAATAACCACATGGTGAACTCGTAATTCATTCTCATCTATCGACAGTCATGCTGGATTCCTATGCAAAAAGTATTGATTAAATAAGATGTGTGCTCGGTTTAACATAGGGACAATTTACAGGTTTTTTTACCTTATGGGAATAATGACATCCATTTAATAACGTTACGCACAGAATACATAAATTGAGATTATGTGTATGTTTAAGGGTATGAATTAGGGAATAAAGTTCTTACTGGTAAATCTCGGAGCACACTTTATGTAATATATAAATATCAGACTAATGAGACTCAAAAAACCCACATTGCTACAAAACATTAGATGATACATAATTAAAGTACTGAATTACGTCAATATAAAATATATTTCCCAATATTTAGCAATTTTCTATCATTCCATCCCTTGCAAAATGTTTTGCCGTGCCTGCCAGGAAACAAAATAATTATAAAAATCACGATAGTTGTACCCAAGAGAGTATGATAATAGAATATGGAATCATCTACACATGATAAGGGCTTTTACTAACTCTATTAGTGCTACTATGACGTCAAAATATGTTTTCGTTCTACTTTAACGTAAATCTATAACCCCCACTGTTAGTAGAACTTGCAAACGTACAATTAAAAATCCATACGTAGTCTAAATGAGACTATAAGTGCAGTCAATGAGGAAGCCAAGCGCACGTTATGTACCGGAAGGTTTAAAATTGTAATTAAACTGAGATTTATCATACAATGTTGACAGAGAGCTGAGTTTTTTCTAGCAATAAACAATTGATTTTTAATATTTTCACATAGATAGTATAAGGTCTTATAAGACACTTCCGGAAAATATCAAGAAATACGTGATCTGCGGGTGACTGCAAAATGATTTTGACTCTTTGTTTCCCGTGGAATTTTCGTAACGTCACGAGATTCAAACACGTTAAAACGTCATAAGATAATAATGGAGGCGGAATACCTCGGAAAAAAGAAATTTAGAAAATGTAACTGATCAAGCGTACGCTTTCTGTGCGTGGATGCGAGTGAAAGAATTAAGCAATGTCGTGTGTGTGTGTGTGTGTGTGTGTGTGTGTGTGTGTGTGTGTGTGTGTTTTAAATCATAGCTTTAACAATTTAAGTTATATTGCTAAAATGTCTGCAGTGTGGCAATTATAGTGATGTCTAGCACTGGGGCATCATACCACAGACTAGGCCTACAGTAGCGGTCAAGTATGGACTCAATATTTCATTTATGTATAAAATTTACGTATTAAAATTTGTAACACTTAAATTCTGCTAAATGAATATTTTATACCACCAGGTGAATACAGTAAGATTTGAGCTTGTCCATTTGTCTTTAACGCTAGGCACACAATTCCTTCAACGTGTGGAAACCTGGTAAATATTAAGACCATAACCTAAAGATGGTTGTAACGAAAAATCAGTGTTCTAACAATTTGTATGGGAGTTATTACGCTTTTCAACTTGTATCTACACGCACGGAATGGCTAAATGAAGTGTCGTATATCATCATCCAGTGTGTCACGAATTGTACGGTGATGACACCCAAATATACCAATCTATCCACAACTGAAGTTGATGGTACCATCCAAGGAGTATAGAGGTGCATTTCTGATGCTAAATCATGGATGACGTGCAACATGCTGCAGATAAATGATGATAAAACTGAGTCCATTGACAGTACTCACACATTGCACCAACATGTCATGAACATATGCAAGGCTGCATATCTTAAGCTGAGACGCATCAGCTCCATTCGCAAATATCTTTTAGCCGAAGTCACTAAAACGCTTCTGTGTTCATTACTACAATTGTAACTCAATTCTGTCTGGTTCGTCTCAAAAGAACACACATCCCCGCTGCTCTGTACCCTACACTGGATATTCATTAAATCTGGAATCAAACATCTGTTCTCTGTGCTACGTTTCACTGACGGATTCCAGTCCAACATATCTATCTGGCCTCACCCATGTATATACAAGAGCAAGATACGTACGCTCCTCTTCTGAGAATCGTATACTCGTTAACTCCACAATGAAAACGAAGTGATATGGACAAAGTTATCTTGCCTACCAGGGCACAGCAACGTGGAACGAATTGCCCATCGAAATTATACACAAAGACAACATTAACGAATTGCCCATCGAAATTATACACAAAGACAACATTAACGAATTGCCCATCGAAATTATACACAAAGACAACATTAACGAATTGCCCATCGAAATTATACACAAAGACAACATTAACGAATTGCCCATCGAAATTATACACAAAGACAACATTAACGAATTGCCCATCGAAATTATACACAAAGACAACATTAAGCCCTTTCAAGAGTTCTATTAAAACTCAGCTTTTTCAACTGCAAGAACAAATTTATAGACCTATAATGTTTCATACCTTAAATATTTGCAGCATGCTTTTATAATTGCTAATTTCATGGTGTGTTTAGTTTTGTGATCATATCGGTGCAGATGTTGCAAAGCGCATAGAGCTTCTAACAATTAGGCGTTATACAAAGTCCTCATTATTATTATTATTATTATTATTATTATTATTATTATTATTATTATCTGAATTTTTCCCTAGATCGCTGTGAAATGTGGTGCACGTTATGGTCATAGCTATGGTGGGGCATACTGAGAAATCTGCTTACTCCCTTTCTGGGGTAAAATTGAATGAAATTTATGAAATAAGTACTTGCTAATCTTGCAGCTTTCCGTTTATTGTTGTGAAGAGTAGAACATTAAATGGCGAGACTCAAATATCTGCATGAGGATCCCTCATTGTAATCACGCCTTTTCTCAAACATTATGCATTTTATACTTAGTTTTCTCTTCATTAACTCATTAATTACTGTCTCCCCCGTCAATTCTTGTACGAACTAATGCGTAATGTATTGCATATAATGCTACCGGGATCTACTAAAGAAATCGTGCGCCATCCATTTTGTTTGTAAAGCCATTGAAAAATGATTTTGGTTAAAACCTAAACATGAAGAATATAAATATACACAAAATTTAATCATTTCGTTCATTGATTCATAAATTCGTACCAGACTGGCGCCTAGGGATCCCAAACGGAGTCAAGTCATTGGCATTTCGAATTAAACAGGAGTATCTTTAATAACACAGTCACCATATTTTCATTGGCCAGACTATGTTTCCAAGCAACAGATGTGATATAGTTCACCGTCTTTGATACATTTTGGAATTACATTTCTTTCAACATATGGAAACAAGAGTTAGTCCTATTTATTTGTTGTTTGGTTTAGAAATGTTATCACTAAATATTGCAAATATTGAAGACAGTGTTTACTGAAATGTACTGTTTTAGAAAACAGAAACCAATACGTCGACAGAGAATAGGGATTCCTTGGCGAAATCAGTTTATAAATTATAAATCAATATGAACGAAATGACTCAGCTTAGTGCGTATTTTATTTCCTTAGTGCGTGTTTTATTTCCTTAGTGCGTGTTTTATTTCCTTGATGTTTTTGGAGGTAGGATATTGCAGGAGGGGAGGAATTGGGGTGGAGAGAGAGAGAGAGAGAGAGAGAGAGAGAGAGAGAGAGAGAGAGAGAGAGAGAGAGAGAGAGAGAGAGAATCCGAATACTAAAGAATGTTCAAAGAAATCATTATCGCCTTCCCCATACACGAATACTTTGTAAAACAAAATGTTTCAGATGGCTAGCATGTAGGAAATTAACTCTAAAAGAGCACATTTAAAAGATTACACCGATGGGAGTTAATTGGAAAAAGAAAAAGAATGTAGAAGATAAATAAGCATCTTCTCCCAACTCAAATAAAAGATTGCTTTGAATAAATAAACTAAGTTTTCATAGAATATCACATTATGTGACCAATAAAAACGTTCCATTAGTTCTATAAAATTTATCAAAACTTTACATTTTGCTAATTTTCAGACAATAAATGACAAGATATGTAGAATATCTACAATGACTGATCTGCTCATCTTCAAATATGTGAAAAGATCATGGACATATATAACAATAAAATTTAAACAAAACTACATTTAAATTCTTTGACATACTAATCCTTTCTCAGATTTTATAAACCCGACCACGTGCTCTTAAAATAAGTTTAAAAAAAGAGTGAAATGGAACTATCTTTGTAAAATCGAACAAATAATGTATTACCCTAAAATAAAATAAACCAAGAATTACAAACACGACACCAAGCCAACTAATCGTAACACTAGCCTCTTAATATTGCGAGCCAACTGTTAGTATCAGTTTTAAAAGTCATTGGTATGACTTGGCCAGAGTTTCGCACCCGCAACCTGCCGCATCCAAGGCGGACACTCTAACCACTGGCCCATCAGAGTGATCACTTGTTTTGAGTTGTAACAATGCCAGCAGTATGCATTTGTTTTTTCTTGTTGGTGGATGGATGGATGATGGATATATAGGCATTCACACTACCTGTCTCCAACAAAATAAGTGGCACTGAATATATTCCACTTTCTCATTGGGACAAATTTGTAAAGCCATCAAAATTTCAGAAGTATAATAATAATTCCGTATAGTACGGTCTTGTCGTTCTCCAATGGAATCGGTTCGGTCTTCATAAACCAATAATATTGTATGCTGGTTCTTGAATCAATGATAATGTTGATTTGAGTTCATTATCGGAAACAATCTAACTCGGAATATTTTTTCTCGATTTAGGTTCAGTAACAGTTGTCAATTGACGTCATAATCCACTTTCAATTTCTACTCCACTTTAGTGTTAGATTTCTTTATTCCACTCGCTGTTTATTATCTTTCATGTTAAGCTTTTGTCGGCGTTCGGAGTTTTTGATACAGATATATTGCGGTACGTTTTTATTCCTGACATCAACAATTATGTACTTTGAAAGTAAAGTCATCAGAAGACGATTGTAAGATCCGGTAGTTCTAATATTACCTGAATATACAATGTATACAGTTTTATGGCTGCTCTGTGCATGTATGTTTAACAATATTTTCAAGCGTTTGACCAAATCTAACAGCAGAGAATGAAAGCAGACCTCAATTTTATAAAGCATGGATTCTTACTACACCTAAAACAATAACGTCAATAACAATAAACCGAAGCCTCGAACTAACCGAGCGCGCCACTCTTTGGGTTAATTAATTTTTTTACTGGTATTGTTGTGTCGTTTTTATTTGTTTCTATGGGTTTTTTCTCATTATGAGCTATGTTTCCCCGTTGACACTTTATCGACGCCACACCCTCGCTGTTGCTATCAATTAAAAATCATTGTTATACCAATAATGGTATCAGAATCTTATACAACTAGATTAGTTCGAGAGCGACTAGAAGCAATTAAGAAATTTTTACTAATCCTTGATTCTGTCAAGTAAAAATTACAAGCGCGTCAATAGTCATATGTGGAATTTGCAGAAGGTTCAGAACAGTTATTAAGAACCGTTACAAAGGTTATTGAAAGAGTTACAACTGACATTAAGTATAAAAAAACACTCAGCGAATTTCAAAAATAGCAGAAAGAACTAAACAAGCAAAAAAAAAAGATTTTACGAGATCTTCCCACTAAGATAGCTGCAGATTAACTTGAAGAGGTTGTGGGAGAACAAAAATAAGAAATGGGATATAGTTTCACGGAGAAGCTTACTGAAAACAGCACACAAATCATACAAAATATTTTAATAAAAACCAATAATGATATAAATGAGTTTGGTTCGCTCGCTGCTTCAAGTTAACGTTCAAGAAATAATTTTGTAAAACCTGAGCATGTTATGGGTGTACGTCGAGAAGTGTGGATCTGTGTGGTGTTTAAAATAACCGAAATATTAATGAGATAGACAAACAAGATTATCTTATAGCAGATTTTTTAGAACGAGTGGAAATTCATAATGAATGACAACATAAAATGGAAGAAGAAAGAAGCCAAAAACAGGAACAGAACAAAAAGGAAAAACATCAACAACAAGAACAAAAGAAAGGACAAAACAAGCAAGAGTCTTCCTATCAACTTCCTACACCTCTACAAGAAAGGGAAGAAACGGTTGAATTTCACGATGGATCTGATACTAGTGCTACTTGAAGTGGTATTCCAAGCACTACTTAGGGACATGGTCTAATGTCGTGTCCTAATAATGTTCTTTTCAACAGAGCACGATTAGAAGTTCTCATATGTGGATAACGAGCTGGAAATAACTCACCATAAATAATTAAGGAATCTGCAGATATTTGTATATAGTCATAATATTACCGCTTGCTATAGGTAGATAACATGTTTCTGAAAATATATTTATGTAGTAAAATGTGGTATTTGAACCATCAGCAATAGCAGGAAAATCACTACCAATATAATCCTGTGTTCGTTTAATCGCATCACTGGCGAAACGGTACATACAAATAATATTATTGCAATAATAGTAATAATATTATAGTAATTTGTACATAGTACCATTTCCCTACTCATGTCATGTATATATTTCACGATGATTTTGGTCATCAAGATAATATTATTTTGTCATTGAAATCTACATGTTTATCTCTGTAACTATGTTTCTCTTACGGAGCACCAGATGGATTCTTCACGCATTTCAAAACAAATATAAAAAATGATGTGTGGGTGTGTTTCCCTGATATGTAGTTATGTAGTGGGGTTTTTTTTCTTCTATTTTTAAATTTATAAAAATAAAATATACATTTTTGAGTGGGGTATTTCAGCCTTAATGTTTCTTTAGGGTTGATTTTCCGAGTAGAATATCTACTGACTTACCAATAAAAACTCTGGTTAATTTGAAGAATAATTTTTTTAAAAATAAACTTCACGGTAAAAAGAAGGAATTTAGCAAAGATGGTGCATCTCACGTATGGTCAACGTTAAAAATGACTGATGGTGTTGATTTACGCTGACCAACAAACGAGCGGTAAATACCATCAATTATCTCGATATATAATTTATTGTACTGGTAGAAACAAATAATTGGATTATTCGTGACCAATATGATACTGTTCCTCATAACGAAAGAATTGTCATCCTGAGTAAAAATTCCAAACCAGGAATGTTGACTGGTATTTATAAACCGTATTATGAAAGAGCGTATCCTGTAACCATAGTAACCTTAGTAACCTTAGTTAGTTATGTAATTTATCCGATAAATGAAAGTACTGGTGCACCATGGAGTTCACGAAGAGAAAAGCAAGAAACGTTATATAATTGTTCTGAATTCGCAGATGCTAAAATCAAAGATACTTACCTGATTAAATCAGAGAAAACTATTCAGATATCAGAAATATTGTCTGCACTATCTATCCAGTATCAACACATAAGGTTGGTTATCTAAATGGACCTGGCGGTTGTTGTAAAACAACTCGAGCTATTGAATTATTTAGTCCGGGTGATATCGTTGGTTTGACACCTGCACACAGACTCTCAAGAGAAATGAAACAACGAGGAATATCATGTACGCCTCAGCTCTTTTCGATACAAGGGCGACGCATGGAGTACTGATCGAATGGGCGAGAAATATATACTTAAAATAACATTTTGGGATGGTATATGCACTGTTTCATTAAATGTGCTACACATATTCTTGATTGGTTATTGTTAACGAATATCGCGGCGATAATTGGTTATTGTTAACGAATATCGCGGTGATAATGTGTGTCGATCACGATCAACCACCACCTACAGTTAAAGAAGTTCGTAGATTATTTTGAGTAGATAACTAACGATCATAGAGCGCTAGATCCAGAATTAAGAGAATTTAATACATTAATTATATTACAGTCGAATACAATTCAGTGTAAACAAAATGCATGAAAGAATTTCAGAAACTTCTATAAATGATTTTTGGAATTTGTGGAAACCAGATGATTTGATTGTTGCAACTAGAAAGATAGTTCGTGATAACATTCAACAACAATTACTCAGTTACATAAAGAAAAGCTTTCAGAATTACCAATTCTGTTATGCTATCCATCAGCAGATACGCGACGACAAAATATTGATGTTGAAATTCCATGATCGTCAGAGAAAGAGAATCTTGTGTTAATTGGTATTACTCTAGTTCCTGTCAGTGTTGTTGAAGATGCATTAAAAGACAAAACTTCATGGACGCTAGCATAAGCAATGACGATCCATTCGTCACAAGGGTTATCTATTTCTGATAATATTATTTGGATAGTTGATGATCGTATCGAGTGGTCAAACTTAGTTTATATCACAGTGTCTAGAGTTAGAAGAATATCTCAGTTGCAAAGGGTTATTATAGATTGTACAGACAGCACAGGCGATGCTATTAACAATGATTTAGTAAGATAAAATCTCGCTAGCTAAAGAGAAAGTGGCAAAAAGATAATCTCGACTTTGATATTGATGTTGAATTTATCAACACGCTGAAACAACAACAGACTAATCATTGTGTGAGCTGTAACAATGATGTTGTGGCAGTATTTATATCCTGAAAGATCTTTTTCAACTGGGTATTTATCCCATGGAGTTCCCCGGTAATTTGGCTAATTTTGCTGCATTATCACCTCCTCGTAGTTTTAATACTGTTTGGACTAGAAATAAAATTCAATTTCTATTTAGAGAAGGTAACTTAATTAGTTACAGAACTAATCTACCTTGAGGCCTTCTATGATTTATTATGTGTATGGCTGTTTTTGTTGTTGTATTTGTTGTGTATTTGTTGTTGTATTTGTTGTTTTATTTGTTGTGTATTTGTTGTTGTATTTGTTGTTGTATTTGTTGTTGTATTTGTTGTTGTATTTGTTGTTGTTTTGGACTTTTATTTGCTGTTTGTTGAGGGGAGTATTGTTTGTGGGTTTTGGAGTTGGGGTAGCTTCCATGATTGGTATCAATTAGCACGAAATACATATATATGCACTGTAGAATTTCTTCTCTCCAAATTTTAGCTAACAAAACCTGAAATTGGTAACAAAACCTGATAGAAAACAACATTGTGTCAAAGTATGTACTTATTAGACAACTCCCACCTTTCCAGATACATTACGGTAATAGATTAAACGATTTACTTAACCATATTAGAAGTTTTCAACATTAGCAAATTCATTCTGGTATATTAATATATGAAAGCGTATATCATAATCATGAAGAAAACCTATTTTCTAAATGAAATTAGAATGGTTCACAATTTCATGGGAACCCTTATTTTTTCCATTCCCTCTCACCTATCATGAGTAAGGGACTAAATAAACTCTGATAAAAACACTGGACGATAATATCCTAATATTAATGATACATATGTGCAATAGCCAGTCGACACTAGGTTTAAATTTGTCCCTTACTGGACACATACTGTAGCGTATTTAATATGTTGTTACTTAAACCTATTATAATTCTCTAAACATTGATTGTTAAATATTAAATATACAAATGTTAAAATAATAGCCTCAGCCATGCTCTCTCTCTCTCTCTCTCTCTCTCTCTCTCTCTCTCTCTCTCTCTCTCTCTCTCTGTCTCTCTCTCTGGATTATCTTTGGCGAAATACCGGTGCAAATCCATGAAAATACTAGCCTTGGGTGTTTTCGCTAGTGTCATTCATGCACGATGTCTCTGAATCTATGAATGACGGTAAAGTTTAGTCAAACCGGAGAGAGAGAGAGAGAGAGAGAGAGAGAGAGAGAGAGAGAGAGAGAGAGAGAGAGAGAGAGAGAGAGATTTATTTATTTGGTAATTTGGTTGACTTATTGAAGTCAGTCTAATGCATCTCATGAAAATAATTTTACAATAAACACAATTTTTTTCTAAAAAGCGTCAGTTTGTGTTTTTGAGCTAAGCCGATACTTATTGGAGTACTTCCATTGTAAACTTTTCATTTTCGGAGGTGCGTAGAATTGTAAATTAAAAAGCTCTTCAGTTTCGAAGGTAAGTTAATCTCGCTTTCAGTTAGCAGTACCATAATGTCGAAATAGAAATCATCGATTGTTAAAATATGTGCTGGAATATATAGTGAAGTTTGGTGAGTTTCATAATGAGCTTTTACCACAGCACAGTGCTTCATATTGTGTTTCCTGCTAATTTATCTTCAGCGCTTATTTGTTCAGGAAAATAGTGAATCTTTCCAAACCAATCCCATATAAAATAAGACTTAATAAAACAATTACATAGTCGTAAAGGTTTTTAGAAAGTGTTATTTTTTTCCTATGGATAACATAAATGTACTCTATGATTGCAGAAAATGGCGTCAGGAAATTAACTACTACTCCTTTGTATATATTCCTAAGGTGTAACTATGAATGCAAAAGGTTTTGCTATAATTTTAAAAAAATGTTTGGTGTTTATAAAATATACAAAGAAAACTGGAACACAAATATTTAAAAACTGAATCCTGATCTTTAAGCTTCATTTTGTCTTACGCCTGTTACTTGCAAATCATAATGATTTGAAGTCAAACAAATTGCACGATTTCCATGATCGGCCCTAAGATTCAAATTCATTCCGGCCGTCTTGCATGCATGAACAGTTTAAGACAATATCAGATATCATCGCGCTGAGGACCGGTTCTTCAGTCTACGAGGTTTCTAATTCATTCCATTCTTCTAATGACAATTTATGATTAACATCAGTTCTTGGGGTTAAATGACACGACGTTTTAAATAAGAACGATAGAGTCTTTATGATTCCTGCTAAGCGCAAGTGTATGAAAACATCATCTAATTACCTTAGCAGTGTATGCGGGTATCTACAGAGCCCATTAGATCTTTCCCTCAATATACGGCCCTTCTTTACAACACGGTTTCTTTCATAATCTGGGTATGTTCATTAAATGCATTCTAAAATATTAGTAAGACCATGTGTCTAATGTGCACCGTTATAACACGGTCTACTTATAAGGAGGTATACCGTTATAACACGGTCTATTTATAAGGAGGTATACCGCATTGCTCTCGATAACTATTTCATTATGTAAAGGAGCTCTGGCAGTAAATAAAACATATGTCTGTCTTTCAACCAAACTGTTTATGTGTCCGTGTATCTGTATATCCTTCTGTTCGTATCACTGATCACTAGGCTCTTATGTATTCATCGAGCTGGCAGAGGTAGCCAGGTATATTGATACGTGTCTTCTCCAAGTTTCGACACTACTTACATATCTGTTCTCAGCTTCTGGCAGCCTGTTAGTCATTCCGTCTGTAAGCATCTACTAACACATTTTATAGCAGTACAAAGTGTCCCTCTGAGTGTCGCCCTACATGTGAATATTATCTTGGTGTTATTTTGTATGCAACAATTTTCAAGGACGACACCAAAAAGATCATGTTACACACGGGGTTTAAAATCGTCATGAAATGTCTGCTATGTTTGGGCGTAAATGCCATTTTAATAACGAATGAATATAACAAAAGATATGACAACAGGCACACTATCAACAACACTGCAACGACTTTTTAGCAATAGTCCGCACACTACAACATTGTTTCAACACATTAACCCCTAGAGGTTTATGTTGTTTTCGCATGAAATACGAATAGGAAAAATATGTTGGGGGCTTTTTCTGAATACGTACTAATACCTCGAATTCCGAGCGATTTTCCATTAGCCTATTGCCTAGTTGGTTTCGTTGGTTATATTGCTCGAGCAAGAGCAAAAAGGGAAAAATTATTTTTCTTTTAGACCTAACGGACCCATCATTTTCGAATTGAGACCATTGTTTATTCCAAATGATCATCTTATCCTACTTTTTGTACAGGTCCACCTGTCTGTGTGCAGTTCAGACCAGTCTGCCTTAGATATGAGGCCAAAAAGTATAAAATCTGCACACAAAATAGGATTCCGATCACGGGCGAATTTTGAGTGAGAAAAAAGGGTCCAAAACATTAGGTTTTTCCTTCTGTATTTTGTCGTGCAACTAAACCGTCAAGATTATTTGGTATCAATGTAAATCTACATATGTCTACTTTCCTGTAATACCACCCACTGTAGGGTATCATACATGACCTCGACGCGACAGAGCTTGGAATTATGCCCTGAAAACGAGGCCTCAGGGGTTCGTGTGTTAATTGATATAACAACTAGTTTTGGTTAATCTTTTTTTTCAACTATACGAGTGGATTCCTAATTATTTGTTTCTTTTGGCGTTTATCCAATCATATTAAGGTGGAATAGGAGCAAAAATTATATTGGTGCAGTTTGTTATGGAAGTATGGGATATTTTAACCTATCTGTCTTTCTGTACGAATCTGGCTTGCTAGCGTGACAACAATTCCATCACGAAGAATACTATATGGTAGAAATGATCAAATGCATTTAAAATATGTTTACTCAATTTTACAATTACTTCAACAACTTCTGCACTTTTTGTCACTTTTTCCTTGCGTTAAGACCTAGATTACTTGGTGAAAAAAAAAGGATTTCACTAGAATGGCCGAGCATACTCTGATTAAATTTATTATAATGTTTATATATGTAGATGAACATGACTTTCTTGTGTGTGTGTGTGTGTGTGTGTGTGTGTGTGTGTGTTTGCCAATTGAAATCGAATGGCCCTATTCTGGCATATGCAAATTGTATCCATTTTGGTGTCATTGAGTGGCAATACGGCTTTGCGACAAGATAAAATGAAGTTACCCTGCGTTATTTAAACTCGATAAAGTATTTTCCCCCAATTACACCCTATCACTACTTTTAATCTCATAACACTGATCCTCGTTACAGCGATCCTCAGTCTAACACATGTGACGGTACCACGGAATGAGACAGTACACCCGATGAAAATGTGACGTTTGTATGTGACGTAATCTTAAGATTCTGTTTAATACCATTCACGTTTGGATTTATTGAACTAATTCGATGCCAAATTGAATCAAGAATATGTGGGCAATATTGAATCAAGATGGGGCAAGATTCAATCAAGAAGATGGGGGCAAGATTCAGTCAAGAAGATGGGGGCTGGGGCAAGATTGAATCAAGAAGATGGGGACAAGGTTAAATCAAGAAGATGGGGACAGGTTAAATCAAGGAGATGGGGTAAGATTTAATCAAGAAAATGGGGGCAAGATTCAATCAAGAAGATGGGGCAAGATTAAATCAAGAAGATGGGGCAAGATTGAATAAAGAAGATTGGGGCAATATTGAATCGAGAAGATGGGGACAGGTTAAATCACGAAGATGGGGTAAGATAAAATCAAGAAGATGGGGGTAAGATTAAATCAAGAAGATGGGGGCAATATTGAAAAAAAAGAAGATGGGGCAAGATTGAATCAAGAAGATGGGGGCAAGGTTAAATCACGAAGATGGGGTAAGATAAAATCAAGAAGATGAGGGTAAGATTAAATCAGAAGATGGGGCAATATTGAATAAAGAAGATGCGGGCAAGATTGAATCAAGAAGATGTGGGCAATGTTAAATCACGAAGATGGGGTAAGATAAAATCAAGAAGATGGGGGTAAGATTAAATCAAGAAGATGGGGCACTATTGAATAAAGAAGATGGGGGCAAGATTGAATCAAGAAGATTGGGACAGGTTAAATCAAGGAGATGGGGTAAGATTAAATCAAGAAGATGGGGGCAAGATTGAATCAAGAAGATGGGGACAGGTTAAATCAAGGAGCTGGGGTAAGATTAAATCAAGAAGATGGGGGTAAGATTAAATCAAGAAGATGGGGGCAAGATTGAATCGAGAAGATGGGAGCAACGTTAAATCAAGAAGATGGGGTAATATCAAATCAAGGAGATGGGGAAAATATTGAATAAAGAAGATGGGGGCAAGACTGAATAAAGAAGATGAGGGAAGGATTAAATCAAGAAGATGAAAGCAAGACTGAATCAAGCAGACGGGGGCAATATTAAATCGAGAAGATGGGGGCAATATTAAACAAAGAAGATGGAGGCAAGATTGAATCAAGAAGATGAGGGCAAGATAGAATCAAGAAGATGGGGCAATTTTGAATCGAGAAGATGAGGGCAAGATTGAATCAAGATGGGGAAATATTGAATAAAGAAGATGGAGGCAATATTGAATAAAGATGGGGGAAAGATTCAATCAAGAAGATGGGGGCTGGGGCAACACTGAATCAAGAAAATGGGGGCAACACTGAATCAAGAAGATGGGGACAAGATTGAATAAAGAAGATGGGGGCAATATTGAATCGAGAAGATGTGGGCAAGGTTAAATCAAGAAGATGGGGATAAGATTAAATCAAGAACATGGGGGCAATATTGAATATAGAAGATAGGGGCAAGATTGAATCAAGAAGATTGGGGCGTGTTAAATCAAGAAGATGGGGTAAGATTGAATCGAGAAGATGGAGGCAAGGTTACGGTAAATCAAGAAGATGGGGATAAGACTAAATCAAGAACATGGGGGCAATATTGAATATAGAAGATAGGGGCAAGATTGAATCAAGAAGATTGGGGCGTTTTAAATCAAGAAGATGGCGTAAGATTGAATCGAGAAGATGGAGGCAAGGTTAAATCAAAAAGATGGGGTAAGATTAAATCAAGCAGATGGAGGCAATATTGAATCAAGAAGATTGGGGCGCTTTAAATCAAGAAGATGGGGTAAGATTGAATCGAGAAGATGGGGGCAAGGTTAAATCAAAAAGATGGGGTAAGATTAAATCAACAAGATGGGGGCAATATTGAATAAAGAAGATGGAACCAATATTGAATCAATAAGATGGGGGCAAGATTGAATCAAGAAGATGGGGACAGGTTAAATCAAGGAGATGGGGTAAGATTTAATCAAGAAAATGGGGGCAATATTGAATCGAGAAGATGGGGGGGGGGGGTAATATTGAATCAGGTAGATGGGGGCAAGATTGAATCAGGTAGATGGGGGCAAGATTACATCAAAAATATGGGGGCAATATTGCATCAAGAAGACTGAGGTAAGACTGATTCAAGAAGACTGAGGTAAGATTGAATGAAGAAGACTGAGGTAAGACTGATTCAAGAAGACTGAGGTAAGACTGAATCAAGAAGACGGAGGCAAGATAGAATCACGAAGATGCAAAATTGGTTTAATTTAACAACTGTTTCAGATACATCCCTATGCACGTGATCTAGACTTGCGCAAGAAACAGTAGCACACTACATCGTGTATTGTATCATTATACACGGTACGAATTTATCAAAGAAGCTACAACACACCTTCACTACAAAGGCCGTCTTTATAACACGGTTTCTTCATAAGGCGTGAAAGGCCATGGACCCCAGTTTAAGTATTAAGTAGAAGAAATTTATGAATTGTGTTCTTTAAGAAGGAACCTTACATGCCTCCCTTCGACAGTGTTATAATGAGGCAGTTTTATACCTTCAAGTCTACATTTCATATTCAAACAGGATTGAGTAGATTGAAATATTCTTCGTTGTGATGCCGCCTCATGCCTGAAATTAACACTACCTGAAATTACGGATTACCTTTATTAAATAATGACACTAAAGCCCCGCGCCATATAAGCTAATATATACAATGACAAGGCTACCAAAATTGTAGAAAAAAAATACTAGAGTAATACGTCCGTTAACAATACAGTTTTGATTCGAAATATTCAACCTGCTACGCTTGCTAGTTTATATATATATATATATATATATATGTGTGTGTGTGTGTGTGTGTGTGTGTGTGTGTGTGTGTTTGTGTGTGTGTGTGTGTGTTTGTGTGTGTGTGTGTGTGTTCGACATTATATATGGCATTATCTTCTGTCAGTATAAATTACATGTTTGTCATACAATGTTGACAATTATTTCAAAGATTTTGTAACTTGACTATATCACTATCTCTTTCAAGGAATCTAAGTGTTATATACAAAAACTTTGTATACTGCTAATTAATTAATTATACAGATTACTGTTATTAAATATTGCAACTTACTGATCGAGAAACATGAAGTTTTCATACACAGTAATATTTGCTTTAGAGGTCAGCTCGATGCAAAAATTATCCGCCCATAACAGGCACATTATTGGAAATAAAAATTAAAAGTGAAACAGATTTTAAGCAGCCACCTTTCTCGGGAGTCGACATTTTCTCCTTTTGCAGGTGTCGTTAATTAGCACATGAAAGTAAGTAAAGTATACCTGTTCATCTAATACACAAAATTATAGTTATTCTTACCTTGCTAAAAGAATTCTCTACCTCCAGAGTAATATCGAACAAACATTTCAAGGCAGCTGGTTGAAGCAAATGTCATAATGGTCATGGGTTCCAGCGCATGCCCAGTGGATTGTGGGAAGGCTATCTATATTGAATAGATGTCTCTTTAGTGCCAGATATACACCAGATTGTCTAGCGCTATGAACATACTAACATTATACCAGACGTTAAATGGTGACAGGTCAAGAGAGGAAAAGGTCAACCAAGATGTTTCAAAAGGTAGGCGACTGATCAAGACAGACCAACATCGATTTATTAATAGCCATCTTTGATACAAAACACAATTGGAGTGGTAGATTGGGTTGTGTTGGCATTTAGTGGGAGGGACCTATTTGTTGTAGTTATTTGTGTGAAATGTAAATATTCAATGACACTATGAAAAATCAGACACTGGCTGTATATGAGAGGTGAGGTTACGCATAGTTTTATTTAATGAACCTGATTATGTTTCACCGCAAATTAGGTACTGCCAAAGCCTGTTTCGATTATTACACGAGACAATAAACGCAAACATCCATAATTTCATTGCTGACGTCATCCCTGGGATAAGCCAATCAAAAGTCGATACAATCTCATTTGAAGACTTGTAGTTAGCCTATAAATTACTCCATCCTCATCGTGCAGCTTAAGCTCGCTGACTTTTGCTTCCGATGCACGTTTTCGCATGAGAGCGTTAATACTGAATTCCCTAATTGTAAAGATTGGATAAAGTCTAGGTTAAACTTACACTTTCACCTACTGGAAACAGTGGTGTTGCTTTGGGGGTATTCCGCGTTTTAACACACACTAGACTAAACTTGACCACCAGTAAAACTTGAAAAGGAAGAACCCGGTAAAACCCCGGTAAGAACCACCGCCCTACGGGAAACTACTGGCAAGAGTTATCACATATCCATACTGGCTTGGGCAGAGAGTCGAACCCACACGGATAGAGGTTAGATAGCAGTTGTCGGTAAAGATTAACGATTTATGCCACACGAATAGAGGTTAGATAGCAGTTGTCGGTAAAGATGAACTCTTTATGCCACTCTGCCACCCCTTCAATCACAATTAGAACACTGGTAGTATTGTTGGTCATTATCAGACTCAAACATTATCGATTCAATAATGACAGTCTTATGGCATCGTGATAAAGTAACACATCGATTATCCTTAAATATGAGACTCAAACATTATCGAGTCAATAATGACAGTCTTATGGCATCGTGATAAAGTAACACATCGATTATCCTTAAATTATTTAGCCGTTCTTTCATACTTGAGCAATATAATATATCCGTACAAATTGCTAAAACAAAATCTCTTCTCTCCATGTTAGATTTGACTTCTTCACTCTGATGTAGAGACCTATAGGCCATGAAAATCACCATCCATAGGCCATGAAAATCAACATCCATAGGCCATGAAAATCAACATCCATAGGCCATGAAAATCACCATCCATAGGCCATGAAAATCACCATCCATAGGCCATGAAAATCAACATCCATTTCCTCACAAAGGTTTTTATTTTCTTATCATTCACGCCTCTCATACATCGTGGATTGTGGATGCAAATATTCCTTAATCTGGATTTTAGGAAATGTTTCAAGTATTTTATAGCTTTCTGAGACTGACATATATGTGTGTCCGTAATCATATAATATGTTATAAGTGTTTTATAACTGCCATGCCCTTGCAAACTGTTGTATTAAATGTGCAAAATGTTTCATTAGCATTTTATTCTCGACCTATTTCGTTACCAACGATATGTATATATATTGCAGCCTTTATGTCACTGACAAACTCCATATTTAAATGTATATTGATATATCACTGACAAACTCCATATTTAAAGGTATATTGATATATCACTGACAAACTCCATATTTAAAGGTATATTGATCGTGAAAAAAGTTTTCTAATGGTGGATTAATTCATCGATCGGGTTCATTCATCAAGACAGAAATTCACAGGCACAAAATCAAAGAAGAGTGGTTAAGGTTGGTCAATAATAAACAAAATCAAAGAAGAGTGGTTAAGGTCGGTCAATAATAAACTAAATCAAAGAAGAGTGGTTAAGGTTGGTCAATAATAAACAAAATCAAAGAAGAGTGGTTAAGGTTGGTCAATAATAAACAAAATCAAAGAAGAGTGGTTAAGGTTGGTCAATAATAAACAATATCAAAGAAGAGTGGTTAAGGTTGGTCAATAATAAACAATATCAAAGAAGAGTGGTTAAGGTTGGTCAATAATAAACAAAATCAAAGAAGAGTGGTTAAGGTTGGTCAATAATAAACAATATCAAAGAAGAGTGGTTAAGGTTGGTCAATAATAAACAATATCAAAGAAGAGTGGTTAAGGTTGGTCAATAATAAACAATATCAAAGAAGAGTGGTTAAGGTTGGTCAATAATAAACAATATCAAAGAAGAGTGGTTAAGGTTGGTCAATAATAAACAAAATCAAAGAAGAGTGGTTAAGGTTGGTCAATAATAAACAATATCAAAGAAGAGTGGTTAAGGTTGGTCAATAATAAACAAAATCAAAGAAGAGTGGTTAAGGTTGGTCAATAATAAACAAAATCAAAGAAGAGTGGTTAAGGTTGGTCAATAATAAACAATATCAAAGAAGAGTGGTTAAGGTTGGTCAATAATAAACAATATCAAAGAAGAGTGGTTAAGGTTGGTCAATAATAAACAATATCAAAGAAGAGTGGTTAAGGTTGGTCAATAATAAACAATATCAAAGAAGAGTGGTTAAGGTTGGTCAATAATAAACAATATCAAAGAAGAGTGATTAAGGTTGGTCAATAAAAATGAACTGCTATTCATTGTGTATAATTAAGGAGCTATTTATGGTCATGAGGTGATTACAACCACACTAAGACTGCATTCTGCAGTGCCATCTAAACGTCAGGGTACCACATAACTAACAAAATGCCATCTAAATGTCAGGGTACCACATAACTAACAAAATGCCATCTAAATGTCAGGGTACCACATAACTAACAAAATGCCATCTAAATGTCAGGGTACCACATAACTAACAAAATGCCATCTTTTTAATGGCATGGTGCAACCTTAATGTCAGGTGCAATCTAAATATCACTGTACTATATTAATTTGTTAATGTCATGGTGCAGTCTAAAGGTCACTGTACCATGTTAATGTCAGGGTGCAATCTAAATGTCACTGTACAATGTTAATGTCTGGGAGCCATGGAAATATCAGGCTGGTGCATGGTGCAGTCTAAAGGTCACTGTACCATGTTAATGTCATGGTGCAGTCTAAAGGTCACTGTACCATATTAATGTCAGGGTGCAATCTAAATGTCACTGTACAATGTTAATGTCTGGGAGCCATGGAAATATCAGGCTGGTGCATGGTGCAGTCTAAAGGTCACTGTACCATGTTAATGTCATGGTGCAGTCTAAAGATCACTGTACCATGTTAATGTCACGGTCCAGTTTAAAGTTCATTGTACCATGTTAATGTCATGGTTCAGTCTAAAGGTCACTGTACTATATTAATTTCATGGTGCAGTCTAAAGGTCACTGTACCATGTTAATGTCATGGTGCAGTCTAAAGGTCACTGTACCTTGTTAATGTCAGGGTGCAGTCTAAAGGTCACTGTACCTTGTTAATGTCATGGTTCAGTCTAAAGGTCACTGTACTATATTAATTTCATGGTGCAGTCTAAAGGTCACTGTACCTTGTTAATGTCATGGTGCAGTCTAAAGGTCACTGTACCATGTTAATGTCAGGGTGCAATCTAAATGTCACTGTACAATGTTAATGTCTGGGAGCCATGGAAATATCAGGCTACCATATAAATTAGTGTGCGGCCATCTTAATGTCTGGGTAGGTTACCCCATAAATGGTATGGAACTATGAAAAAGTCAGCGTGCCGTATGAATGTCACTGTTGATTGCTGATACGATTCTATGACTCTAAGCAACTTAAAAGAGCGAAAATTAACAAGTTTTGGAATTTATTTACCTAGAATAAAAAATTTAAATTTTAAAATTAAAAAGAACTTAACATATTATGAATGAAATCCCAAATAGTCAGAACGTTTCAATCATAAATTCTAATGAATAAAGTTCTAATTAAATTCCACTGGTGTTCCCCCCAAAAAGATGAAACTCTTAATGTATGTATTTACCTGTAGTGGTCTGTGATGTGGAGATGTGCTAGCAGTCTTTTGATATCTCACAATAATATAATCAAAGATGTCGTTATCTGAATTCGCTATAGTTACAGGTGAATTTTTCAGTCGAAGAACAGTATAGATGAGCACTTTGTATTTCCGGTAAATAATAATTTGAATAAATAATTCCATCCGAATGACATATTAAACATAATAATAAGATATGTCCTGCCTCAAATATTAAATGCAAACAATGTAATATTTCTCACGAAAACAACATTATATAAGTAGCTAAGACACAAAATACAACCAGGAAGAGTGTCAAAAGCTTATTTCTAGAAATTTCTAAATTGTCAGCAAGATTCAATATGTTACTAAAATAATAATAAAGAATATAATAAAACCAGATAGACCAGGTTATTCCATGCGATGAGTTCTAGACGCAATTGAACATGTTTACATTAATAATAATCTGATAACTGAATCGACTATCGCAGGAAAAATATTAGCTATGTATTTATTTGTCCACAAAACAAATGTTATTAGTCAAGTACGACATGAATGTATGGACAAGGTTAATTCTGAAATACATTTATACGTAACATATACTCATAAAGGAACAAAAACTTCAAAACAATTCAAATTAAATATAATTAACATTGCCATGTAAATGCTCGGATTCCATGCAAACGTCAGGTAAATGCTAGGGTTGCAAATTTCAGGGTGCCATGTAACTATCAGTGTGCTACCTAAATGTCAGGGTAAAGTGCCTTCTAAATGTCAGGGCGCCATGCGAATGTCAGTTACAATGTTAAGGTCAGGATGGGTGATATAAGGCGCAAAGTAAATCTCAGTATGCAATGTAACTGTCAATGTGCTACCAAATTGTCAGTGCGAGTGTAAATGTTAGGCTGCCATCTAACTATCAGTGTACTATCTAAATGCCTGGGTTCCATTCAAATGTAAGAGTACAATCTAAATGTCAGGGTGCCGTCTAAAGGACACAAGTGTGCCATGCAAATGGCATGGGTACAATATAAAGGGCAAGTATTCAAGTAAATGGCATGGTACAATATAACGGGAAAGTAGCCATGTAAATGGCACGGTACAATAAAAAGGGCAAAGTGCCATGTAAATGGCATGGTACAATAAAAGGGCAAAGTGCCATGTAAATGGCATGGTACAATATAACGGCAAGTAGCCATATAAATGGCATGGTTCAATATAAAGGGCAAGTAGCCATGTAAATGGCTTGGTTCAATATAAAGGGAAAGTAGCCATGTAAATGGCATGGTACAATATAAAGGGCAAGTAGCCATGTAAATGGCACGGTACAATAAAAAGGGCAAAGTGCCATGTAAATGGCATGGTTCAATATAAAGGGAAAGTAGCCATGTAAATGGCATGGTTCAATATAAAGGGCAAGTAGCCATATAAATGGCATGGTTCAATATAAAGGGCAAGTAGCCATGTAAATGGCATGGTTCAATATAAAGGGAAAGTAGCCATGTAAATGGCATCGTACAATATAAAGGGCAAAGTGCCATGTAAATGGCATGGTACAATATAAAGGCAAGTAGCCATATAAATGGCATGGTACAATATAAAGGGCAAGTAGCCATGTAAATGGCATGGTACAATATAAAGGGCAAAGTGCCATGTAAATGACATGGCACAATATAAGAGCAAGTAGCCATGTAAATGGCATGGTACAATAAAAGAGCAAGTAGCCATGTAAATGGCATGGTACAATATAAAGGGCAAGTATTCAAGTAAATGGCATGGTACAATATAAAGGCAAAGTGCCATGTAAATGGCATGGTACAATATAAAGGGCAAGTAGCCATGTAAATGGCATGGTACAATATAAAGGGCAAAGTGCCATGTAAATGGCATGGTACAATATAAAGGGCAAGTAGTAATGTAAATGACATGGTACAATATAAGAGCAAGCAGCCATGTAAATGGCATGGTACAATATAAAGGGCAAAGTGTCATGTAAATGGCATGGTACAATATAAAGGGCAAGTAGCCATGTAAATGGCATGGTACAATATAAAGGGCAAGTAGCCATGTAAATGGCATGGTACAATATAAAGGGCAAGTAGCCATGTAAATGGCATGGTACAATATAAAGGGCAAGTAGCCATGTAAATGGCATGGTACAATATAAAGGGCAAGTAGCCATGTAAATGGCATGGTACAATATAAAGGGCAAAGTGCCATGTAAATGGCATGGTACAACATAAAGGGCAAGTAGCCATGTAAATGGCATGGTACAATATAAAGGGCAACGTGCCATGTAAATGGCATGGTACAATATAAAGGGCAAAGTGCCATGTAAATGGCATGGTACAATATAAAGGGCAAGTAGCAATGTAAATGGCATGGTACAATATAAAGGGCAAAGTGCCATGTAAATGGCATGGTACAATATAAAGGGCAAGTAGCCATGTAAATGGCATGGTACAATATAACGGCAAGTAGCCATATAAATGGCATGGTACAATATAAAGGGAAAGTAGCCATGTAAATGGCGTGGTACAATATAAAGGGCAAGTAGCCATGTAAATGGCATGGTACAATATAAAGGGCAAGTAGCCATGTAAATGGCACGGTACAATAAAAAGGGCAAAGTGCCATGTAAATGGCATGGTACAATATAAAGGGCAAGTAGCCATGTAAATGGCATGGTACAATATAAAGGCAAGTAGCCATATAAATGGCATGGTACAATATAAAGGGCAAGTAGTCATGTAAATGGCATGGTACAATATAAAGGGCAAAGTGCCATGTAAATGACATGGTACAATATAAAGGGCAAGTAGCCATGTAAATGGCATGATACAATATAAAGGGCAAAGTACCATGTAAATGGCATGGTACAATATAAAGGGCAAAGTGCCATGTAAATGG
Organism: Unio pictorum; assembly: GCA_030141615.1. Classification (NCBI taxonomy): domain Eukaryota; kingdom Metazoa; phylum Mollusca; class Bivalvia; order Unionida; family Unionidae; genus Unio; species Unio pictorum. The sequence continues at coordinate 669,055 of JARLTB010000003.1, forward strand.
CATGGCTCAATATAAAGGGAAAGTAGCCATGTAAATGGCATGGTACAATATAAAGGGAAAATAGTCGTGTAAATGGCATGGTACAATATAAAGGGCAAAGTGCCATATAAATGACATAGTACAATATAAAGGGCAAGTAACCATGTAATTGGCATGGTACAATATAAAAGGCAAGTAGCCATGTAAATGGCATGGTAAAATATAAAGGGCAAGTAGCCATGTAAATGGCATGGTAAAATATAAAGGGCAAGTAGTCGTGTAAATGGCATGGTACAATATAAAGGGCAAAGTGCCATATAAATGACATGGTAAAATATAAAGAGCAAGTAGCCATGTAAATGGCATGGTACAATATAAAAGGCAAGTAGCCATGTAAATGGCATGGTACAGTATAAAGGGAAAGCAGCCATGTAAATGGCATGGTTCAATATAAAGGGCAAGTAGCCATGTAAATGGCATGGTACAATATAAAGGGCCAGCAGTCAAGTAAATGGAATGGTACAATATAAATGGCAAGTAGTCAAGTAAATGGCATGGTACAATATAAAGGGCAGGTAGCCATGTAAATGGCATGGTACAATATAAAGGGCAAGTAGTAATGTAAATGACATGGTACAATATAAAAGAAAGTAGCCATGTAAATGGCATGGTAGAATATAAAGGGCAAGTAGCCATGTAAATATCATGGTACAATATAAAGGGCAAAGTGCCATGTAAATGACATGGTACAATATAAAGGGCACGTAGCCATGTAAATGGCATGGTACAATATAAAGGGCAAAGTTCCATGTAAATGGCATGGTACAATATAAGAGCAAGTAGCCATGTAAATGGCATGGTACAATAAAAGAGCAAGTAGCCATGTAAATGGCATCGTACAATATAAAGGGCAAGTAGCCATGTAAATGGCATGGTACAATATAAAGGGCAAGTAGCCATGTAAATGGCATGGTACAATATAAAGGGCAAGTAGCCATGTAAATGGCATGGTACAATATAAAGGGCAAGTAGCCATGTAAATGGCATGGTACAATATAAAGGGCAAAGTGTCATGTAAATGGCATGGTACAATATAAAGGTCAAAGTGCCATGTAAATGACCTGGTAAAATATAAAGGGCAAAGTGCCATGTAAATGGCATGGTACAATATAAGAGCAAGTAGCCATGTAAATGGCATGGAACAATAAAAGAGCAAGTAGCCATGTAAATGGCATGGTACAATATAAAGGGCAAGTAGCCATGTAAATGGCATGGTACAATATAAAGGGCAAAGTGAAATGTAAATGGCATGGTACAATATAAGAGCAAGTAGCCATGTAAATGGCATGGTACAATAAAAGAGCAAGTAGCCATGTAAATGGCATGGTACAATATAAAGGGCAAGTAGCCATGTAAATGGCATGGTACAATATAAAGGGCAAAGTGAAATGTAAATGGCATGGTACAATATAAAGGGCAAAGTGCCATGTAAATGGCATGGTACAATATAAAGGGCAACGTGCCATGTAAATGGCATGGTACAATATAAAGGGCAAGTAGCCATGTAAATGGCACGGTACAATAAAAAGGGCAAGTAGCCATGTAAATGGCATGGTTCAATATAAAGGGAAAGTAGCCATGTAAATGGCATGGTACAATATAAAGGGCAAAGTGCCATGTAAATGGCATGGTACAATAAAAGAGCAAGTAGCCATGTAAATGGCATGGTACAATATAAAGGGCAAGTAGCCATGTAAATGGCATGGTAAAATATAAAGGGCAAAGTGCCATGTAAATGGCATGGTACAATATAAGAGCAAGTAGCCATGTAAATGGCATGGTACAATAAAAGAGCAAGTAGCCATGTAAATGGCATGGTACAATATAAAGGGCAAGTAGCCATGTAAATGGCATGGTACAATATAAAGGGCAAAGTGAAATGTAAATGGCATGGTACAATATAAAGGGCAAAGTGCCATGTAAATGGCATGGTACAATATAAAGGGCAACGTGCCATGTAAATGGCATGGTACAATATAAAGGGCAAGTAGCCATGTAAATGGCACGGTACAATAAAAAGGGCAAGTAGCCATGTAAATGGCATGGTTCAATATAAAGGGAAAGTAGCCATGTAAATGGCATTGTACAATATAAAGGGCAAAGTGCCATGTAAATGGCATGGTACAATATAAAGGCAAGTAGCCATATAAATGGCATGGTACAATATAAAGGGCAAGTAGCCATGTAAATGGCATGGTACAATATAAAGGGCAAAGTGCCATTTAAATGACATGGCACAATATAAGAGCAAGTAGCCATGTAAATGGCATGGTAAAATAAAAGAGCAAGTAGCCATGTAAATGGCATGGTACAATATAAAGGGCAAGTATTCAAGTAAATGGCATGGTACAATATAAAGGCAAAGTGCCATGTAAATGGCATGGTACAATATAAAGGGCAAGTAGCCATGTAAATGGCATGGTACAATATAAAGGGCAAAGTGCCATGTAAATGGCATGGTACAATATAAAGGGCAAGTAGTAATGTAAATGACAGGCTACAATATAAGAGCAAGCAGCCATGTAAATGGCATGGTACAATATAAAGGGCAAAGTGTCATGTAAATGGCATGGTACAATATAAAGGGCAAGTAGCCATGTAAATGGCATGGTACAATATAAAGGGCAAGTAGCCATGTAAATGGCATGGTACAATATAAAGGGCAAGTAGCCATGTAAATGGCATGGTACAATATAAAGGGCAAGTAGCCATGTAAATGGCATGGTACAATATAAAGGGCAAGTAACCATGTAAATGGCATGGTACAATATAAAGGGCAAAGTGCCATGTAAATGGCATGGTACAACATAAAGGGCAAGTAGCCATGTAAATGGCATGGTACAATATAAAGGGCAACGTGCCATGTAAATGGCATGGTACAATATAAAGGGCAAAGTGTAATGTAAATGGCATGGTACAATATAAAGGGCAAGTAGCCATGTAAATGGCATGGTACAATATAAAGGGCAAAGTGCCATGTAAATGGCATGGTACAATATAAAGGGCAAGTAGCCATGTAAATGGCATGGTACAATATAACGGCAAGTAGCCATATAAATGGCATGGTACAATATAAAGGGAAAGTAGCCATGTAAATGGCGTGGTACAATATAAAGGGCAAGTAGCCATGTAAATGGCATGGTACAATATAAAGGGCAAGTAGCCATGTAAATGGCACGGTACAATAAAAAGGGCAAAGTGCCATGTAAATGGCATGGTACAATATAAAGGGCAAGTAGCCATGTAAATGGCATGGTACAATATAAAGGCAAGTAGCCATATAAATGGCATGGTACAATATAAAGGGCAAGTAGTCATGTAAATGGCATGGTACAATATAAAGGGAAAGTAGCCATGTAAATGGCATGGTAAAATATAAAGGGCAAGTAGTCGTGTAAATGGCATGGTACAATATAAAGGGCAAAGTGCCATATAAATGACATGGTAAAATATAAAGAGCAAGTAGCCATGTAAATGGCATGGTACAATATAAAGGGCAAGTAGCCATGTAAATGGCATGGTACAATATAAAGGTCAAAGTGCCATGTAAATGACCGGGTAAAATATAAAGGGCAAAGTGCCATGTAAATGGCATGGTACAATATAAGAGCAAGTAGCCATGTAAATGGCATGGAACAATAAAAGAGCAAGTAGCCATGTAAATGGCATGGTACAATATAAAGGGCAAGTAGCCATGTAAATGGCATGGTACAATATAAAGGGCAAAGTGAAATGTAAATGGCATGGTACAATATAAGAGCAAGTAGCCATGTAAATGGCATGGTACAATAAAAGAGCAAGTAGCCATGTAAATGGCATGGTACAATATAAAGGGCAAGTAGCCATGTAAATGGCATGGTACAATATAAAGGGCAAAGTGAAATGTAAATGGCATGGTACAATATAAAGGGCAAAGTGCCATGTAAATGGCATGGTACAATATAAAGGGCAACGTGCCATGTAAATGGCATGGTACAATATAAAGGGCAAGTAGCCATGTAAATGGCACGGTACAATAAAAAGGGCAAGTAGCCATGTAAATGGCATGGTTCAATATAAAGGGAAAGTAGCCATGTAAATGGCATGGTACAATATAAAGGGCAAAGTGCCATGTAAATGGCATGGTACAATAAAAGAGCAAGTAGCCATGTAAATGGCATGGTACAATATAAAGGGCAAGTAGCCATGTAAATGGCATGGTAAAATATAAAGGGCAAAGTGCCATGTAAATGGCATGGTACAATATAAGAGCAAGTAGCCATGTAAATGGCATGGTACAATAAAAGAGCAAGTAGCCATGTAAATGGCATGGTACAATATAAAGGGCAAGTAGCCATGTAAATGGCATGGTACAATATAAAGGGCAAAGTGAAATGTAAATGGCATGGTACAATATAAAGGGCAAAGTGCCATGTAAATGGCATGGTACAATATAAAGGGCAACGTGCCATGTAAATGGCATGGTACAATATAAAGGGCAAGTAGCCATGTAAATGGCACGGTACAATAAAAAGGGCAAGTAGCCATGTAAATGGCATGGTTCAATATAAAGGGAAAGTAGCCATGTAAATGGCATGGTACAATATAAAGGGCAAAGTGCCATGTAAATGGCATGGTACAATATAAAGGCAAGTAGCCATATAAATGGCATGGTACAATATAAAGGGCAAGTAGCCATGTAAATGGCATGGTACAATATAAAGGGCAAAGTGCCATTTAAATGACATGGCACAATATAAGAGCAAGTAGCCATGTAAATGGCATGGTAAAATAAAAGAGCAAGTAGCCATGTAAATGGCATGGTACAATATAAAGGGCAAGTATTCAAGTAAATGGCATGGCACAATATAAAGGCAAAGTGCCATGTAAATGGCATGGTACAATATAAAGGGCAAGTAGCCATGTAAATGGCATGGTACAATATAAAGGGCAAAGTGCCATGTAAATGGCATGGTACAATATAAAGGGCAAGTAGTAATGTAAATGACAGGCTACAATATAAGAGCAAGCAGCCATGTAAATGGCATGGTACAATATAAAGGGCAAAGTGTCATGTAAATGGCATGGTACAATATAAAGGGCAAGTAGCCATGTAAATGGCATGGTACAATATAAAGGGCAAGTAGCCATGTAAATGGCATGGTACAATATAAAGGGCAAGTAGCCATGTAAATGGCATGGTACAATATAAAGGGCAAGTAGCCATGTAAATGGCATGGTACAATATAAAGGGCAAGTAGCCATGTAAATGGCATGGTACAATATAAAGGGCAAAGTGCCATGTAAATGGCATGGTACAACATAAAGGGCAAGTAGCCATGTAAATGGCATGGTACAATATAAAGGGCAACGTGCCATGTAAATGGCATGGTACAATATAAAGGGCAAAGTGCCATGTAAATGGCATGGTACAATATAAAGGGCAAGTAGCCATGTAAATGGCATGGTACAATATAAAGGGCAAAGTGCCATGTAAATGGCATGGTACAATATAAAGGGCAAGTAGCCATGTAAATGGCATGGTACAATATAACGGCAAGTAGCCATATAAATGGCATGGTACAATATAAAGGGAAAGTAGCCATGTAAATGGCGTGGTACAATATAAAGGGCAAGTAGCCATGTAAATGGCATGGTACAATATAAAGGGCAAGTAGCCATGTAAATGGCACGGTACAATAAAAAGGGCAAAGTGCCATGTAAATGGCATGGTACAATATAAAGGGCAAGTAGCCATGTAAATGGCATGGTACAATATAAAGGCAAGTAGCCATATAAATGGCATGGTACAATATAAAGGGCAAGTTGTCATGTAAATGGCATGGTACAATATAAAGGGCAAAGTGCCATGTAAATGACATGGTACAATATAAAGGGCAAGTAGCCATGTAAATGGCATGATACAATATAAAGGGCAAAGTATCATGTAAATGGCATGGTACAATATAAAGGGCAAAGTGCCATGTAAATGGCATGGCTCAATATTAAGGGAAAGTAGCCATGTAAATGGCATGGTACAATATAAAGGGAAAGTAGCCATGTAAATGGCATGGTAAAATATAAAGGGCAAGTAGTCGTGTAAATGGCATGGTACAATATAAAGGGCAAAGTGCCATATAAATGACATGGTAAAATATAAAGAGCAAGTAGCCATGTAAATGGCATGGTACAATATAAAAGGCAAGTAGCCATGTAAATGGCATGGTACAGTATAAAGGGAAAGCAGCCATGTAAATGGCATGGTTCAATATAAAGGGCAAGTAGCCATGTAAATGGCATGATACAATATAAAGGGCCAGTAGTCAAGTAAATGGAATGGTACAATATAAATGGCAAGTAGTCAAGTAAATGGCATGGTACAATATAAAGGGCAGGTAGCCATGTAAATGGCATGGTACAATATAAAGGGCAAGTAGTAATGTAAATGACATGGTACAATATAAAGGGCAGGTAGCCATGTAAATGGCATGGTACAATATAAAGGGCAAGTAGTAATGTAAATGACATGGTACAATATAAAAGCAAGTAGCCATGTAAATGGCATGGTAGAATATAAAGGGCAAGTAGCCATGTAAATATCATGGTACAATATAAAGGGCAAAGTGCCATGTAAATGACATGGTACAATATAAAGGGCACGTAGCCATGTAAATGGCATGGTACAATATAAAGGGCAAAGTTCCATGTAAATGGCATGGTACAATATAAGAGCAAGTAGCCATGTAAATGGCATGGTACAATAAAAGAGCAAGTAGCCATGTAAATGGCATCGTACAATATAAAGGGCAAGTAGCCATGTAAATGGCATGGTACAATATAAAGGGCAAGTAGCCATGTAAATGGCATGGTACAATATAAAGGGCAAGTAGCCATGTAAATGGCATGGTACAATATAAAGGGCAAGTAGCCATGTAAATGGCATGGTACAATATAAAGGGCAAAGTGTCATGTAAATGGCATGGTACAATATAAAGGGCAAAGTGAAATGTAAATGGCATGGTACAATATAAAGGTCAAAGTGCCATGTAAATGACATGGTAAAATATAAAGGGCAAAGTGCCATGTAAATGGCATGGTACAATATAAGAGCAAGTAGCCATGTAAATGGCATGGTACAATAAAAGAGCAAGTAGCCATGTAAATGGCATGGTACAATATAAAGGGCAAGTAGCCATGTAAATGGCATGGTACAATATAAAGGGCAAAGTGAAATGTAAATGGCATGGTACAATATAAAGGGCAAAGTGCCATGTAAATGGCATGGTACAATATAAAGGGCAACGTGCCATGTAAATGGCATGGTACAATATAAAGGGCAAAGTGAAATGTAAATGACATGGTAAAATATAAAGGGCAAAGTGCCATGTAAATGGCATGGTACAATATAAAGGGCAAAGTGCCATGTAAATGGCATGGTACAATATAAAGGGTATGTGGCCATGTAAATGACATGGTACAATATAAAGGGCAAAGTGCCATGTAAATGGCATGGTACAATATAAGAGCAAGTAGCCATGTAAATGGCATGGTACAATATAAGAGCAAGTAGCCATGTAAATGGCATGGTACAATAAAAGAGCAAGTAGCCATGTAAATGGCATGGTACAATATAAAGGGCAAAGTGCTATGTAAATGGCATGGTTCAATATAAAGGGCAAGTAGCCATGTAAATGGCATGGTACACTATAAAGGGCATGTGGCCATGTAAATGACATGGTACAATATAAAGGGCAAGTAGCCATGTAAATGGCATGGTACAATATAAAGGGAAAGTAGGCATGTAAATGGCATGGTTCAATCTAAAGGGCAAAGTGTCATGTAAATGGCATGGTACAATCAAAAGGGCAAAGTGCCATGCAAATATCAATGTGCCATCTAAATATAAACGTTTTATCTAACTGACAGTGAGCCATGTAAATATCAGCGTGCCATGTCAATATCAGCGTGCCATGTTATTGTCTGGGTTCCATCTAATTGTCACGTTGCCATCTAACTGACATAATATCATCTACATATCCACGTGTTGTCATATAAACGGTAGGGCGCCTGTTATCCACAAAATCTTTGAGAAAATTATTCATTAACGTTTGGTAACTTGGCTCGAACATACTAATTCTAGTTCACAACAACATGGTTGCCAAAAGGTTTAGGCTGCACAACAGCGAGTTTTGTGCTGTTGCAATCAGTACAATATAATGTAAACATGGGATCACGGGTTTTCGCTGCGTTTCTTGATACATAAAAGGCATTTCATACCGTGTGGCACAAAGGACTGCTTTTTAAATTATTCGTGTTGGGAATTAAGGGTAAATCCCTTTCATATTTTTTAACAATGATAAAAAATTACAGAGTAAAATTCTTGTCAATGGGTAATTTTCAGATTGGTTCTAAATTGGCGAAGTAGTGACACAAAGGAGTGTTATTTCAAACTTGATGTACACAACAGAGGCGTAGCTAGAGTGTTTGGCGCCCGGGGACAATATTCATTCCCCCCCCCCCCACCTCAACTGTGAAACCCATTATTTTCCTCAATAAAATCACCATTACCCGTTACAACCTATTTCAAAGCACATTTTGGCGCCCCCACTAGTATGGTGCCCGGGGACATATTTAGCCCTCTGCCCCCCCCCACCCCACCCCCAGCTACGCCTCTGGAACACAATATTTATAAATGACTTGCTGCTTCAGTTAGAAAATAGTGGATTTGGAGCAACGATTGGATCCTTAACTGTGGGAAATCCAACTCTAGCTGATGATATTTCACTTTTGGCTATATATCCTAGCAATCTACAAAAGCTTTTAGATATAGCATACGACTACAATAATAAGTGGCGATTCGAGCTTAGTGTCACAAAGTCATACATTATCATTTTCGGTCCTCAATACAAGAATTATATCAATATGAAATGGTATCTTGGCCCGTCATGTTTGCCGGTTACTGATTCGGCAGCACACTTGGGTCACCGGATTAATTCAAAGCTGACGTCGCATGACGCAATACTCGATTCATGCAAGAAAGGAAAAAATGTTTATACGCTCTGTTTGTTTTTGGCATTAAACCGAATGGTTTAAATCTTTTGGTTGCTGCAAATGTAATTGAAAAGGTAATTTTCCTTTCAATGTTTTATGGAAGTGAATTATTGTGTAACATTTCAAAATGTGACTTCGCTTTATTGGATAAAACTCTGAAGCATTTTGCCAAAGATTCACAAAGTTTTCCAACACATACAAGATCAGACATCGCTCTGGGAATGTTGCGATCGACATCAGCGCAGTCGGAAATTGATAGAAGAAAATTGATCTTTTTACACAGATTGCGTTTGGTGCCTAACAATGTACATACTAAACATGTGTTTAACGTTGCGCTATTTCACTTCATTTTGAGAGGATGCATGTCAAGCTACGAGTTAATTTCAAATTTATATTACACCTCAAAGAAGTTTGACTTGCTCGGGTATCTAACTGATTATCTGCATCTTCTGAAATTCCAGATAAACAAATTTGGAAAGAAATTGTTAGGTCGAAAATTGTTGGTCTTGAAAATAGCCTCTGGAGAGTTCTTATGTATAATCAAGCAGATTTTGATAGATTCTCTTCGATACATGAATACTTACGACCTGCCTCAGTGTGGCAGTTGGCTAAAATCAGACAACACACTGTTATTTACATATGTAGCTAAACTATGGGCTGTTGTTTCTCAAACACAGCTCGATATCTGTATTAGATGTGGGAGTGTTTATACAGACTTGATACTTCATTGTTGTGTTAGTTGTCCTTACATGTCGAATTTTAGAAACTCTTTCTGGGATTTCCTTATGGATAAATTTCCACTGAGCCTGCATGCACATTAGGTTATTTAATGCCGAAGATGAGCTGCAACTACAATATCTTCTAGGTCAAAGGTCACAATCAGGTGTAATAGACAAAGAAACCTCCAAGCTATTCGTCTGCAAATATGGTACTGAAACTTGCTAAGTATGCATTTGACGAACACTTTAACTGAAATAGTGTAAATGTCAGTATGTCATGTTAATGTCAGGGTGCCAAGTAAATGTCAGTATGTCATGTTAATGTCAGGGTGCCAAGTAAATGTCAGTATGTCATGTTAATGTCAGGGTGCCAAGTAAATGTCAGTATGTCATGTTAATGTCAGGGTGCCAAGTAAATGTCAGTATGTCATGTTAATGTCAAGGTGCCAAGTAAATGTCAGTATGTCATGTTAATGTCAGGGTGCCAAGTAAATGTCAGTATGTCATGTTAATGTCATGGTGCCAAGTAAATGTCAGTATGTCATGTTAATGTCAGGGTGCCAAGTAAATGTCAGTATGTCATGTTAATGTCGAGGTGCAAAGTAAATGTCAGTATGTCATGTTAATGTCAGGGTGCCAAGTAAATGTCAGTATGTTATGTTAATGTCAGGGTGCCAAGTAAATGTCAGTATGCCATGTTAATGTCAGGGTGCCAAGTAAACGTCAGTATGTCATGTTAATGCCAGGGTGCCGTGTAAACGTCAGTATGTCATGCTAATGCCAGGGTGCCGTGTTAATGTCAGGGTGCGAAGTAAATGTCAGTATGTCATGTTAATGTCAGGATGCCAAGTAAATGTCAGTATGTCATGTTAATGTCAGGGTGCCAAGTAAACGTCAGTATGTCATGCTAATGCCAGGGTGCCGTGTTAATGTCAGGGTGCGAAGTAAATGTCAGTATGTCATGTTAATGTCAGGGTGCCAAGTAAATGTCAGTATGTCATGTTAATGTCAGGGTGCCAAGTAAATATCAGTATGTCATGTTAATGTCAGGGTGCAATCTAAATATTAGGGTGGCAAAATGTCGAATTTAGAGATTTTATGTTTAATTCATGACACATAGCCGTAACTTCTTTTTACCATATAAAAACTACTTTAAATAACCTAGTCATTCTTAATCAGGTATAAAGACCATACAAACACATTATTACAGACATTCTTAAATACAGTTCAGACTTTCTCCAACCCACATATAGAATCAATACAAATACACTAAATTTCTGAAAAGCACTATAGCCTTTCTCCCAACAGATAAAATGATTCCCCACAAATAAACTGCAATATTTCTGAAACATAAATATTCTTTACCAACACACTGCTTCTATAACCATGCATATATATTCTGCAGGGACACACAGCAAGTATTCTTAACAATTGTCACATTGTAAGGATTAACCAGATTTCAACATGTATATGTTAGACCCCGAGACTAATAATTTCGCGCCGTCGATATGTATGAAGGTCAATTCGGCAAACAATGAGGTGTTGAGCCAGTTAATTTACATGGCCATAAAAGTCATAACTGGCCATATTTTGGCAGTCATTTACATAATAATTGCGATCACATTTTTCACAGGTAAGTGATGGAATTTTGTGTTCGGATCAAAGGAACATCAAGTGGAGGTCGTAAATCAACCCTTGACAGACTGTTGGTAGGGGCAGTGTCTGATAATTATATGAATCAGTACCCACTCGGAATTGAGCAAGGCGTGGCCAACATTAGAATCGCAAGCTTAAATATATTATCTTGAGATCTAAACTACAGTAGTCGCTAAAATCATCTTGCGGAAATTATAATGAAAGATACGCAAATCCGACTTCATTCGAAATTGGCGGGAAACTAGTTATTATGGGAATTACAAAAAGCTTCAGTACAGGTCGGTGACTATTTGCTCGACTGTTGTGAAAATATTACGGCAAAGTAATTGTACTTTAACTTTGCAGTATGTAAACTTTATTACGCAGAAGTACCATTTGTAGGGTTTGATTCCTTCGTATTGTTTGAAATACATGCATGTTTTGAGATATGAACAATGTTTATGTAAAGAATTAATATTGTAAGTCCCTATTTGGTTAATTCGTAGTAACCTCGTGCATTTATTCATTTGATATTATAGATTAGAAAAATGTTGCATTATAAACGTTGTATAGTGGTTGCAGTGTGCAACATTAGTTGATAGGGATTTTCTTATTTGTGTCTACTTTGTAGAAGTAGCATGTGTAAGGATATATCAGTGTACACTTTATAGAAGTGCAATGTACAGAAATGCGTTTGATTATGTGATATTGTTCTGTATAAAGAGATTAAGAATATATATATATATATATATATATATATATATATATATATATATATATATATATATATATATATATATATATATATATATATATACCGTGTACGCATATCAGAGTGAATTATATTTTGATGGGCACGAATGCATGACCAAAGAAAGTAATGGCTTATCTGATGATATTGTTGTTTAGTATGAGTTAATATGCTATGCTATGTGTGTTAATACAGGAAGCTTTTAGGGACCAGAGAACTGTAGGAGATAGAGGGAAATACCCCCGTGCAGTTGGTCCGAGTCTCTGGGAGACAAATGAAAAGGAAGAACGGAGAGAGAAGTTAGAAGGACTGGAGGGAATCGGATTACCAGTCCAGATCAAGAACATACAGATAAATAGGAACACAGGAAAGGGGGAAAATCTATCACACTAAGTCAGATGATGAAATTGGCCGTCATTTGGTCGAGTGAAAGACGAGTAATAGAGTTTTAACTTGAATTTTACTTCAAAGATGACTGTTATTAAATTATATTAAATTGTTGTTTAATTGAAGTTCACATTTTGAATATTCATTAATTTAACTGTCGGCACCGTTGACTGGAGGCTCGAACCTTTGCATCTCACTACTTCAATGTCTGACAAAAACGAGCCAGGGGTGGGTCTTCTGTAATAATTTAAGAAATATTGGAATCACCCCACCCAAGCTAAATAAAGGAAAAACTCTACACTATTAAAGACTGCTACCCACGTAACTATAATGCCATGCCACTTCATCATTCATGAAACCTCTCAGATACACCTTAGTATTATAACTCTAAATACATTATACTCATAAATAAAGTATACTCATATATGCATTGGGATCTCTTACTTGTACATGAAGATTCATCTCAAGCGCAGTGCAGTCATTCCTAACAAATTCCTCGCTGATACACTGCAAACTTCCGTCACATGTACACTGTATCATTCTTGGGCGTACTTAAATATTCATTGCAAATGCAATGCTATCAGACCTGGCCCTCGGGCCTCGTGCTATTTCGCAATGCAGTGTTTTTGCCTAGGGCCCCGCGCTCATGGCTTGCTGCCTTCAGCACCGCTCATCCTAGGGACAATAATGACTGTTATGATTCTTAAAAAATGATATTATTGTATACATTGTTATGATTCTTACAAAATATATATTAGTGTTTACACTGTTATGATTCTTTAAAAAATGATATTATTGTATACACTGTTATGATTCTTAAAAAAATGATATTATTGTATACACAGTTATGATTCTTAAAAAATGATATTATTGTATACACTGTTATGATTCTTAAAAAATGATATTATTGTATACACTGCTACATCTCATAATCAGCCAGCCACTGATTTAGATAAAAGTTTATTTTTAGAACAGTGCAGCAGGAAGAAAATCTAACGAGGCGGGGGAAATACAGACACGTGCAATATTTTCAAGTTGCTGTTGATGACAGGTGACCGTCACAGGAGAAAGTTGGAGTTTTATGTTATCGTCCTTTAGGTTCAAGTGACGCTTAACGATGGGGTTCCAGGTAGCCAAGTGAACTAAATCGCACTTTCGTCCAATATAGGTATGTCAGAACACTTGCCAGTAGCTTCCAGTGGGTCGGTAGTTCTTTCTGGGGTTTCCTGGGATCTTTCTCCACCATTTTTACTAACCATCAAAGAGCATGCGCTGAGAAGTTGTGGTATACACAAAACAACAATTAATGACAATGAAGTACCAGTGGCAATGAAAAATGTCAGCAACACCTTTCTACCGGCTAAAGGTTTGTGATAATATAGGTTTATTCACCGGTTGAGTATGCATTTCACTGAACATCGATAAGTATCGGTCTATTACTGGACTTGTTTGCCATCTTTACCATTCTGCTGCATTAGATTTAAGCGATCAATACGGTGTCATTGATGACTATCGACAGTCTGTATTGTGAGGAAATCTCAGGTCGTGTATTTTTCCCAGAACTACATAAACAGTTAATTAAGTGCGCCAGTAGGCAATAAACGGATGTCCATGTGCAAACACAATTGCCTGAGTCAAAGTAATTATATTGATTGAGATTTTACGACGCACCATCACTGTAAGGTTATAGAGCGACACAAAAAGTAAGGTCGATTTATGCATGAAAAGTGTTCAGGATCACAGAACGGTAAAAAGACAAACAACAGCAACACAAAGCAAGGAGATGGCGATAATAATAGATGAAGACACCTTATCAAGTTTGATTGTAAATGTCATTTAAAAGGGTAATTATATAATAAAAGCTGTGGTTAAGAGTATACACTGCTTAATAACACTCGTGCATAATAGGCTGCATCAGCTACATTTTAAAATAATTATTAATTTCCTTTTTTTTCTTCAAAATTAATATACAAGGCACATGTACTGTATCAAAAAGATCCTTCAATAGTAGTAGTAACGATCACGTACAGATTGGAGATCCTAAGAGGCATTCCGAAAATCATTCACAATAAAGGGTTCGTTTCAAGAAAGGTACTCGTTGGATCTTCGCCCTTTACTTTGTTTAACCGCAGGTTATGTAAGTACAATATATAAGTATGAACAATTGTAGTTCTTACGACGATTACTTTCTCCGTACGGATCAATCTGTAAGAATAAGGTCATTAGCTAAAGGAGGCCTGACTATATGGGGCTTGTTCTTGATAGCATTATTCCATGTTGCCCGCCATTTACTAAATACGGATTTATTTAGTGTCAGGTGTAAAATCAGTGAAAGGCATTATAATACGGATTTATTTAGTGTCAGGTGTAAAATCAGTGAAAGGCATTTTAAAATCAGATGCTTGTGGAGACAGGTCTTTGTATTGGCAATAGCTCTCTTAATACATTTAACACCGACATGCAATGTAAGCAACTACACAACTTTGTATGACTATAATCAACTACACAACTTTGTATGACTATAATCAACTACATAACTATGTATGACTGGAAGCAACTACACGACTATATAGGACCATAATCAACTAAACAACTATGTATGCCTGTAATAATCTACACAAATATGTATGACTTTAATCTACTACACAACTATATATGATTGTAATCAACTACACAACCAAATATGACTATAACCAACTACACAACTATGCACGACTGTAAGCAACTACACAACTAAGTATAAGTAACATCTACTATACAACTATTTATAACTATAATCAACTACATTAGTATATATGACTGTATTCAATTACACAACTATGTATGACCGTAATCAACTACATAAATATGTATGACTATAATCAACTACACAACTGTATACGTTCTTTGCTAGCTAATCTGGTTTCAGCTAAACATTTATTGATAAATTAAGTTCCACTTTCTTACTGATTTGCCGTGTTAAACCAACAACGAACACAAGCTAATTTTAAATATTATGGACACAAGCTAATTTTAAATATTACGGACACAAGCTAATTTTAAATATTTCGGACACAAGCTAATTTTAAATATTACGGACACAAGGACACAAGCTAATTTTAAATATTACGGACACAAGCTAATTTTAATATTACGGACACAAGCTAATTTTAAATATTACGGACACAAGCTAATTTTAAATATTACGGACACAAGCTAATTTTAAATATTACGGACACAAGCTAATTTTAAATATTACTGACACAAGCTAATTTTAAATATTACGGACACAAGCTAATTTTAAATATTTCGGACACAAGCTAAGTTTAAATATTACGGACACAAGCTAATTTTAAATATTACGGACACAAGCTAATTTTAAATATTTGAATCTGTATAAAATGCAAACATCATTGACGCATTGCTGGTTTACATTAACGAGTGCAATGGGATCGTGTACGTAAAATAAAACTGTAAATGAAATAACTCCATTAACAATTAAAAAGAAATTCGATTTTGTATAAGCTCTTAAAATGCAAAGCTGAAATTTGCTCGATCAATAACAAAAATACTGCAGGAGAGAGAGTTGTATTTTGACGTAGCTTTAAAAAAAATCATATTTGCTACGATGTCTGCAGTCTGGCAGTTTAAAGTGATGTCTAGCGCTGATGCATCAATACAGACATGTTAGCACCCATTAACTAGTCGTAACATTAACCTCTGAGTGCTAAGCATAAAGCGAGGCTAATGTTGTACAATTATTTATAAGTCTTTGGTAAGACTCGGCCAGGGTTCTAACCCACGACTTCCCGCATCCAGGATGAACTCTCTAACCACCGCGAGGTCCGAGAGAGAGAGAGAGAGAGAGAGAGAGAGAGAGAGAGAGAGAGAGAGAGAGAGAGAGAGAGAGAGAGAGAGAGAGAGAGAGAGAGAGAGAGAGAGAGAGAGAATTCAAAATGTTAAACATTAAGACGTTAAAGTTACAACAGTGTTTTATAAAAACCCAAGACAATAATTCCGGAGAGATTCAAGCTCATTTTGCATTTTAAATTGGCCGACAGATAGACACACACACACACACACCCTGACTTTCTGGATTAGGCATGCTGGTAGTATTTTCATGTTTTGAATGAAGTTAGGTATTGAAAAAAAATGACAGATGTTATCATTGTTTCCAGTTTATAATACATAATGTTGCAAGCTGCATGCATTAGCGTACTAACGGGGGAAGAAGAATGAGGGAGGGTACAGTTGCCCCAGACACCAGTGGTCTTGAGGCTGATAAATTGTTTCGAAATGACCACAATTGTTCGTAAATGTGTTACTCTTCAATCTCGATCTTTCATCAAATTACATAATGCACCTGTATGACTAGAATTGGCAAACTTATTTATGCTACCAGCTATGCTTCATTACCTTCAGGAACGAAATGCTACTCTCCCATCGGTGCCCTGCTCCGCCTTCGACACCCCGCTAATCTCGTTCACATCAAAGCGAGTGAGAGGAGTCCAGACATCAATCGATACTATAGCCTGGGCACAAATCGCTTAAAATATACGTCTGTCTTTGAATCCATCAGAAAACCACTAGTAGTTCGATTTATTAAAAGGGGAATTATACTTTTGTAAACGCCTGCAGATGTCGCTAATTATAAATAACGCCAATTTCTTTAATATCGACTTTTGCATTTTGTCAGCTGTGATTTTGTTAGAATTGTGAGTGTATTTCCAGCTGTGTATTGCGTTCGGTAATGATCGACCACTTTAAACTTTCAAACGTTACATCGATTGCTGCTGAAGACTTTTGCTTCTCAAGTTAACTTTATTTGCGTGGTGTTTTATTAATAAAAGAAAAATTACGCGCGGATGCGCCGGAAAAGGATGATTGGATTCGGCGCAAGTTCGTCACATTGATGTGGTCTTACTCTTGTATGCCAATACGCGTTAGATTTTGTTTTGGTTTAAACAAGCTGAATTCGGTAGAGCCGTTTTGTCGAAAAATTAAGTTTTGATATTCACATTTAAACTGTTAATTACATGCCGCATTTGTAAGGTGTTTTTGTACTATGCAATTTGTGGTATTAGTCATCACTTCCATTAATGGGTCTAATGTGGAAATGACATAATAAAACGGTGCTTGACTGTTTTGTGTGAATGATAGAATATCGATGCCAGGGAAAGCCAATGGCATTAAATTGCATGAAAATTGTTGGCGGCCATCCATGAAATGTGTATACGTTATGTAAATGTTAAACGTGCAACACTATTTACCAATGTATTTGAAGTGACTGACAGATGGCATTTTTCGGAACATCTTGCACAGCAAGGCTTCACAGCGCCATGAGAGGTGATGATACAGCAAAAATAGTTCACGATCGACTAGCGGTAAAACCAATAATAAAAAACCACCCACCCTCCAAAGAAACAACAAAACAAACCAAAAAATAAAAAAACGAACGCGATGGCGATCATCATGTAAGAAGGTACTCATCAGCATTAGATGTTATTAGTGTGTTACAATGATAAATATATGATAGAGGCTATAGGGTAATTGTCAGTACACAAGTAACTTAAAAAACACTTAGGAACATGGGCTTCACATAACCTATATTTTGGAACAAGTGTCAACTTCCTTCAAGAAAATTAAAATACAAGAAACATTTACTTGTATCAAAAAGTTCCTTCATCGGCTGAGCCTTGTAGTGACGATCGTTAAAATACTGGAGATCGTAATAGTCCGTCAGAAAGTGCTTTCCAAAATATGTGGAAGATACACTGACGTAAAGTTGATTTACATCAACAACGGAGGTAATTTATCATATACATAAAATAATGATGTAAATGAAAATTAAAGACAAAAAACATAATCCAGACAGTCTGAGCCTGTCTGTCTAGTCAAGAGATGAAATGAGTTAGCTATTCAATCCAAAACGCCCAAGCCCTAGTTTTATAAAAAAAAAAAAAAAAAAAAAAAAAAAAACCACTGTTACAAAGGACGTCTCATAACGTGCGTGATGACAAACATGTGGAATGTGTTTGATGACCAGTCGCGAGCAGTGTTGTTTTTTTTTTTTAAATTCCTAAGACAAACATTTCTTTTGTCAGTCAGAATCTCTGAATTATGTTATATAACTCTTCCCTTTGAAGAATAACTATTTGACATGGATTGGAAGTTCAGCTGTCTCTTTCTCAAAACCGTGCAAAAACATCCGGACAATTTCACCGAGTCGGAATACTGGCCCCTTTGTTTAATACTGATATGGGAGAAAGGTTGAGGTGACCCTTCACAAAGACTTCTCAGGTTTAAATGTGATAAAATCTTAATGCTTAATACATTCAACTGTAAGGTTCAATGCTTATTCAAAACTCGACACATCACATTTTTATTATTTTTATTTTTGTTTATCATTCATAGTATTATTTCATTAAATGAAGCTCTTGCACTTGTTGTTGACGTAAACATAATTGTAAATAATGTATATCGATTAAAATTTCACTAAAACTGTGGAAAAAGTAGTGCTGGTTGGTGAGGCTATATTACATGTTTGTTCGTTTCATACAAACCTGTAACATTAAAAAAAGCCAGGGCAATCAGACTGCCGAAAATTGTAACGAAGATATAAAATTTAGTTTTTCACAATTGGTCCTGATAAATAAATTTCAATATGTTATTAGTGAGATATATTTAGATCAAAAATGAAAACAGCATGTACATGGATTTCGCTCACTATCAAAGTCTAAAACCTAAACCTGAAACAAACTCAATTACCGACTTTAATGAAAACTATTGATTTATATTGGTTAAACGTCTGTGACGTCATAGTCAAGTTATGGGATATAAGGGACAACAGTTTAATAAACAGTTTCATATATGCGTTGACAAGTAAAGAAAACATAATACAATTCCGTCCTGCACGTATTGCAAATAATCTGTTTTATGACCGTGACGATCAAGTGCAAAATGTCTTTTTAAAAATGTCGTTGTTTTCGACTTATCTCAACTTATATAATGTAGTTTGCCCGGGTTTTCAAGCAAGTCATAGAGTATGTATGTATGAAGAGTTCGTCGAAAACACAACATAAACAAAAATTAAACAAAAAAGTATATATAAATGGGTTGTTTTGTTGTCGATTTTATGGGTTTAACGCCATTCTCAGCACATAATAGGCTATACATGGCGACAAGTATATTTTGTGGAATGAAAACCTCTGAAATTACCGCCGACTCACTGGAAGCAACACAAACTGGACTCATGTTACATCGTCTTGATTGGGGCCCAGAGTGGCCGAGTGGCCTAATGCTCTCATCGTTACGGATCACTGCCATCTCGCGTGACTGCGTGGGTTCGATCTAGGGCTCAGCCAATACGGGCATGTGAGAAAGCTTGCCGGTAGCTTGTCGTGGGTTAGTGGTTGTTTCCGTGGTTTTAATGGGCTTTTCCTCCACCATGAACACTGGTCGCCATGTATTGCTTATCGGATGCTGATAAATTGCGTTAAATACTGCATGTATCACAACAATACAACAACAACGTATGCTTGTAATAAAGTTAGTGTGAGAAAAAATCATTTTTTCACTTTGTCACAGTGACCTTGACTTTTGACCACGAGGATTATTCCTTACCCAAACTGCAAGCTATTCACAAGGCTTAGGCGGGGGCCCCGAGTGGTCTAAAGCGCTGTCCGTTACGGACCATTGCCATCTCACCTATGTCTGCGTGTGTTCGAGTCTAAGATTCGGCAAATGTAGTTATGTGAGAAAGCTTGCCAGTAGCTTCTCGTGGGTCGGTGGTTCTTTCCGGGGTTTGTCCGGTTTCTTCCTCCACCATTAATACTGGCCGCCATGTATAGCCTATATTGTGCTGAAAAATGGCGTTAAAACCATAAAAAAACAAGGCTTAGGCGTGGGATATGATATTTAACTAATCTGTTTGTGCAATTCTTATTTTCAGCTGCAGTGACCTTCAAGGTTTGCATCTGAAATCAACGTGCGTCTATTTCTTTTCTCAACTACAAGCTATCCACAGAGTTTGGAAACTGTAGATTGAAGAGAACTAGAGTTCGTGTGCAAAATTAAAATTGGTAACAACTGGGCAGCCAGAAAACAAAACATTACGCATACGGTAATTATGTTATCATTTTGTTCAGTGTTTCTGTATGTCTAAAAGATCATGTAAAATTTTATTTTGTCCAGTTTCACTGCAGTTAATTTGGCAAAAATATATTTCTTTAAAATAGGTCAAAAACATTATAAACGGATATAATGTCCTCTATTGTAGTTAACTAAATTACACCACACTTATGTGCCATTTGGTCGTGATAAAATACTTTTTGATAAAAATGAACTTATAAATGTATATTAAACAGAATGATATAAAATCGAATTACTAGTCACTCGTGATATTCATGTAATATTTTTTTCCGGGGGAGGGGAGGATGGTAAAAATTACAGGTTTACAACTATATTTAGATGGCTGATTTCCATCTATTGATTGTTGTTTTCCTCTGAGAATTCTGACCTCCTCTATCTAAATAATCCGTTTTATTCACAATTTAATGCCATGGATGGTTGAAAAGAAAAGCATGTCTTATATATCTAAATACAAGTCTAAATCTAAGTTAAAAAGAAAAGCATGTTTTATATATCTAAATACAAGTCTAAATCTAAGTTAAAAAGAAAAGCATGTCTTATATATTTAAATACAAGTCTAAATCTAAGTTAAAAAGAAAAGCATGTTTTATATATCTAAATACAAGTCTAAATCTAAAAGTTTATTGTATTAATCGCAGAATATAAATGTCCAGTAAACCAACTCCTTGTACAATCCTTTTGAAGAATAACTATTTGACATGGATTGGAAGTTCAGCTGTCTCTTTCTCAAAACCGTGCAAAAACATCCGGACAATTTCACCGAGTCGGAATACTGGCCCCTTTGTTTGATACTGATATGGGAGAAAGGTTGAGGTGACCCTTCACAAAGACTTCTCAGGTTTAAATGTGATAAAATCTTAATGCTTAATACATTCAACTGTAAGGTTCAATGCTTATTCAAAACTCGACACATCACATTTTTATTATTTTTATTTTTGTTTATCATTTATAGTATTATTTTATTAAATGAAGCTCTTGCACTTGTATTAATATAAATAATACAGAATATAAATGTCCAGTAAACCAACTCCTTGTACAATCCCACAGACAAAAAGTGCAAAAAAGTGACTTAAACATAAAACGGAACAAAATTCACTTAAATGTTAAAAACAAAGTCATTATGACCTACATTCGGTGATACACTGTTGAAGTCACAAGCATAGATCTACATGCAATTTTATCGAACTCTCACCCATGTCCAATAATGTAAACTAAGTGTAAAACAGTTCCCAATTAGGCAAAGACATATACATCAGAGCAACTTAAATTTGGTTTGGTGGTGTTGTAATCACCATGACACACATTTGCTTTGAGGTCCATAATGCTTAGAACCTTACTAAGAGGAAAATCTTTACCAAAGCCAACGATATGAAACTACTGACCTTGACCTTGGAGATAAAACTTTTACTCTCATACATGAAGCAAATTGTACCATGGTCGATCTCTTTTCCTCAAAAAGCTTTTATGACAAAACTAAAAACAAAATTCAGAATGACCTTGCCTTTTCAAATATTCAATGTAGCACATCTAGTTAAAATAAACAAGTCTATTTATCGTCTAAAACTCTTAAAGACAAAAGGGCCAATATGACTGAAACCCAAATGACTGGCATGTGACCTAGGCCTTTACAATTTGACCGCTATGCAAACACAGCTTTTAGTCATGGTATATAGGTGTACCACGTTTTGTACAATTATCTGAAATGGAATTAAAATTAAAGAGCAGAAATAAAAGTGTAACAGAACATTTAAAAATATCACACCATGACCTTGAGATAATACACCCAGTGTGCATCACGTCGAATTTTCTAATGATGACATCAATTTCTGCCAGTATATACTGCTTAACAACAAACAGCTCTAAAGTTACAGAGTGGAGAAAAAAAAAAACAGTGTCATGGACATCAAAGGATTGAACATGATCTTGGTATAAGGACCATGCTCTTGGTATAAGGACCACGATCTTCATATAAGGACCACGATCTTGATATAAGGACCATGACGATCTTTGTCTAAGGACCATGACGATCTTGGTATAAGGACCACGATCTTGGTATAAGGACCACGATCTTGATATAAGGACCACGATCTTCATATAAGGACCACGATCTTGGTATAAGGACCACGATCTTGATACAAGGACCACGATCTTGGTATAAGGACCATGCTCTTGGACCACGATCTTGATATAAGGACCACGATCTTGGTATAAGGACCATGATCTTGGTATAAGGACCACGCTCTTGGACCACGATCTTGATATAAGGACCACGATCTTGGTATCAGGACCACGATCTTGGTATCAGGACCATGATCTTGGTATAAGGACCACGATCTTGGTATAAGGACCATGATCTTGGTATAAGGACCAAGATCTTGATGTAAGGACCACGATCTTGGTATAAGGACCACGCTCTTGATATAAGGACCACAAACATGGTATAAGGATCACACTCTTGATACAAGGACCACGATCTTGTTTAAGGACCATGCTCTTGATATAAGGACCACAAGCATGGTATAAGGATCACACTCTTGATACAAGGACCACGATCTTGTATAAGGACCACGCTCTTGATATAAGGACTACAATCTTGGTATAAGGACCACACTCTTGATATAAGGACCACGCTCTTGGACCACGATCTTGATATAAGGACCACGATGTTGGTATAAGGACCATGATTTTGATATAAGGACCACGCTCTTGGTATCAGGACCATGATCTTGGTATAAGGACCACGATCTTTGTATAAGGACCATGATCTTAATATAAGGACCACGATCTTTGTATAAGGACCACGCTCTTGGACCATGACCTTGATATAAGGACCATGATCTTGGTATAAGGACCATGATCTTGATATAAGGACCATGATCTTGGTATAAGGACCACGATCTTGGTATAAGGACCACGATCTTTGTATAAGGACCAAGATCTTGATATAAGGACCACGATCTTGGTATAAGGACCACGCTCTTGGTATAAGGACCACGATCTTGGTATAAGGACCATGCTCTTGGACCACGATCTTGGTATAAGGACCATGATCTTGGTATAAGGACCACACTCTTGATATAAGGACCACGATCTTTGTATCAGGACCATGATCTTGGTATAAGGACCATGATCTTGCTATAAGGACCACGATCTTGGTATAAGGACCACGATCTTGGTATAAGGACCAAGATCTTGATGTAAGGACCACGATCTTGGTATCAGGACCACGCTCTTGATATAAGGACCACAAGCTTGGTATAAGGACCATACTCTTGATACAAGGACCACGATCTTGGTATAAGGACCATGGTCTTGATATAAGGACCACGATCTTGGTATAAGGACCACGCTCTTGATATAAGGTCCACAATCTTGGTATAAGGACCACGCTCTTGGTATAAGGACCACAATGTTGGTATAAGGACCATGATCTTGGTATAAGGACCATGATCTTGATGTAAGGACCACAATCTTGGTATAAGGACCACGCTCTTGATATAAGGACCACAAGCTTGGTATAAGGACCACACTCTTGATTCAAGGACCACGATCTTGGTATAAGGACCATACTCTTGATATAAGGACCACGATCTTGGTATAAGGACCACGCTCTTGATATAAGGACCACAATCTTGGTATAAAGACCACGCTCTTGGTATAAGGACCACGATGTTGGTATAAGGACCATGATCTTGATATAAGGACCACGATCTTGATATAAGGACTACGATGTTGGTATAAGGACCATGCTCTTGGAGCACGATCTTGATATAAGGACCACGATCTTTGTATAAGGACCATGATCTTGATATAAGGACCACGATCTTGGTATAAGGACCATGATCTTGAT
Source organism: Unio pictorum (assembly GCA_030141615.1). Classification (NCBI taxonomy): domain Eukaryota; kingdom Metazoa; phylum Mollusca; class Bivalvia; order Unionida; family Unionidae; genus Unio; species Unio pictorum. The sequence continues at coordinate 693,596 of JARLTB010000003.1, forward strand.
ATAAGGACCATGATCTTGGTATAAGGACCATAATCTTGGTATCAGGACCATAATCTTGGTATAAGGACCACGATCTTGGTATAAGGACCACGATCTTGGTATAAGGACCATGATCTTGATATAAGGACCACGATCTTGGTATAAGGACCACGTTTTTGGTATAAGGACAACGCTCTTGGAACACGATCTTGATATAAGGACCAAGATATTGGTATAAGGACCATGCTCTTGATATAAGGACTATGATCTTGATGTAAGGACCCACACTGAGGTAGACAACACACCTTCTGATGATGATATAAATGTATAAGATGGCTTAATGCTTATAAGAAGATGGGGAAGTGTGATGGAAACATAAAATATTCAGTGATTACCTTGACTTTGAAAATAGGACCCAAATATGGTACATCATGCATATTCTAGTAATGATGTTTTCTTATGCTGTGATTCAAGTCTATAATGCATATTCTAGTAATGATATTTTCTTATGCTGTGATTCAAGTCTCTAATGCGTATTCTAGTAATGATGTTTTCTTATGCTGTGATTCAAGTCTATCATGTTTCATCCATTAATCTCTAATGCATATTCTAGTAATGATGTTTTCTTATGCTGTGATTCAAGTCTCTAATGCATATTCTAGTAATGATGTTTTCTTATGCTGTGATTCAAGTCTATCATGTTTCATCCATTAATCTCTAATGGCTTCTGAGTTATTGAGGATATATATAACTCATGAAATGTGTCAAAAATTGAGCTGGAACATTGACTATAAAAACATAGGACCCTCAGTATGGCACACAGCACCGATTCTAGTGAGCTGGAACATTGACTATAAAAACACAGGACCCTCAGTATGGCACACAGCACCGATTCTAGTGAGCTGGAACATTGACTATAAAAACATAGGACCTTCAGCATGGCACACAGCACCAATTCTAGTGAGCTGGAACATTGACTATAAAAACATAGGACCCTCAGTATGGCACACAGCACCGATTCTAGTGAGCTGGAACATTGACTATAAAAACATAGGACCCTCACCATGGCACACAAAACATATTCTAGTGATATGATGTGCATGGTGGTGGATGGGTGATGAACTGTTTAGCAGGAGTGTAGAAACAACATTGGAATTCAAAAAATCCTATTCAGTTATGTAGAGCATCTTGTTTCTATGAAAGAAGCAGAAACTCTTGTCTGGGTCACTTGGCTATGGAAGCCTGGGAAGAAAATAAAATCAACAACTAAATTAACAAAAATAAGGCACCCCAAACTATTGGTGTGCTAGACAGCACTGTGAAATTTTACAAAGTAAATTTGAACTATTTAATTATAATAGAGCATGTTAGTTGACATCTTCAATGTAAATTAACAGAATATTAATGCCAGGAATAACTAAAAAAAAAACATTTAGCTTAGGTTTTGATATCATTCACTTTATGATATCAGGATGCTCATAAAGCATGCCTTCTCAAGGGATGAAATCATAAAATTAGCTAATCATGTAAATAAGTCTCAAAAGATGCAGATTTTACCATATTTTCCAATAATGGATATCTACAAATTCTGTATGAAGACACTGAATGGGCAGGCTGAAATTTCAATAACTAATATTTAATGCTAAGAAAAGAAAAAATCAGAGTAACTTTTAATTCAACACTTCCCACTTGCATGATTTTTTGAAATCTCAGCAACATTTATGATAGCCTTAGAATTTAGATACTATATATATATATGTGTACAAGACCCTTCACAACATTATGTGTATAATACCTAACATAACACATTGTGTGTACAAGACCCTTCACAATATTATGTGTGTAAGACCTTACACAACATTATGTGTACAAGACCCTTCACCATATTATGTGTATAATACCTAACATAACATTGTGTGTATAAGATCTTACACAACATTATGTGTATAAGACCCTTCACAACATTATGTGTATAGGACCATACAATAGATATAGAACACCTTAATTAGCTAATGGTACAGAGAATTTCCACTACATAGTTATGTTTCAATGTGACATTGTTAAATTATACATCAGAGTCTGGTGAATGTAAGTATGATGTGATAGTCCAAATACACTAATAAATAAATGTTCTGTAACAAATGATGACCCACTCACTGTACAGCCCATCTTTTATACAGCTAGAAAGAAGAATAAAAAACATTAACTGTGTTTAATCTAAAACTACTTTAAATGGACAGATCACTGGACATATTATTTATTATATTGATTATACATTATGTATAACAATATTATTTATTATATTGATTATACATTATGTATAACAGCCTTCACCTTTCTACACTGCTCATGCACAATATGTAATAAATTTTTCATCTCTGTAACTTCAAGAATCTGTAAAAATGGAAGTTTTGTTCTTTTAAAATGACAAGTCAACAAGCTAATTCTTCAAACAATGAAGCCTTTTATTTTCTCCCTCTTTATACAAATATTAAATATTAGATAGTAACAAAACTAAAATCATACATACAAGTTCATAATATCACAATAAAGATAATGTAAACATCAGTTTGGCTCTGTAATGGAAAGAAATATCAACATTGCAAGAGCTAATACAAAAAAAATAATTAATTTACATTTGAGAAAGTTTAACATACAAGCAACCCTTTCAGAGTCATGGTTTTTGAATATGCATATGAAAAATTCATTCTTCAGTTTATTTTCCCTATCCTTTAAGTGGTGAAGTTTGAAAATCTATTATTTAATATTCAGTTTTATAAGATTTTTCATTTCCCATTTAGTATAGATTTGTCTTAGAAATTCACCAATTCCTTCCCACAAGCCAAATATAGTTGTAACCTTGCATTTATATATATATATATATATATATATGTTCCTTTCAGATCATAAATCCTTTTCAATTTCCATCTCATTTGTTTGAAAATTTGAGTGTGAAGTAAATAAAAAAATTGGTGAGCAAATTCCAAAAAGCATTCTTTTAAGAGAATCAAGACATGTTCCTGTAAAGCAATCTTCAATTCAGATTTGTGTAAATCACTAAAAGATTAGATATAGAATTCTGTATAACTTATCATTTTTATAACTGCCTTCATTTGGCATGAGGTAAATTTCAATGGAAAACCCCTCAAATTGTTCAACTACTGTTAAAATTTCCATAACTACACTGGTGATAAGGAACAATATCAATATGAAAAAGGAAGCGAACTACAAATAACAATGGCATTGTAATAACTGTATTTCTCCAGCATTTCAAAATGTCCTTGCCAAAACTGAAAAATGTCATTGACTCGAGCAATTTATGTGGAAAATATCAATTTTCTTGAAATTCATAGACAGTTAATGGATTCCATCAAATCTAAAGACTTTGCAAAGTTGTGCAAACCATGAAGAATTAAGTACATACTGTTGTTGTCAGGTTTAACGCCATTTTTCAGCACATGATAGGCTATACATGGCGGCCAGTATTAATGGTGGAGGAAGAACCAGGTAAAACCTCTGGAAAGAACAACTGACCCACAAGAAGCTACTGGCAAGCTTTCTCACACACCAACATTAGCCACATCTTAGACTCAAACCCATGCAGACAGAGGTGAGATGGCAGTGATAAATAATACAGCAATTATATCGATAGAATGAAGCACTTCAAAAGTTCTAGAACAATAAAAGATGATCCAAATGGATTGCATGTTACATTTACCTAGGAACCAAGGATATAAAAAAGGATCCAATCAAAATGCATGTTACATTTACCTAGGAACCAAGGATAGACAAAAGGATCCAATCAAAATGCATGTTACATTTTTGCCTGGGAACAAAGTTGGGAAGAGTCAGTGGCATCCAAATATAATGAAACATGTTGGATGTAAGTTTTTCTAATTTAACCTTGCATTCATATGACCTTTGAGAAGTCAAGGTATACAGACTATACTGAACACCTAATTGGTCATGTAATTAGTTTTCTCATACAGCACTTGATTTTCCATGCTATATGGAGTAACACCTAATTGGTCATGTAATTAGTTTTCTCATACAGCACTTGATTTTCCATGCTATAGGGAGTAACACCTAATTGGTCATGTAATTAGTTTTCTCATACAGCACTTGAATTTCCATGCTATAGGGAGTAACACCTAATTGGTCATGTAATTAGTTTTCTCATACAGCACTTGATTTTCCATGCTATAGGGAGTAACACCTAATTGGTCATGTAATTAGTTTTCTCATACAGCACTTGATTTTCCATGCTATAGGGAGTAACACCTAATTGGTCATGTAATTAGTTTTCTCATACAGCACTTGATTTTCCATGCTATAGGGAGTAACACCTAATTGGTCATGTAATTAGTTTTCTCATACAGCACTTGATTTTCCATGCTATAGGGAGTAACACCTAATTGGTCATGTAATTAGTTTTCTCATACAGCACTTGATTTTCCATGCTATAGGGAGTAACACCTAATTGGTCATGTAATTAGTTTTCTCATACAGCACTTGACTTTCCATGCTATAGGGAGTAACATGGTATTACACAAGAGGACACTTGCTCACATTTTCAATCCGATACACTTACCACTGACATGGAAGAAGGGAGACAACCCATGTATTATGGAAGATGCTCCGTTTAATGAAGTTTGGTTTAAGATTGAATACAAAAACATGTTAAATCTGCCTGATAAGTCAGGATAATAGACACAGCTCCTATAAATAATGTTGCTGAATGATAGATAATGCTAAAATTGGGTTGAAATTAAACAATCATTGATACAGTTAATTTGTGAAAACATAAGATATGATATCAGGAGTTAATATTCCTGAAATGTCAATACAAAAGATAGTATAATGACAACACAGAAGGTTGTATAATGACAACACAAGGTTGTATATTAACAACACAGAAGGTTGTATAATGACAACACAAGGTTGTATAATGACAACACAGAAAGTTGTATATTGACAACACAGAAGGTTGTTAACTCTTGCATGGTCTTAGCAATACAATGTGGATGAAAATCAATTTAAGCTACACAGTCATATAAATGATATTTGAAAACTCATGTTGAAACCAAATTCTTTTGATAGAAAGATAGCTAGCCAGTCAAACAAGATAATGTAGATATTAATACAGTGCCAGCATAACCTATATAATAACATATATGATATCTGAAAATATCTCCAAGGAATGACTGATGCTCAGGTAGTTAAAATAAGCATCACAATTTTTGGGTTCGATATCGTATTAGAAGCTAACATAGTGACCAACAAGCTTCACAGACCTTGATCTGCTAGGATAAGCACGTAATGCAATTCCAGATCGAAGCATATACAAGTTTGCAGTTGGACTCGACTGATAATTGAGTGTCAAGTGTTTGCAAAGATGATTCTGATTTCCAGTTACATATATCTAACGAAACAAATATAAACTATAATTTCTATTCCATGCATCTAATGAATATATCTAACACATAAAAATATAAACTATCATTTCTATTCCATGCATCTAATGAAGTCAACCTCAACTAATAAAAAGAAATTCAAAACTATGTCTTGATAGCACACTCAAGTACGTCTTTTGTTTAAAATAATTTAATAATAAAATAAATATATATTTTAATAAGCAATTAAGTAAATCTAGTTTAAAACCTTGTCATGGCTGAGTTATTAAATGGCTCATCTACAATATCTCAGCCAGGTCTGAGGGAAATATGGGCCAACAGACCAGCTTCATTGAAAAATTGGGCCACTGGTTGGGTCATAATGGGCCAAGCTGACAATAAAATGAAATATCCTATTTCACGTGGTATTTACTTGAATAGACAAATACACTGACTTACAAATAATTTGACCAGGCTTTCTTGGTCAGGTAGCAAATCTGTCATCCTTGAAATAAGTATAGCTTTGGTATGCAAATGACTGACATTAATGGATGAGTTAAAAAAATTAATTTGAAAAGAGCACAGATCAAAGATTGTATGATCACAAATTATAAAAATATATTTGACAAAACCACAGACAAGTTAAATAATTTTGAATACAGTCAGAATCCTCAGTCTTTGTCATACATCACATCATGACAACATTTGTACACAAAATGATTTTGTCTTTCTTATGTGTGTGTGTGTGTGTGGTTTAAAGGCACTTCTAACATACCCCTGTATATACTAATGAAATACACTTCTAACATATCCCTGTATATACTGATGAAATACACTTCTAACATATCCCTGTATATACTGATGAAATGCAAACAGAGTGCCTTTCCAAAGACATACTGTGGCAGCCAACCCCAGGTGATGAGGTCAGGTATCAAACCCACAACCCTTGAATTACAAGATCCAATGCTCAACCGGGTCAGCTATTCATAAGACATCATGAGGTGTTATTTTGTATTTCCATAGTTGTTTTACCCATGATGCTTTGCAAGTTTTTGTTATGGTCCAATATAATATAGGTATATTAACCTAAAACAGCAGTCATATGATAAGTATCACAAAATTCACTGACCCTGATCTGCCATCGTATTATGTAACCAAAGATCGGAACCTATATTCTTTAAACATGTTGAGAAAAAAATAATCTCAAAGTCTCCCCATTTTCAGTGTCTATACCTTCAAAGGCAAACAATTTTGATCCATGGTCCTGTCACTATTTTTTAAACTTGAATGACCAGTACTTGAATGACCAGTACTTGAATGACCAGTAGGCTCGGTGAGATAGAAGAGGTTAAGTGTACCTCCTAAGAGGTGATAATGGAGACAGGAACACAGTAGTTCAGTTCTTGGCATTTTAAGCTTGAAAATGAATGACTGCAGGTTTGAATTCTACCACTGGACAAAACTAGGTCATATATGATGATGTACCCTTGGGCAAATCATATTAAACTACTTGCCTCGGTATAAAATTTAACAGTGCTGTTGTGCTAATACCAAATGTAACCGAACCCTCTACTCGCTTTCTTAGTTTCAAAGACATTGATGCATGCCATATATCAAATCTGATTTTAGAGTTTTGCACTTAAGCTAGAATTTTTCCTCACAAAGATTACAGAATACATGGCCAGGATGCATTGATTGATTTATTGATTGATTAGGATTTTTAACGTAGCTTTAACAACTTTTCAGTCATATCGCTACAATGTCTGCAGTGAGGCAGTTTATAGTGATGTCTATCACTGGGGCATCATGCCGCAGACATGTAGCATGATGTCCCACCCAGTCTCATTATCCTGACACCAGGCCGACCAGTCCTAACACTAACCTCTTAATTCTGAGCATCAAGCAAGGCTGCTGTTGTTAGTACCACTTTTGTAAGTCTTTGGTATGACTCGGTCGAGGATCGAACCCACGACCTCCCGCTTCCGAGGCGGACACTCTAACCAGGATGAATAGTCTCAAATATTTTTACAACCAACAAAATTAAATATAATAATTATAACACTAATACATAAAATTCCAAAATTAGTTATAATAATTTTTTTTAATGCTAGGCAGTGAATTACTGAATTTTCCATGTAAAATAATTGTGGCAGGTCGATGGAATGAAATAAGACAAATATTTTCACTATTAAGTCAACCAAATGGTAATTGTGAAATTAGAGTTACTCTTAGAGACATTTACGTGGCATATTGGTAAGCATGGTAACTGCCTGGAAAAGGTGACTAAAGTTCAAATTGAACAAGGTTCAATATTTTTGTGTAATGGACTTTTTTAAATTGAATTGGGAAGGAGAATTATATTTTCTTAGCAAGAAAATCAAACAACACAGCAAAACATAAACCATAAACTGCTGACATCTCACAGAAAAAAAAAAATCTGTTACTTCAATCTCTTATACAGAATATCTTGCTAGCCAATACTTTTGACCATAAAATAAATATAAAATCTGCAAAGACTGATTAGTGGATATGTTTCATTGAATGGGTGAAACACTTGATGAAATATATCCATTATTCACCCATTTCAAACCAATATCCTCTTAATACTATATCTACATTGCTGAAAGTCAAAATCCCAAAATTTGATGTAATAAATATTTCTTATCAACATCACTTTACATTCAAGTAGGGAATTCAGAATCTGAAAGATTCGTTATTCTGACTTTATTCTAATTACAGGTATAGAATTTAAATTTTTATTTTGCAGTTTCTTACTCATAAAACTCTAAAGTATGATATTGAGTTTTCTCTATCAACCAATCAGAGACAACATTCCAAAAGTAACAGTATATCAGCCAATCAATGTTTACCTTTAAAAAATAAATCATTTTTGATTTGTTAAAATAAAATCTCTAGCTCAAGATCAAGCTCAGATGCTTTATGATTTCCAGCCCAGGCTCTGCCATTCTCAAAAATTTGAGCAAGGAACTTGTTTAATTTCAAAGACAAGAAACACTGACAACCTATAATTTTAATTTTAAAGCTAAGAAAATAGAATTTTCAGATTTTTCTTAAAAAGAGTTAAATAACATGAAATCTAAATTTCAATTTTAGTATCAGCATGAAAATGACTTCCTTGCTAAAAGATTTTGATGTTTATTTTACATAAAAATGTGGTAATGGTTTTAGAGATGATGACTGGATATTTGTACATGTAGCAAGGGTACCATGTATTATAAGCATGTACTGCTATGATACAGTTACATGATGATTTGGTTTTTGCAACATCCACTAAGCTCCTTGTGAGGTAACACCATGGAGTTGAGAATTATCACCTCTGGTGGTACCTGGACATTGGAACCTGAAAAGGGAGAAAACTGAGTATGAATTATTAAAAAATGACAGATTTTGGACACCACTTCATCAATCAATTTTAGTCATAACTCGATAGTAATGATACAAGTTCTGACACATGCTGATTCTTAATCAACATGTTCCCTGTTGATATGTAACATGGACTCAACCTGTTCTTTTTTTATTCATGCAGATTTGTTTTTTTTTTTATTCATGCAGATTTGTTTTCATCTTAATCAACATGTTACCTGTTGATATGTAACATGGAGTCAACCTGTTCTATTTTTTTTAATTCATGCAGATTTGTTTTTCTTTTTTTTATTCATGCAGATTTGTTTTCTTCTTAATCAACATTCTCCCTGATGATATGTAACATGGACTAAACCTGTTCTTTTTTTAATTCATGCAGATTTGTTTTTCTTTTTTTTAATTCATGCAGATTTGTTTTCATCTTAATCAACATGTTCCATGTTGATATGTAACATGGACGCAACCTGTTCTTTTTTTAATTCATGCAGATTTGTTTTTGTCTTAATCAACATGTTCCCTGTTGATATGTAACATGGACTCAACCTGTTCTTTTTTTTAACTCATGCAGATTTGTTTTTCTTTTTTTTTTATTCATGCAGATTTGTTTTCTTCTTAATCAACATGCTCCCTGTTGATATGTAAAAATATGGACAAAACCTGTTCTTTTTTTTAATTCTTGCAGATTTGTTTTTCTTTTTTTTAATTCATGCAGATTTGTTTTCTTCTTAATCAACATGTTTCCTGTTGACATGTAACATGGACTCAACCTGTTCTTTTTTTAATTCATGCAGATTTGTTTCACCTTATTAAAAAGTTCTTAAAATAATATCTAAATACCAGGAGAAGAACATGTTTGCTTTGCTAATTTGTTTATTTCCTTGCTTATAATTGTAACTAAAACACAAAACTGATTAAACCTGCCAAGGAAATGGGAACTTAATACCATTTCCAGGAAATGGGGCATTTGACCTGGGAAGATTTCAAACCCAAGATTCTTTGATTATCAATCTTATGCTCAGCCAACTAAGCTCCTTATTTAATTAGTTAAGGTCAGATGAAGATATGATCAACTAAGCTCCTTATTTAATTAGTTAAGGTCAGATGAAGATATGATCAACTAAGCTCCTTATTTAATTAGTAAAGGTGAGATGAAGATATGATCAACTAAGCTCCTTATTTAATTAGTAAAGGTGAGATGAAGATATGATCAACTAAGCTCCTTATTTAATTATTTAATTAGTAAAGGTGAGATGAAGATATGATCAACTAAGCTCCTTATTTAATTAGTAAAGGTGAGATGAAGATATGATCAACTAAGCTCCTTATTTAATTATTTAATTAGTAAAGGTGAGATGAAGATATGATCAACTAAGCTCCTTATTTAATTAGTTAAGGTCAGATGACGATATGATCAACTAAGCTCCTTATTTAATTATTTAATTAGTAAAGGTGAGATGAAGATATGATCAACTAAGCTCTTTATTTAATTAGTTCAGGTGAGATGAAGATATGATCAACTAAGCTCCTTATTTAATTAGTTAAGGTCAGATGAAGATATGATCAACTAAGCTCCTTATTTAATTAGTTAAGGTCAGATGACGATATGATCAACTAAGCTCCTTATTTAATTAGTTAAGGTCAGATGAAGATATGATCAACTAAGCTCCTTATTTAATTAGTTCAGGTGAGATGAAGATATGGTCAACTAAGCTCCTTATTTAATTAGTTAAGGTGAGATGAAGATATGATCAACTAAGCTCCTTATTTAATTAGTTAAGGTCAGATGAAGATATGATCAACTAAGCTCCTTATTTAATTAGTTAAGGTGAGATGAAGATATGATCAACTAAGCTCCTTATTTAATTAGTTAAGGTGAGATGACAATATGATCAACTAAGCTCCTTATTTAATTATTTAATTAGTAAAGGTGAGATGAAGATATGATCAACTAAACTCCTTATTTAATTAGTTCAGGTGAGATGAAGATATGATCAACTAAGCTCCTTATTTAATTAGTAAAGGTGAGATGAAGATATGATCAACTAAGCTCCTTATTTAATTAGTTAAGGTGAGATGACGATATGATCAACTAAGCTCCTTATTTAATTAGTTAAGGTGAGATGAAGATATGATCAACTAAGCTCCTTATTTAATTAGTTAAGGTGAGATGAAGATATGATCAACTAAGCTCCTTATTTAATTAGTTCAGGTGAGATGAAGATATGATCAACTAAGCTCCTTATTTAATTAGTTCAGGTGAGATGAAGATATGATCAACTAAGCTCCTTATTTAATTAGTTAAGGTGAGATGAAGATATGATCAACTAAGCTCCTTATTTAATTAGTAAAGGTGAGATGAAGATATGATCAACTAAGCTCCTTATTTAATTAGTTCAGGTGAGATGAAGATATGGTCAACTAAGCTCCTTATTTAATTAGTTAAGGTGAGATGAAGATATGATCAACTAAGCTCCTTATTTAATTAGTTAAGGTCAGATGAAGATATGATCAACTAAGCTCCTTATTTAATTAGTTCAGGTGAGATGAAGATATGATCAACTAAGCTCCTTATTTAATTAGTTCAGGTGAGATGAAGATATGATCAACTAAGCTCCTTATTTAATTAGTAAAGGTGAGATGAAGATATGATCAACTAAGCTCCTTTTTTAATTAGTTCAGGTGAGATGAAGATATGATCAACTAAGCTCCTTATTTAATTAGTAAAGGTGAGATGAAGATATGATCAACTAAGCTCCTTATTTAATTAGTTAAGGTGAGATGACGATATGATCAACTAAGCTCCTTATTTAATTAGTTAAGGTGAGATGAAGATATGATCAACTAAGCTCCTTATTTAATTAGTTAATGTCAGATGAAGATATGATCAACTAAGCTCCTTATTTAATTAGTTCAGGTGAGATGAAGATATGATCAACTAAGCTCCTTATTTAATTAGTTAAGGTGAGATGAAGATATGATCAACTAAGCTCCTTATTTAATTAGTTCAGGTGAGATGAAGATATGATCAACTAAGCTCCTTATTTAATTAGTAAAGGTGAGATGAAGATATGATCAACTAAGCTCCTTATTTAATTAGTTCAGGTGAGATGAAGATATGATCAACTAAGCTCCTTATTTAATTAGTTAAGGTGAGATGACGATATGATCAACTAAGCTCCTTATTTAATTAGTTAAGGTCAGATGAAGATATGATCAACTAAGCTCCTTATTTAATTAGTTCAGGTGAGATGAAGATATGATCAACTAAGCTCCTTATTTAATTAGTTAAGGTCAGATGAAGATATGATCAACTAAGCTCCTTATTTAATTAGTTAAGGTCAGATGACGATATGATCAACTAAGCTCCTTATTTAATTAGTTAAGGTCAGATGAAGATATGATCAACTAAGCTCCTTATTTAATTAGTTAAGGTCAGATGAAGGTATGATCAACATGCTTTTATCAGTGGGAAACTTGTATGCAACTCCATAGCAAGACAATTTATTTTCAGTTAAAATACTTGATCACTGTGCTGTCCACTTTCGAAGAAAGATATAGTTACATTTTCAGAGGTTGCAGTTCGTCATTATAAGTGTTCACTAATGAAATCATGTTCCCATCTTATACATATATAAACTAGAAAATTTATTTTGGCTAAGAGCTCTTTACTTTGAATGTGCACCATCTCTCCAAATATGGTATGGAGTAAAGCATATGCTTTATTTGTAGTTTAGATTAATTACTCCTTAAGCAGAAATGAGACATCAGATATGAAATCATATGTTTCAAGAAAAATAAATTTTCAGTAAATCTCCTACCAGATCACATTAACGCAAGGAATACAGGTCCCACTACCTCCTACATCAAGCCCTCCTAATGAAGACAATTTCTCTCGTATATTATACAGACAAAAAGCAACAACTCTTGCCCTTGCGCACATTGCTCTTATTTCATGGGGGCTAACCCTAACCCTAACCCCAAGTGGCCGAGTGTTCTAAAGTGCTCTCTGTTACAGATCACTGCCATTTCACCTGTCAGCATTGGTTCAAGTCTCAGATTCTGCCTAACTGGGTATGTGAGAAAGCTTTCTAGTAGCTTCTCGTGGGTGGGTGGTTCTTTCCGGGTTTTACCGGATTCTTCCTCCACAATTAATACTGGCCACCATGTATATAGCCTATCTATATAATTTAGACAGAAAAGACTAATTTTGGTCTTGGGGAGGACTGGATTAAAGTCATAGTAATGCTTATATTTCTAACATTAATGCAATCAGGAAATGTATCTGAAGGAGAAAGAGTATTACATTGAAAATGGTAAGTTATGATATTTCTGTGATCATACGTAAACCGTCTTACAGTGAGTACATATAATGTTTAAGAATACAAATGTTAACAAGCTGCATAACTCAAACATGTGATAGTTCTATTAAAGTCAGTATTCTTCCTCTTCCTAAAATAGTTTTTTAAACTTGATTTAAAAAATTAAAAACTTATAAATCTTAAATATATAAAAAGGAACTACTACTCTTACAATATAATTGTTAAGAAATAGAATATCATGAAAACTTTCATTAAACAAATTCACAAATATTTTGCATAATTTTATACATTCTGTTTCTTTATATATATATATATATATATATATATATATATATATATATATATATATAGTTAGATAGATAGATAGACAGACAGCAGACAGACAAACAGATAGATAGATAGATAGATAGATAGATAGATAGATAGATAGATAGATAGATAGATAGATATAAAGTCTCTCACCAATGACTGTTATCGAGGGATTCAATTTTCCATGCTCATCAAACATTGACAAAGTCTCCAGCTTTGCAAATGGCTTGTTGGGATTGGGATCATTTGGTGTACCTTCTACCCTTGACCACATACCAACAGTACTGTTCCAGCCAATGATGCTGTTTAATATGCAGCAATGATCCTTAAAAATAGATCCAAACAGGCATGAGGTCATTCACCTGGTTGACAAGTACCTAAGGTTAAATGCAAGGGCAGTTTGCTATGAAAGTCAGTCTGGTGCTTTCTGACATAAGTTTTTTAATTTATTGTTAAAATATTTTTTGGGTAATTGCAGCCATTTTGGATTAAGGATCATTATTGTTTGTGCCAATTTGATATGCAATATGTCTAGGTGCTTTCAAGTAAATTGGTCAACTTCTGTTGACCAGATTTTCAGAAGAACTCACTTAAGGGCCTCTGTTATTTTGGGGGGAGTCCACCTTAACATAAGCATGAGATCAACTCATACAAAAATTCATCCATATCCTAAATTATTCCACGTTTTTCATGTGTGTCAATACCCCTATATACCCTACCCCCTTCAGATCTGCAAGATAGCTTCATTATGCATATAGTCATCATTGTTAAACTTCTGGGGTGGGCAGGTAGTAAGAATTGTAATAATGAATAATGGATCAGAATCCATAGTACAAAACTTGTCAAATTTGGTTACCTTCTAAGTGAGCAGCTTTTGAGAGGAAGTATTTTTATATTTTGTTTCTTATTCTTAAGTAATGTAGCTAAATCTGATGGCTTATCAACTTCTTTTGTACAAACATTAAAGTCTTTGTGATGATCCTATTTTCAGTCAAATTTGTCAAACATGATCAAGTTCATTATAAATGTTTCTGGAAAAAGTTATTTCAAGCTTTTCTAAATTCAGTAATGGTAGCCTTGTCTGATAGTTGTGTACAAACGATTTAAATCTGCTAAGATATTTTGTTCAGAATATGTTCTCTCAAATTTGGTCGAATTCTTTCAGCAGTTCATGAAAAAGCAATTAATTTTTAATGTCTGTATAGTTGTTGTAGGGTTTAGCATCATTTTCCAGCACACGATAGACTATATATGGCGAACCCAGGAAAACCACTGGAAGGAACCACCGACCAACAAGAAGATACTGGCATGCTTTCTCACATAGCCACATAGGCCTAATCCGAGACTTGAACCCACGCAGACAGAGGTGAGATGGCAGGGGCCCCAATGTCTGTATAGTAATGAAGGCCGTATTTCATATCATTTGTTCAAACTTGCAAGGCCTGGCCAAATTCTGATTTATTTTTTAATGTCCTTAGCAGTGTTTGATAGCAGAGTCTGAGCAGAATCAGTTTTATTATCGTTGTGACCAGTATTTCATTTGAGCTTGAAGTTATTTATTAAAATTATTAAAGTTATTCTTCTCTGGAAATGCAATGTGTTGAAAATATCATTAATGGAAACAGAGACTTGAATTAAAGTAAAGTTTCAAATATTCTTGGCTTGTATTTTTGTAATTCAACAAATGACTGTCACTACAACACAGGCCACCAATGGCACATCAACACTTCCAGCACTGGGTTTATTTTAGACCACCACTAAAGTTTGTTCAGAACAATAAATATTAAAATTTGTTTTCAAAATTTTAGGATTATAAAAGATTTATTTTGCAATACTATAAGTTTCTTTTCATCTTTCGATTTGTATTCTGTGGTATAAGTCTCTTCAACAACAAACAGTGTAATGCATTTGGTTTTAAATTTGTATTCTGTGGTACAAGTCTCTTCAACAACAAACAGTGTAATGCATTTGGTTTTAAATTTGTATTCTGTGGTATAAGTCTCTTCAACAACAAACAGTGTAAAGCATTTGGTTTTAAATTTGTATTCTGTGGTATAAGTCTCTTCAACAACAAACAGTGTAAAGCATTTGGTTTTAAATTTGTATTCTGTGGTATAAGTCTCTTCAACAACAAACAGTGTATAGCATTTGGTTTTAAATTTGTATTCTGTGGTACAAGTCTCTTCAACAACAAACAGTGTAATGCATTTGGTTTTAAATTTGTATTCTGTGGTACAAGTCTCTTCAACAACAAACAGTGTAAAGCATTTGGTTTTAAATTTGTATTCTGTGGTACAAGTCTCTTCAACAACAAACAGTGTAATGCATTTGGTTTTAAATTTGTATTCTGTGGTATAAGTCTCTTCAACAACAAACAGTGTATAGCATTTGGTTTTAAATTTGTATTCTGTGGTACAAGTCTCTTCAACAACAAACAGTGTATAGCATTTGGTTTTAAATTTGTATTCTGTGGTATAAGTCTCTTCAACAACAAACAGTGTATAGCATTTGGTTTTAAATTTGTATTCTGTGGTATAAGTCTCTTCAACAACAAACAGTGTAAAGCATTTGGTTTTAAATTTGTATTCTGTGGTACAAGTCTCTTCAACAACAAACAGTGTAATGCATTTGGTTTTAAATTTGTATTCTGTGGTATAAGTCTCTTCAACAACAAACAGTGTAAAGCATTTGGTTTTAAATTTGTATTCTGTGGTACAAGTCTCTTCAACAACAAACAGTGTAAAGCATTTAGTTTTAAATTTGTATTCTGTGGTACAAGTCTCTTCAATAACAAACAGTGTAAAGCATTTGGTTTTAAATTTGTATTCTGTGGTATAAGTCTCTTCAACAGCAAACAGTGTATAGCATTTGGTTAAATTCTAGCAGTAGTAATGTAAGGTGTTAAGGTATGGAAACAAAAGTTGCTGTGATTTTCAGAGGCTTTAACTCTGCAAGATCATGATGCATCAAGGCTGACAATCAATTCCTGCATTCTAAATATGGTTAAAATTCAGACTAATTATGATACTACTGTAAAAAGATTGTGGGCTGAAAATCAATTAACAATTAATGAAACTAATTTACAGAAATGAAGGGGCTGAAATTCAATAACAATTAATGAAACTAATTTACAGAAATGAAGGGGCTGAAATTCAATAACAATTAATGAAACTAATTTATGGAATGAAGGGGCTGAAATTCAATAACAATTAATAAAACTAACTTACAGAAATGAAGGGGCTGACATTCAATAACAATTAATGAAACTAATTTACAGAAATGAAGGGGCTGAAATTCAATAACAATTAATGAAACTAATTTACAGAAATGAAGGGGCTGAAATTCAATAACAAATAATGAAACTAATATACAGAAATGAAGGGGCTGACATTCAATAACAATTAATGAAACTAATTTACAGAAATTAAGGGGCTGACATTCAATAACAATTAATGAAAATAATTAACGAAACTAATTTACAGAAATGAAGGGGCTAAAATTCAATAACAATTAATGAAAACAATTAATGAAACTAATTTACAGAAATGAAGGGGCTAAAATTCAATAACAATTAATGAAAACAATTAACGAAACTAATTTGCAGAAATGAAGGGGCTAAAATTCAATAACAATTAATGAAAACAATTAACGAAAACTAATATACAGAAATGAAGGGGCTGGCATTCAATAACAATTAATGAAACTAATTTACAGAAATGAAGGGGCTAAAATTCAATAACAATTAACGAAACTAATTTACAGAAATGAAGGGGCTAAAATTCAATAACAATTAACGAAACTAATTTACAGAAATGAAGGGGCTGACATTCAATAACAATTAATGAAACTAATATACAGAAATGAAGGGGCTAAAATTCAATAACAATTAACGAAACTAATTTACAGAAATGAAGGGGCTAAAATTCAATAACAATTAACGAAACTAATTTACAGAAATGAAGGGGCTAAAATTCAATAACAATTAACGAAACTAATTTACAGAAATGAAGGGGCTGAAATTCAATAACAATTAACGAAACTAATTTACAGAAATGAAGGGGCTAAAATTCAATAACAATTAACGAAACTAATTTACAGAAATGAAGGGGCTGACATTCAATAACAATTAACGAAACTAATTTACAGAAATGAAGGGGCTGAAATTCAATAACAATTAACGAAACTAATTTACAGAAATGAAGGGGCTGAAATTCAATAACAATTAATGAAAACAATCAATGAAACTAATTTACAGAAATGAAGGGGCTAAAATTCAATAACAATTAATGAAACTAATTTACAGAAATGAATGGGCTGAAATTCAATAACAATTAACGAAACTAATTTACAGAAATGAAGGGTCTGAAATTCAATAACAATTAACGAAACTAATTTACAGAAATGAAGGGGCTGAAATTCAATAACAATTAATGAAAACAATCAATGAAACTAATTTACAGAAATGAAGGGGCTGAAATTCAATAACAATTAACGAAACTAATTTACAGAAATGAAGGGGCTGAAATTCAATAACAATTAACGAAACTAATTTACAGAAATGAAGGGGCTGAAATTCAATAACAATTAATGAAACTAATTTACAGAAATTAAGGGGCTGAAATTCAATAGTAATTAAACTATTGTAGATAAATAAAATGGGTGCACATGACCTTACGGTGCTACACCATCACTAAACAAAGATGAAGAATGCTGAGAACTAAGTGCAGACAAGCTCTTAAATATCAATATGCACACCAAATCTTGGGCAAAATCCAAAACAAATTAATTTTTGTAGGGAAATGCATGGAAATATGGAGGTACAAAACAGAAGTAAGGATAGACCAAATATAATATCCCATTTTCTATGATAAATATGTTTAGTAGGGTATGATTTCATTCATTTGTATAAGAAAATATTTAATAAAAGAAATATTTTTCCAAACAACTAAAACTTTGTCCATAAAGAGATATCTTGATGTAACAACAATGTCTATCAATTTTTGGAAAGTCTTTTAAGATAGCATGGCCAAGTAACTTAAACTCAGGACTTCAGATAGGGAGACAGACTCAGGACTTCAGATAGTGAGGCAGACTCAGGACTTCAGATAGTGAGATAGACTCAGAACTTAACATAGTGAGATAGACTCAGGACTTCAGATAGTGAGACAGACTCAGGACTTCAGATAGTGAGATAGACTCAGGACTTCAGATAGTGAGACAGACTCAGGACTTCAGATAGTGAGATAGACTCAGGACTTCAGATAGTGAGATAGACTCAGGACTTCAGATAGTGAGATAGACTCAGGACTTCAGATAGTGAGATAGACTCAGGACTTCAGATAGTGAGACAGACTTGCAACTTCAGATAGTGAGATAGACTTGAGACTTCAGATAGCGAACAAGACTCAGGACTTCAGATCATGAACTAGACTCTGGACTTCAAGATAGCGAACTTTCTCTACTCCAAGAGAGACTACCATTTTCATAAAATCGACTACAGTTTCATTGGGAGGTTTTCTTGTGAAGAACGGCTATTGCATTGAGGATGCAATATAACATGGTACAACATCAACGATACAATGCAACATGGTACAGAATCAAATATAAAATGCAACTGGGTACAGCATCTAGGATACAATGCAACATGGTACAGCATCAAATATACAATACAAATGGGTACAGCATCAAGGATACAATTTAACATGGTACAGCATAAAGCATAACAATGCAACATAGTACAGCATCAATGATGCAATGCAACATGGTATAGTATCAAGTGTCCAATCTAACATACTATAGCATCAAGGAAATATTTTATTTGAGTATATAATCTAACAAGATATATAATCAAAGGATACAACCTAACATTGATACAGCATAAAGGGTACAATCCAAGATGGTATAGCATCAAAGGAATATATTCTAAAATGGCATAATGTAAAGAGTATTATCTAACATTGTATAGCATTAAAGGATACTATCTAACATGGTGTAGCATAAGGGATACAATTTAACATGGTATAGCATCAAGGATACAATTTAACATGGTAGAGCATTAAGGATGCAATATAACATGGTACAGCATCTAAGATACAATTTACCATGGCAGAGCATTAAGGATGCAATCTAATATAGCACAGCATTAAAGGATACTGTCTGATATAGTGTAGCATTAAAGGATACAGTCCAATATAGCATAGCATTAAAGGATACAGTCTAATATAGTGCAGCATTAAAGGATACAGTCTAATATAGTGTAGCATTAAAGGATACAGTCTAATATAGCATAGCATTAAAGGATACAGTCTAATATAGTGTAGAATTAAAGGATACAGTCTAATATAGTGCAGCATTAAAGGATACAGTCTAATATAGCATAGCATTAAAGGATACAGTCTAATATAGTGTAGCATTAAAGGATACTGTCTAATATAGTGTAGCATTAAAGGATACAGTCTAATATAGCACAGCATTAAAGGATACAGTCTAATATATCACAGCATTAAAGGATACAGTCTAATATAGTGTAGCATTAAAGGATACAGTCTAATATAGCACAGCATTAAAGGATACAGTCTAATATAGCACAGCATTAAAGGATACTGTCTGATATAGTGTAGCATTAAAGGATACAGTCTAATATAGTGCAGCATTAAAGGATAGTCTAATATAGTGTAGCATTAAAGGAAACAGTCTAATATAGTGTAGCATTAAAGGATACTGTCTAATATAGCACAGCATTAAAGGATACTGTCTGATATAGTGTAGCATTAAAGGATACAGTCTAATATAGTGCAGCATTAAAGGATAGTCTAATATAGTGTAGCATTAAAGGAAACAGTCTAATATAGTGTAGCATTAAAGGATACTGTCTAATATAGCACAGCATTAAAGGATACTGTCTGATATAGTGTAGCATTAAAGGATACAGTCTAATATAGTGCAGCATTAAAGGATAGTCTAATATTGTGTAGCATTAAAGGAAACAGTCTAATATAGTGTAGCATTAAAGGATACTGTCTAATATAGCACAGCATTAAAGGATACTGTCTGATATAGTGTAGCATTAAAGGATACAGTCTAATATAGTGTAGCATTAAAGGATACTGTCTGATATAGTGTAGCATTAAAGGATACAGTCTAATATGGTGTAGCATTAAAGGATACAATCTAATATAGCATAGCATTAAAGGATACAGTCTAATATAGTGCAGCATTAAAGGATACAGTCTAATATAGCACAGCATTAAAGGATACTGTCTAATATAGTGTAGCATTAAAGGATACTGTCCAATATAGTGTAGCATTAAAGGATAGTCTAATATAGTGTAGCATTAAAGGATACAGTCTAATATAGTGTAGCATTAAAGGATACAGTCTAATATAGCACAGCATTAAAGGATACAGTCTAATATAGCACAGCATTAAAGGATACTGTCTAATATAGTGTAGCATTAAAGGATACTGTCTGATATAGTGTAGCATTAAAGGATACAGTCTAATATAGCACAGCATTAAAGGATACTGTCTAATATTGTGCAGCATTAAAGGATACAGTCTAATATAGCACAGCATTAAAGAATACAGTCTAATATAGCATAGCATTAAATATTAGAATCTAAGATCATGTTTTGTCAGTCAGAGGTATCTCTGATTAGAGAAGCTTATACATTCACCTTGCAAAGGAAATTTACAAGTTTTCTTTATATTTCAGATTTATTAAGTACAGTTGACATTCAAAGTACTTCCACAGTATCTCTCAATATAATGCCAATATATTTGCTGAGACCAGACATATCCTTTTTGACTTGGCAAATATATCTAGATATTCATTACTTTGTCACATACATGTGTAAGTTTGACAAAAGTGCAGGTTCAAGTCATATTATTCACTCAGATCACACTAGTCACTCTTGTGTGTCCCTGTGTAAGGCATTTTACTACAATCGCCTCTGCTCTACATAACCTACCCATGTCAATGTGTTGTGTCCCTGTATAAGGCATTTTACTACAATCGCCTCTGCTCTACATAACCTACCCATGTCAATATGTTGTGTCCCTGTATAAGGCATTTTACTACAATGGCCTCAGGACAACATAAGCTACCCATATCACTGTGGTGTGTCCCTGTGTAAGGCATTTTATTACAATGGCCTCCTCACTACCCTACCCATGTCACTGTAGTGTGTCACTATGTAAGGCATTTTACTACAAGTCAATATAGCCTACCCATGTCACTGTGGTGTGTTCCTTTGTAAGGCATTTTACTACAATGACCTCAGTACTACATAACACACCCATGTCACTGTTGTGTGTCCCTGTGTAAGGCACTTAACAACAATGACCTCCGTACTACATAACACACCCATGTCACTGTTGTGTGTCCCTGTGTAAGGCACTTAACAACAATGGCCTCGGGACTACATAACACACCCATGTCACTGTTGTGTGTCCCTGTGTAAGGCACTTAACAACAATGGCCTCGGGACTACATAACACACCCATGTCACTGTGTCCTAAAGCACTAAACAAATATTCCACACTGCACGAAAATGATGACAAGCAATCACTATAAAATGTACAAAAGAAGACACAAACATTACAATGTTGGTATGAAAAAACGCCCTCACCTGCAGTATAGCTCCTTCTAGTATAATTGAATCTCTAACTCTAACTCCGTCTCCAACCGTCACATTTTTTCCTATTGAGACATTGGGACCCAGCTAAAATGAAAATGGGAATATTAATTAGTTGAGCATGACTAATTTAAACAGACAAGCCAACCCTGAGGAGTCTGTCTCAGTAAGGCAGTTGATATGTTTCCATACATTTGACAAGTTTTCAGTATGGTGAAACAAAATATCATAAAATATAAACTACTATTGTAAAGCTGGAAAACAAGTTTTCTATTTAAAACATGCAGCAATGATAAATGTAATGTTCAATGGAAAAATTTGTAAAATATGTGCATACTTTATTTACCACTAGTACAATTGCACAAGCTTTAATTCCAAACTCTATGCAGCTTAATGGCTTGTTACTATCTCTCATACTGATGTAATTTGTTTTTCATTTACATTACGGCGGCAATCATATATCCTACCAGGAGACATACTCAAATTGACATGTGATGTCCAATAGACAAATTTTGTCCCCTCCACCTTTTATTCACAAGAATCTGAAAATTCCTTTTTATTCTTCTGTGTTGATTATTAACCCTGTTCAAGAAGATTATTTTCCTTTGTGTCTTAAACATGCATTGCTTGTTTAACGCCATTTTTAAAAAAATTCTATAATCAGCAGTTTGATCATGCACATGCCTTGTGTGAAGAAATAGGTGTAGTTAAAAGGGTCTAAGATGATTCTGTCAAGTTAGACTGGTTTCCTGATTAATTCTAATATAAAATCCCGATTCCAATCAAACACGAATGAACAAATTATCCAGACTTTCGATAATGATCATTAGTTTTGGTTTCGATGCCATAAGTCTGTATTTTAATGGTAATTTTCTAAAGACCTATGGCAAAATTATTAGAGTTGGCAGCCTGGAATTACTGAAAATGAATTCATCTAAAAGAGTATCAATTTGTGTGGTTGTACAAATAGCATATATTCATTCATACTTATATTTCTGGAATGAGTCTGTGGTCGTATACCCAATGAATGATACCTGTCTATTGGTTTTGATATTTGTAATTTTTAATAAAGAAAAGACAAGAAAATTGGTAGCCAAGAAAAATTAGGAAATTCATATTAATTTATAAACTACGCATATTTATATATTAATGTTTTAGATTAAATAAAATCAAGAATTTCTAAAATGAATGATGTACTGAAAAAAAAGAATGTTTAGGAATTCATGAGAAATGTATTAATCCATTTCTTCAATCAAAATACACTATCTGTGATAATGTTAAAAATGTCAAAAGTAATATTGTGTATCTACATGCAAGTATAACTGATCATCATGTATTGTTTTGGAACAAATCATTAGAAATATATTCATCTAGGGAACGGTATATAAATATGGCCTCTCCTCTTAACACTAACAGTAAAACTTCAAACTAAGCTCTTAAGGATCAAATCTGTGCTGGGGTCAAACCAGCATGCAGAAAAGTGACCAGAATCGCTTTTAGTTGAGGAAATGCCTTTGTAATTATTGAAAGTATTTTTCTCTTCATCTTGTAACACAGAGACAATGCCAAGAAAAATATGACTTTGGAGTCATACCATGTTAGTCTCACTCTCATTGACACAGAGACATTGCCAAGACAAACATGACTTTGGAGTCATACCATGTTAGCCTCACTCTCATTGACACAGAGACATTGCCAAGACAAATATGACTTTGGAGTCATACCATGTTAGTCTCGCTCTCATTGACACAGAGACATTGCCAAGACAAACATGACTTTGGAGTCATACCATGTTAGTCTCACTCTCATTGATACAGAGACATTGCCAAGACAAACATGACTTGGGAGTCATACCATGTTAGTCTCACTCTCATTGACATGGAGACAATGCCAAGACAAACATGATATTGAGTCATACCATGTTAGTCTCACTCTCATTGACACTGAGACATTGCCAAGACAAACATGACTTTGGAGTCATACCATGTTAGTCTCATACTCATTAACACAGAGACAATGCCAAGACAAACATGACTTTTAGTCATACCATGTTAGTCTCACACTCACTGACACAGACAATGCCAAGTCAAACATGACTTTTGTCATACCATGTTAGTCTCACTCTCACTGACACAGAGACAATGCCAAGTCAAGCATGACTTTTGTTGTACCATGTTAGTCTTACTAAAATTTTTTACCAATTGGAGATTCTAAATCACCTAATCTAAGCTTGATTGAAAATCCTCAACAATCCTTTTATGCAAATAGAGTTATAACTGATATTGTATACTGACACCCCATTAAATGTAATCCATGGATTCGTCCATCTAAAACTGCCAAGGAAGGAATCAAAAAGACATCCACCATGCTGCATTAACTGTTTTATGAATGAGTGAGTCTGGACTGATCATTAACTGTTTTATGATTGAGTCAGTCTGGACTGACCATTAACTGTTTTATGAATGAGTCAGTCTGGACTGACCATTAACTATTTTATGATTGAGTGAGTCTGGACTGATCATCAACTGTTTTATGATTGAGTGAGTCTGGACTGACCATTAACTGTTTTATGAATGAGTCAGTCTGGACTGACCATTAACTGTTTTATGAATGAGTCAGTTGGACTGATCATTAACTGTTTTATGATTGAGTGAGTCTGGACTGACATTAACTGATTTATGATTGAGCGAGTCTGGACTGATCATTAACTGTTTTATGATTGAGTGAGTCTGGACTGACCATTAACTGTTTTATGAATGAGTCTGGACTGACCATTAACTGTTTTATGATTGAGTGAGTCTGGACTGACCATTAACTGTTTTATGAATGAGTGAGTCTGGACTGATCATTAACTGTTTTATGATTGAGTGAGTCTGGACTGATCATTAACTGTTTTATGACTGAGTGAGTCTGGACTGATCATTAACTGGAGTCTGGACTGATCATTAACTGTTTTATGATTGAGTGAGTCTGGACTGATCATTAACTGTTTTATGATTGAGTGAGTCTGGACTGATCATTAACTGGAGTCTGGACTGATCATTAACTGTTTTATGATTGAGTGAGTCTGGACTGATCTGAGTAGATTACCAGTATTTTAAATTGTATTTTTTTAAAAAGACATGGAAACAGCAAAATGTTATAACTTTATAAAAATGGTAACATCCGACAGATTCCAAATGAGTCGGCTCTTTTTCTGGTTAGAATCAACTGTGCATTCTGTTCGAGAATAACGCAATTAAGAAATTACATATGGACATATGGACATGCAGGCATTTGAGAAAGCAAGCAAGCAACTATAACAATAAATCAATAAATAAGATAAATCAATATAATTCAATTTTGTAAGAAAAACAATACACAGAAAAGCAGTCAATATATTAATTCCACTTAGAGAAACAATACACAGGTGACAAATCAATATAATTATATAATTTCCTTTAGAAAAACAATACACAATAAAGCAGCCAATATATTAATTCCTCTTAGACAAACAATACACAGAAGACAAATAATAATAATAATAATGAGGACATTGTATAGCACCTAATCTTTCGAAGCTCTAAGCGCTTTACACCATCAATAATGATATGACCACACTACAGAACAACAAATGATAAAAACAATGAAACTGGAAAACATAAAAACATGCTAAAAACATATAAGATCCAAAACATGATTAGAAGTGTGTCCCTGCAGTCGAAACAGGTGAGTCTTAATAGCACTCTTAAATGGGACCACTGTGTCTCTGTATCTACTTTCAATGGGCAATTCGTTCCACGTCACCGGGCCCTGGTGTGCAAACGAACATTGTCCATATGGCTTTGTTTTCACCTTGGGAACAATGAGTATATGATTATCAGAAGAGCATAAGGATCTAGCTGGTGTATACACATGGGTGAGGCTGGATAGGTATGTTGGACTGGAGTCTGTCATTGAAACATAGCACAGAGAACAAATTTTGTGTTTGATTCTGTATCGAATTGATAGCCAGTGTAGGGTACAGAGCAGTGGTGAGGTGTGCTCTGATCGAGGTACTCTAAAGATGATCCGTGCAGCTGTGTTTTGAACTTTCTGAAGTTTCTGGAGTAAATATTGTGACGAACCAGACAGAATTGAGTTACAATAGTCCAGTCTTGAAAGTACTAATGAACACACAAGTGTTTTAGTGGCATCAACTGAAAGATATTTATGAATGGAACTAATGCGTCTCAATTCAAGATATGCAGCCTTGCACATGTTCATGACATGTTGGTGCAATGTGAGAGTACTGTCTAGGGTAACACCTAGGTTTCGTACTGACTGAGAGAATTTAATGTTGGTGTTGCTGATACTTATTGTCTGAGGTAAAGGATGTGAATGAGAAAGTCTTTGTGTTGTGATCACAATAGCCTCAGTTTTATCATCATTCATCTGCAGCTTGTTACATGTCATCTATGATTTCACATCAGAACGGCACTTCTCTACTCCATGGATGGTAGCATCAACTTCATTTTGGTGGCTAGACTTGTATATTTGGGTGTCATCAGCATATGTCAACTGGGCTGGAGTGTATTCCATTTGCAGATATAATTTGTGTCCTGTTGACCAAGTAGGACTTGACCACTGTAAGGCTATATTCTGAATGCCAAATACATGCTGGAGACGGTGAAGTAATATATCATGGTCTATTGTGTCAAATGCTGCAGATAAATCTAGGAGAGTGAGGACTGTAATCTTTCCACTATCCAAAGCAGAGAGAATGTCACTAAATACTTTCAGAAGAGTAGTTTCTGTACTGTGGCAAGGGTAATATGCAGACAGTACATTGCTAAAAAGACTGTTTGAATTCAAATGAGATACAAGTTGAGTTAGAACAACCTTTTCTAAGATTTTTTATATGAATGGGAGATTAGAAACTGGGCGGTAGTTCTTTAAATCGTTATGGTCCGGTGTTGGTTTCTTCAGCAGTGGCTTTACGATGGCAGTTTTGAAAAATGATGGGAATTCCCCTGATGAGAGAGAGATATTAATAACATCAGTTAGTGAAGGCAATATTGGGTCTAAGCACTCAAGCAGCAGTGATGTCGGAATTGGATCAAGTTCACAAGACTTTGGTGCACTTTTCATCACGATTGTCCATACTAAATCAATAGAAACAGGTTCAAATGCTCCTAACGGTTGTCGCTGAAATTCTGCATCATAACTGTATGGTGACAAATCAGTTGAAATTGTGCTGTCAAGCGAATCTCTAATGGTTTGTATTTTGTCATCGAAGAAATTTGCAAATTAGTCTGGTAGGTCTCGTGGAGAGAAGGTTGTTGGAAGCTGGAATTCTGCGTGATCTTAGTACTGTAGTGGGATGATTTGGCTAAATGGACTATGTTTTCTTAGCGGCTTCGTAGATTTGTTTATGAATAGTAAGTCTGGTGGAAAGACAAAGCCTCTCTGCTTTTCGGCGATGTCTTTTAGCAGTGCGAAGCTGGTCCCTAACACTGCTATAACACGGAGAACACTTTTATTATTGATACTCTGCATTTGGTGGCTGGGGCATGTTTTTCAAGCAATGAACGCAGGCAGTTATCAAGTTGTTCCACTGTTGGATGTAAGAAAGTTGTTAGGTTTTCTTGGATGTCATGCATGAATTTGGTTCTATTTATGATACGGAGGTTTATCTTAGTAGTAAATAGAGGTGGAGGATTATGGACTCATACTTCGAGATGGCATACAATGCAGAGGTGATCCGATGCAAGTTCGTGGGATACAAGGGTGGATTGCAGAATATTATCATCAGGTCTATAAAGAAACCACTCTAAAATATGACCAAGTTTATGGGTAGGTTGGTTAACTGACTGTTTAAGATTGAAAACATGAATGGAATCTAGGAGTTTTGACGTGTATGGTTTACCAGGACAGTCAAAGTGAAAGTTGAAATCTCCAAGAATAATTAGGTTGCCACCTATCGAATTTCCATACTCCAGAAGATTTGGAAACTGACCCAAAAAGAGAGATTCAGTCAGCTTGTTTTTCCTATTAGAAGAAGTATGGTAGAGACAGAAAAAATGTACCGACCTTTGTTCCAGTGTGAGCATTGTTTGGACTAGTTCAAATGATGTGTGGCAGAAATTGAAGGCTGTGTTGTACTTAAGGTATTTGACCATGGAATTCTTTGTAATTACAGCAATTCCACTTCCGCGAGAGTTGCGGGGTAACGACTTGATGGTGCAATCTCTGGGTGTTAAATCCGCACACTTACATTCATCACCTGCCGAATTTAACCAAGTTTCGGTCAGGAAGAAGATGTCAATATTATGGTCGTTGATAAAATTAACAATTTCTGTGCACTTTTCCGGTGATCCTACTGATTGAGCGTTGAATAATGCAATACGTAGTGGTATCCCTGGCACAGTTGATACAACGGTTGACGATTTAACCCTTTGAAACCGACAGGCCAGTTTACCGGCCGGTTGTAACAGTGTATGTACCCGAAAGACCGGTATACCGGCCTAGCTATCTACCGTCATAACCCGACAGGCCGGTATACTGGCCTAGATATCTACCATCATAACCCAACAGGCCACCGGCCTGTGTTATGTTATTCGCTGGATGGTCAGTGAAATATAGATCTTGCATGAATAGTACAACATGAACAAAATTTTGAGACAGTTTGTTACATAGTCATAGTAATAAAAAGCATTTTATAAGCATGTTTGAAAAGAGACAATTTGATATTTGCTGTTATATCATAGTGGATTATCATTCTAAGGCATAATATTACTTTTATTTTGCAAAATTTTACTTTTTATAAAATTGTCAAAAATTGCCGGGGAGGCTTGGTTTATTGTGCTGAAATATGGGGGAGATTAGGGTTCAAAGGGTTAAGAAGAATTTGAATCAGGTTATTAAAATTAACGGCAGAATTTTTAAGTTGTTTATCCGTTATGGGCAAAAGGGAGATAACTAGAATTCTTCTTCCTGTTCTACGCCAACCAGCTTTGCAAGAATGTTTCAATATAATCAATATAATTATATAATTTCTTTTAGAAAAACAATACACAGAAAAGCAGCCAATATATTAATTCTTTTCAAACAAACAATACACAGGAGACCAGTCAATATAATTAAAATATTTTAGACAAACACACAGGAGACAGGTCAATATAATTAAAAAATTTTAGAAAAACAATACACAGAAAAGCAGCCAATATATTATTTTTTTTAGACAAACAATACACAGGAGACAGGTCAATATAATTAAAATTTTAGACAAACAATACACAGGAGAGAGGTCAATATAATTAAAAATTTAGACAAACAATACACAGGAGACAGGTCAATATAATTAAAAATTTAGACAATCAATACACAGGAGACCAGTCAATATAATTAAAAATTTAGACAAACAATACACAGGAGACAGGTCAATATAATTAAAAATTTAGACAAACAATACACAGGAGACAGGTCAAAATAATTAAAAATTTAGACAAACAATACACAGGAGACCAGTCAATATAATGTAAAATTTAGACAAACAATACACAGGAGACAGGTCAAAATAATTAAAAATTTAGACAAACAATACACAGGAGACAGGTCAATATAATTACCACAGCAGTAGGATGAACCTGAGCAGAAGAATGAATGAAGACATCTCCAATGACTTTTGGCTTCCCTTCTCCATTTTTGGCCAGTCGATCGAGATGAGTGTCACGGTACAGCTCCAAGTAGTGTCGATTGGCATAGATCACTGCACTGCAAAATACAGAAAAATCTGAATTTCATACAACTGTTCAATCTTTATGTCCATATCACACACTCAGACTGAATAAATATTGCTCTTTTTTCTGACACACGCAAATCAATTTTCTTTCATGAACCAAACCCAATTTTTTTTAAATACCAAATTATTTTGAATTGTTTTTACATGGAAAATCTAACGTATTTAACAGTTATAAATGATGGGGTATCTAATAAATACAAAACATTTC
This sequence comes from Unio pictorum, assembly GCA_030141615.1. Classification (NCBI taxonomy): domain Eukaryota; kingdom Metazoa; phylum Mollusca; class Bivalvia; order Unionida; family Unionidae; genus Unio; species Unio pictorum. The sequence continues at coordinate 723,586 of JARLTB010000003.1, forward strand.
CAAAAAAAGGATGATAATTTATCTGATAAGGCACATGACCACATATTAGCCTGTCTGCCTCAGTGAATCCATAGACCATATCAAACTCAATGAATCCATAGACCATATCAAACTCAGTGAATCCATAGACCATATCAAACTCAGTGAATCCAAAGACCATATCATACTCAGTGAATCCATAGACCATATCAAACTCAGTGAATCCAAAGACCATATCAAACTCAGTGAATCCATAGACCATATCAAACTCAGTGAATCCATAGACCATATCAAACTCAGTGAATCCACAGACAATATCAAACTCAGTGAATCCATAGACCATATCAAACTCAGCGAATCCACAGACCATATCAAACTCAGTGAATCCATAGACCATATCAAACTCAGTGAATCCATAGACCATATCAAACTCAGTGATCCATAGACCATATCAAACTCAGTGAATCCAAAGACCATATCAAACTCAGTGAATCCATAGACCATATCAAACTCAGTGATCCATAGACCATATCAAACTCAGTGATCCATAGACCATATCAAACTCAGTGAATCCACAGACCATATCAAACTCAGTGAATCCATAGACCATATCAAACTTGTTCATCCATGCAAAACCAAACAAGTGTGTGTATTGTCTCATTCACGTGATCTGAAAAGTCTCTGACTCCTGAACAAATACAAATTTCAAACTCTGTCCAACAACATGAAGCAAATATCTGTATTTATTTAGTTTTATTGCCTTGATCTGACACAAATAATTAACGGCAAACCAATCAAATTTACATTGACACAAATAATTAACCAATCAAATTTACAATGACAAATAATTAACCAATCAAATTTACAATGAGGTTAATGGTTAGCAGCAATAGACAGATCCTGACTGACAGCAGCCATATTTGTTTTATTCTAGCAGATTTACTGTTGAGTTTTTACGGTGTTTAAATGTTGAAAAAATTCATTGAATTACAAGATACTGTTAAGAAACGTAGATATATATAAACAGAATGCAAATCAGGCTTTCTATTACTAACTATAGCTGTAATTTATCAGTTGATTTTGATTCAGGGTTCCTTGTTCAAATTGTCAAAATTGGCAGTCGCCTATAGGATAGCCATATTGCCCATTGTCTAGATAAAATGGGCTGAATATCATCTGGTGGTTAGGGTTAGGGCTAACCCTAACCCTAACCTTATCAGGAAAAGTGTAATGCAAAGCAATCAAATTTACAATGAGATAAATGGCTAATAACAATTACACACAAAATCAAATTAACATTGTGATCAATAGCCATACCAACTTAATATCAACTGCACACAACAACAATCAAATTAAAATAAGATCAAGGGTTAGTACCAATGATTTGATAACGGTTCCTATTGTTTCTTTATTATCTGGACATATTTAAAGTTCATTAAATATATTCACCACAAAATCCACACAAAGTTGGAATCCAACACAAAAATAATGAAGTCCTAATAACTGCTCCAATCACATTAAAAAAATAGGGTCACCTGCTAAAGGCTGTATGAAGGATGCAACTGGCTTGTGAAAAAGAAAACCCTAATTCTGTTTCAGCAGTCAGATTTATGAGACCAGACTGTAACTATTTCTATTTCAGCAGTCAGATTTATGAGACCAGACTAATTCTAATTCTATTTCAGCAGTGAGATTTATGAGACAAGACTGTAACACTAATTCTATTTCAGCAGTGAGATTTATGAGACAAGACTGTAACCCTAATTCTCTTTCAGCAGCCAGATTTATGAGACCAGACTGTAACCCTAATTCTATTTAAGCAGTGAGATTTATGAGACAAGACTGTAACCCTAATTCTATTTCAGCAGTCAGATTTATGAGACCAGACTGTGGCATTATACTTGATGGTTTACACACAGGGAAGAGGATGAGGCTGTTACCCGGCTGATTTAATTTGGCTCCAGAATCTTGTTGTATGGAAAACATACAATTTTCCAGTGGATGCCAATGGAACAAATATATCTTGCTCCATTCTGATGACTTCTTTGTTTGGTGTGTTGTAGTCAAAGCTGTGGAGAAAATAAAATTATAATAAAATTAGTCTTTAGACTCAATAATTCCAGCAAAACTCGGTGTTCAAAATTAAAATTAACTTGTAAGTCAGATCCAAGTGCAAACAATACAGACCCAGATATCTGGTAGCACTGTATACTGGCAGAACATGTTCTATGATGTTCAACTGATTATCCATAACAAAGCCAGACAGACCCAGATATTTGGTAGAATTGTATACTGGCAGAACATGTTCTATGTTGTTCAACTGATTATCAGTAACAAAGCCAGAATTGTCGGTGAATTATGTGATAGCAGATCTGTGTCTTTGTTGTCTGCAGTTAAATTGGACTTTATCTGCAAGAAGTATATAAGGTATATTCTATCTTCCCTATATGATGGACTCTTGACATCTTTAGAAATGTGGTCTTGGCTTCAATCTTCTACAGACAGTGTGTAAGCCAACTATACCGATATTGAATATACTTATAGTACAATAAAGGTTCCAATCCAAAAAATGTTAATTAAAAAAAAACACACAGTTAAAAATCTAGTGTTATACTATATATATATATATATATATATATATATATATATATATATATATATATATATATATATATATATAATGACCTTTATTCTTACTTTTTATTTAGTTGTATTAAGAACTATCATTATAGTTTAAAGAAATAATAATTTGTATTCTTCAAACAAGATTAATATTACAAGCTATGTGTTAAAAATACTCCTTTGCCATCAAAATAACTTTATATTCTTTTTAAGTAATATCATCAACAAAGCATAAAGAAACCAACTTTGAAGTTTTCTGGGTTAGCTTTATCTAATCTATGCTAACATGGTTAAATGCATGCACAATTAATCTTTGCTTACCCTACGGTTCCTAGCAATTATTTACCTGGGTATGATCTCAGTAACAAGACATGATTTGAAAATGGCAGTACAGTTGTAAACTAAATAATAGTAACCAGTTTTCAAAATTCAAAAAATTATCTAGCAAACTTCTTTCTGATACAAAATTGCTTTGGTTTCCATAATTGTTAATATTTATTCTAAACTGAGTTGTTTTTTTTTAAATTAAGAAACTTGTAAAATGAAAAAAAAATGAAGAAGTGTACCAACTTTGTATCTACTTCCATTTTAAATATATCTGCAAATCATTACAAACTTAAATTGTAGTAATGATATTTACAATAATTTTTAGAATCAATTTAAAATACTGATCAGGTTGTAACCATGATATAAGAAGAAAGGAAAGATAATAGTCAAAATCTAACAAAGTGGAATAATTTTCTAAAAACAATTCACAATGACTTTTGTAAGGTAAAAATATTTTACACAAAGAAATAGCTGAATAAAATAACATACCATTAAAAGGACATTAACAGGACCAAAATGAAACATGTTTGTTACAGCCCAGCACGTAAAAGAAAGTTAAGGAAACAAATTAGTAATGCATGCAATGTGTTAGCAAAAACATGTACACCCCTCTCTCAAAGTGCAGCATGTTTACAGGAATTAATTACCATATATACTCACGTACAAGCCCATTCATGTATAAGCCTACCGCCAAACTGAACAGGTATAAAACACAAAAACGTGCATGACCCGCGTATAAGCTCCGAGACATCTCAAGATGCACAAGTTCTAAATGCATTTATTTAGGCAAACATATATTTTAAAAAATTACATCTATACTTATCTCAAGGTATAATAATTAAAAGAAATGTTATAAACTTGTTTGAAAAGTAATTTATTTTATTATCTGTTTTCTTATTGTTTCTGCCTAATTTCGATTTGTGTATAATTTGATAGAACAAAAACAAGAATTTGGCAATTGCAAGTTGCTGTAACACTACGTCTCACTTTTTACTCAAGTATTGTTTGTTTATGCATTACTGCATTGGTCATTTTATACCAGTGTACCGGTAATTGCATTTTTACTTTGCTTTGAAATTGTCATTAAAATGTAATCCTAATATGACAACACAACAAACAACAATACGGCTCAATTTAATGCTCACAATTAGGCCACTAAACATATTTAAATAATGGCACCACCACATATACATTGTAGGTTTCATTACGTGCTGAATTCAATACATCCCTTGAAGTCGAATCATGGGTACCATTGCACTAAATACAATAACAATGTTTCAGAAATAATGCTTCAAAAATGTTGCTAATACCGTAAAAGCATAGTTGTAGTTTGCTTTGATAAAGTGACCTTACACCATACCTGTCAACTTTTATGATGGGATGGAAAAAAAACTCTTGATTTTTGGGGTCACTCCTAAATACCAATTATTACATTTACATTACCAATTATTACATTTACATTACCAATTATTACATTTACATTACGTGTGCGATTTTCATTTCTTCTAAACAAGAAAAGTCTTAGATGTATTGTTTAATCACCTGTGAATTACTGTTGTGACAAAAAAATTACTTTACTAGAAAGAATTTGCTTCTTTACTAAATGGAATGTTAAGTTTTAATATTATTCACGTAAATTGATGATTTTTTTTACCTCTACACAATACCAAAAAGAAGTAAACAAGAACATAAAAATAAGCAACAAAATCATCCACATATAATTTTAGTTCCAAGAATAATCACTACAAATGCATTAACTCCATACGCTATAGCGTCATTCCCACGAAAGAACTTGCATAATTTTAACACCTAGCAATTTTATACTGTATATACCTATGCTAATTACCATCATTAAATTAAAAGAGAGAATGAAAATACATAGCATGCCGCAAATGTATCCTAAATAAACTCATTCAGAATAGATGTTTTATAGCAAAAAATACTAAATATTTTTTACAAGTTGACAATAAGGTAATAAAGTTGGAAATACGAGTGAAAAAATGGTTCCACATGTATGTTACGATGAGGCTGCCTAATTTGGTACCTTTTGATCAACAAAATTGGGAAACCTTTATGTGCAAATCAATTGCTGGTGCTTGCATAACAAGCAATAGTCTAAAACATGGTTTCTTTCAATTATGACAGAGGGCCAGTTGTTTTCACAAAATAGATGCATTGAATATATGGATTTTAATTAGTAGCGCTGGCTTTCTTGTTTCTTTCAATTATGACAGAGGGCCAGTTGTTTTCACAAAATAGATGCATCGATATGGATTTTAATTAGTAGCGCTGGCTTTCTTGTTTCTTCAAGACTACTCTTTAGCTACTGTAAAGACTAACGGACCAGAATATGTAAATAGGGAACGTCCTGGGGGAAAATAGATCCGATCACTGGGAGAAATGGCAAGAATATTTTGCGAATTTCACACATATTAGACCAGGAAGATGGATCAATATTTAGTGAAAACAAGGCTTTAAAAAAAATGCCATGAAAAAAATCCTGATTTTAGGTCCCAATCTTTACTTTCTTATTCAGTCTCCCTATTTGGCTTTTGGAAAGTTCATATGTATGCCTTACACCCAGTTTTATAGAAGTACAGTAATCGTTTTAATATTATGGAATAAAAGGCAATTACACATCAATAGACAGGTATAGTTGTTGGTCAAAATTCCCTCTCAACACCAGCCAGTCTCAGGGTTTTAATGATTGGCTGTGGCAAAAGACAAATTTGCCAACTATGAACATAGGAGACACCAAAACATCAAACTTTCATTTTGTGGAAGTTATGATGTCTGTTCATTCAAAACATAAAACTAAAATTGATTGATGTTGAGAATTTTAAATTTTATTTTTACCACTTTTCGTGAACATATAAATTATGCTGGGTATCTACCTCGACAATTAAAAATGCAAACCTTTTCAAAAATTTTACCTCAATTTGTAGGATCATCTGATTCATTGAGTGCATGATTCAACGTAAATAAAACAGCTATTATGGACTAGCCGATATGTTATCTGTAAAAATGCAATCTGGTCAAAACAATGAATAAAGCAAAATCTGCATCTAATGTGTTTGGGAATAAATTAGGATTTAAGTGATGATACTGTACTGTGCAAATACTGTACAGCCAGCTCTCGCGAGTAAACACAACTGGCCCACGAATTATGAAGACTGTATTTACCTTTAATTAATTTCGTGTTCAAGAAATCCAAAAATATGCACATGGAAAATAGTAACAAAATCAATTATAGTACTTTATAACAGTTTAATAATTGTCCAGTCACAGAAAGTAATTTTTTTTTACATGCCTATGTCGTAGGACACAAAAAAACATTTTTTTTTTCATGTCTCAAGATTGACAGCCATTACAGTATCCAACAAAAAGACCTAAAAACTGTCAAGCTGCCCCTGATTCTTCAAGGTATTTATTTTTTCCTAAATTATTTGGCTTATACGTGAGTTTATATGGTAGTGAAGGAGACTGATTCTGATTAGAAACTGGGTAAAATGTAACATTCACAAAAATAGTAACCTCATTGTCCTACACAAAAATTTTAATATTTATGGCTTTAAGACCTGAAGAAGTTACACATTAAACTCAATAGCACATGGCAATGACCGATAAAAACTCTTGTCATTATAACCCTAATCTCACCATAAACATTAAACTCAATAGCACATGGCATTGACCGATAAAAACCATACACATTAAACTCAATAGCACATGGCATTGACTGATAAAAACTCTGTCATTTGTACATACAGAAATAGCATATATCAACTGTGTGGTCATGGAATAAAACATAAATATAAAAAATTTACCAAAATAAAAGGGACATGATAATGTATGTATAATGTATACATCGGTGTGTGTGTGTGTGCATGTATGTTAATTTAAGCTAATTGTTCTTATATTGTTTGTAGTTGGTAAATTAGTCCTCCATTAACTAGTTTGTCTTAATATGAAAATGCAAACAGACTTTAAATTTTAAAAACAACTGTAGGATCTATGTATAGGCCAATGCTGTTTGATTTTAACAAGAAATCAGATTGACCCTGCACATGGATGTTATCCTGTGAGGACTTTATACATACTGTAATCCACTGTATGCTGTTAACTTGTTATCATGCCAAAGGAGCATTCATTTTTCAACAGTTGTCAAAATAAATAAAGCCCAGCTGCTTAGTAAGCATTTAATTAGGTAATTTTCTTAAAATGACACCTCATCTTTCGGTTATTTAAGAAAATAATTTTATAAACACCAAATAAAATAAATAACTTCTTATTAAAATTTGCACTACTTACCGTTACCAGTGATAAAACAAAAATATATAGATTTTTTTATTCAAGATTTTGACTTCTTAATGTAAAGCAAAACAGAGCTTCATCGTCCTATTTCTATGAGGAAATAAAAGTGGAATCTAAACCTGCCTTGCAACACAAGTTATCAGAGCATGCTAAAATGAGTGAGAGCAGGGCATCTTACAATATACAAGCATGCTGCAACAAAGGCTAACATGCAAATTACAATGAACAACAAATATGCATTCATCTCAAGCTGGTTTTTAATAACAAGATTTTACTTCTTTAGAAGTCAGAAAATTGCCTAAAATAACATCCTAGTAGTCTCTTGTAAAGTTTCATGATTTACAAATCTCATCTACATGTCAAGGCAATGGGCACCGATTCTACCTTATTATCTCCCTTGAATTAATATTCAATGTGATGTAGGATGCACACTGATTCTACCTTATTACCCCCCTTGATTTAATATTCAATTTGATATAGGATGCACACTGATTCTACCTTATTATCTCCCTTGAATAAAGATTCAATGTAATGTAGGATGCCATACAATTTATTTATTACAATGTAAGTTTTATTTATTACAATGTACATGTATCAAAAAAAGAACAAATAATAAGACTGAAATAATTGTTTTATATTGATACCTAAAGGTGGTTGGAAACCAAATTTTGAACTGATGGTTTATGAATCTAAAAGACAACTTTATATAAATCATAAAACGACTTAAAATTTGACAACATCCATGGGAAGCTTTATTAATGTATAGGCTACATTAGAAATGGAGACAGAATTAATTAATAGCAACTATTTTAATGGGTAGCCAACAATCAACAGTGGAATACTGGCAGAAATTTCACAAGTTTATGATTCAAATTTATGACAATTTGCAGCTTTGTCTCACTATAAGGCTGATTGATCATTATAACATAGTTCATGTTATAAGGTGAGTAAAACCATGGGGATCCAATTTTATATCATTTACCTCATTATAAGGCAAACTCACTATAAGATCCTTCATTATAACACAGTTCCTGTTATAAAGTGAGTACAACCATAGGGATCCCATTTTAAAAAAGTAACAGCAATCTGTGTAATGTACCTCATTATAAGACAATCTCACTATAAGGCCCATCATTATAACACAGTTTCTGTTATAAAGCTGGTATGGTCACAGATCCCATTTCATTATTCAGCAAATTTGTCTGCAGTATCATTATAAGAGTCTCAGTATAAGACAGTATAGCCAATGACTAACATACAGTGTTATAATGAGGTCCCATACACAGTGTTATAATGAGGTCCCATACAAAGTGTTATAATGAGGTCCCATACACAGTGTTATAATGAGGTCCCATACACAGTGTTATAATGAGGTCCCATACACAGTGTTATAATGAGGTCCCATACACAGTGTTATAATGAGGTCTCATACACAGTGTTATAATGAGGTCTCATACACAGTGTTATAATGAGGTCTCATACACAGTGTTATAATGAGGTCTCATACACAGTGTTATAATGTGGGTGTGCTGTACATAAGCAGGTAAATTAATGATACTAATAAAGAATGGTGACTAAATTAAACAGGTGCTTGCAAACATTGTAGCATGGGACTAACTTTTCACATGCATGCAATTCATTTTACAGTAAACAGGAACACAGTACTGTAGATATAAAACAGACAATAATTATCAGTAATTAATGAAAATTTTATATTCATGATGTACCTGTGTATTACACTACATTTCACTAGTTGTACCATTTAAAAAAATAACATAACCCAATCGTAAACAAACTTCTTACCTAAAACCTAGGGGCATAGAGTTTTTAAATCAAAATAGATTTATTTTTAAATACTGGTAAACTTCTATGGTCAGTTTTGAGTTGGGATACTGAATACAAAATATATATTTACACCAGCGCAGAAGGGCTATGAAGAATGGAGCCCTCATGTCAAGTGGAAAAACAATGGACTCTTGATTGTACATGAATAGTATTGTTGACCTAATAACATAAAGCTGTAACATGCATGCATACTTACCGATAGGATCCATTCTGGGCTTGTACATCAAAGCTAACAGTAGTAAGTCAAATAATGTTATACCATCAGTAACAGTAAAAAGAATTGGTAAACAATCTAATGGCCTGAAACTCAAATTCCACTTGAACTATGTAAACGGCTTAATGAAATCGTAAGAATGTTTCCATACATTGAAAAAGACACAAAATTGTCTTAAAAAGTGTTCCACAGAAAGTTCTGCACGACCAACAAAAGGACTCAACAACAATGGCATTGAAACAAAAGGACTAAATAACAATGGCATTGCAACACAAGTAGGTTATTTAGTGCCAAGTCAAATGGAGTAAAGTGCCTTGCCCAAGGTCACAAATGCCTTGCCCAAGGTCAAACTATGCTCTGTGCCCAATCTAAAGATAAAGTATGATGGAAACAATAAAAACAATGGAAACAATAAAAACAATGGAAACAATAAAATACTGCACCATGACCATGACCCTGAAGAGAGGAAATGCAACCTTCAAGTGCTGATGTACATGTATACAAAGCTACAGCCCTTAGTCTCTCAAACAGATTTACAGTTATGGAACAGAAATTAAAGTTTGATGGATAGATTGACAAACAGATTTACAGTTATGGAACAGAAATTAAAGTTTGATGGATAGATTGACAAACAGATTTACAGTTATGGAACAGAAATTAAAGTTTGATGGATAGATTGACAAACAGATTTACAGTTATGGAACAGAAATTAAAGTTTGATGGATAGATTGACAAACAGATTTACAGTTATGGAACAGAAATTAAAGTTTGATGGATAGATTGACAAACTTGAATGTATACAACTGCACCAAAACTGATGGAACATGTATATTATTTCAACCACTTTTCTTTGAACATACCGAAGAAAATAGCATGAAAAGATTATAATGACACCTAATCTTTGGAATACAAGAAACCAGTGGTTCAGTAGTTAAATCATGCCATCAGATCAGCCTACTTTGGGTTAACTGTCACAGAGTGACCCTGGGCAAGACATTTTACTGCCTCTGATCAGAATAACCTTGAAGTCTTGGTTTACTTTAATCCACACTTTGAGCACCACTCAAACTCAGGTGTCCATCATATTATGATGTCACCAATATGACATCACTTCTTACTCAAAATTATCCTAGCGTTATGAAATGTGTGTAAGGTGGAATGTCAAATGGCATATATTCTGTCTCTAAAAAGATGATACACCAGAAGAAGGATTATATAAATCTAAAACTTCAGTAGCAGTCCTGTGAAAAAAAATGCTCATGTCATTGAAAAGTATATGAGAACTTGATCAATTTTTAGTTATATATAACCTTCTATGAAGAAAAAAACCAGCAAAATACATTTCTTTCTGTATTTCAAATAAGAAAAATAGACACAGGTTCATTTGGCCTTAAGACCATGTCAGTCTAAATAGCAATGATTGAATGACAAAGGGCAGACAACTCATAATGGATTATGAATAATTGATAAAGTACCATACTACAGGTTCACTTGTCTTTATGACCAGGCGAGTTTAAATCTAGTAATGACCAGGCGAGTTTAAATCTAGTAATGACCAGGCGAGTTTAAATCTAGTAATGACCAGGCGAGTTTAAATCTAGTAATGACCAGGCAAGTTTAAATCTAGTAATGACCAGGCGAGTTTAAATCTAGTAATGACCAGGCAAGTTTAAATCTAGTAATGACCAGGCGAGTTTAAATCTAGTAATGACCAGGCGAGTTTAAATCTAGTAATGACCAGGCGAGTTTAAATCTAGTAATGACCAGGCGAGTTTAAATCTAGTAATGACCAGGCGAGTTTAAATCTAGTAATGACCAGGCAAGTTTAAATCTAGTAATGACCAGGCGAGTTTAAATCTAGTAATGACCAGGCGAGTTTAAATCTAGTAATGATCAGGTTCTTGCTATTTTTAATAAAATGAGTTTAATGGTAAACACAGCTGGTTGGGAAAAAATGGGTCATGCCAACTAGATGCGTGTTATCTCAGGGTCCATGCACACTGGGCACAGATGATTACAATTGATAGGTATCTCAAATTTAGGTAAATGATAAATATCAGGCAGAAAACGTACACATCACCCAATCTTTAAAATACGCATACAATTCATTGAGAATCTAATGTGTTTTTATGGCATAATGTGAACATGCAATAATTGTTCAGCCGGGTTTATTCCAAAAGGTGACAATTTACTGCGAAAATTTCCAATATTTGGAAAAAAGCTAACAAAGCAAGGTTTGCAAACAAAATGGAAGATTTCTGCATATTCCGATAACTATTGGAGCAATTTTTATAGAGACTGGCATATAACCAACAATCACAAGTTGAATAGACTCTACAACAAGGTACATAAACCTTTCATTTAATAATTATTAGCAAGTAATAACTTATATCTAGATCTAATCAAACTGTATTTATTAATAAGGCCATATGCTCCATTATTATTTATTTTTAACAACTGTAATCTTTTAAAATTCTTCTGAATCAGAATTTCATATACGAGAACACCTGAATAGATCAGTTTTAACAGGAATCTATGTCCATGATTTCTCTCTCTACTACAGAAAGCAAAATCTTCTGAAAGGCAGTATCAACTTAATTTTATTTAACCTCCTTCAGGGGAACTTCTATTGTACATCAAGGTCAAATGCAACACTCTGATTTGTAAGAATAATTAAAGTCAGGAAACTCACTTTCTGCAGTAAGTAAAATATTTAATAATTCACAATACTGTTAACAGGTATGCAAACAAAGGAGAAAACACAATCTGCATGAAAAACTGTCCACAATGCAATTAATAACTCAAGGTCTGATATACATGTATGCAATTTACACTAATTGTTTCAGAGTGTGTGTGTGTGTGTGTTGTTATTAAGACTAACAAATTAAGTAAATTCATGTGGATGGAAAAAGAGATTCATTGCAGCAATCAATAAATTTATATATTTCATCATAAATGCTGAATTATATTAACATAACAATATATCAATTACACAATGGTAATGTTTTTTATGCTTTTTCTGCATCAATTTTGGGTAAAAGAAAATTATTTTAGTGTAATTATCATCGCGTTTACAAAGCAGATCTTAACTGTGTTCAATGTGTAAAGCAAGTGAATTTTGTCAATTTCAAGACAACAAAAAAGGACCAAAGATGGAAGGCCAACTGATCTAGAACAAAACTGACTCATTAACCTAAAACAAAGCTATAAATACAAACCAAATGTTCTTCAAATATATTCACAACCTTGACATAAGGGATGTTCCATTTAAATACAGATGGTACCCAGAGAAGGCAGTTTTTAAAAAAATATATGCCAGGGTACTTGGAGTTTACAGAGTTCATATGATTAATAAGAAATTTCTAAATTGCATCTATGGGTAAGCATCCCATTTTAAAAGTGCCTTTCCTGGGTCCCATGTATGTTTTAATGGAACAGCCCTAAGATACATACACCAACAAACAAACAATACTTCATTATGAATTACTAACACCTATTTTTACAGTGCCAAACAAAATTACTATTTTAATTTTCAAATTCAAAGATGAACATGTTTCACATACAAAGAGGCATTAATCTTCTGGCAATAAAGGCCTATTTTGGAGATATACAAGGTTCCTCTACATGCTTACTGTCTAGCACTATGTCATGGTGTTGGCCTATGTCTGGTGTTGGCCTATGTTTGGTGTTGGCATATGTCATGGTGTTGGCCTATGTCTGATGTTGGCATATGTCATGGTGTTGGCCTATGTCATGGAATTGGCCTATGTCATGAAGTTGGCCTATGTCTGGTGTTGGCATATGTCTGGTGTTGGCCTATGTTTGGTGTTGGCATATGTCATGGTGTTGGCCTATGTCTGATGTTGGCATATGTCATAGTGTTGGCCAATGTCTGGTGTTGGCATATGTCATGAAGTTGGCCTATGTCTGGTGTTGGCCTATGTCATGAAGTTGGCCTATGTCTGGTGTTGGCCTATGTCATGAAGTTGGCCTATGTCATGAAGTTGGCCTATGTCTGGTGATATCATTTCTTCCTCCACATACTATCTTAAAATTCACTTTGCATGAAATTTACAATTCAAGACTTTTGCTATTCAACTGCACAGACTTAAATCTTATTTAAAAGCACAGTTGAACTTTGTGTAATAGATTTTTGCTGATGGTTTTGGGTGAAAGCACACATTTTTTGCATTTTGATATGAACTGAAAAAATGAAAGCTTCCCTAAGTATTGCTCTTAAAACTTAAAAGTGTTCATATCATTTTTGTCAGTCTCTTCTTTTCATCAGACTTTAGCCAAAAGGTCAAAGGTTAACAAAGATATAAAGTCCTGATAGGCCACATTTTTGATCCCTTTCTTCTTTATAACACCTCAATTAATAGTCTGCCATTGCTGTATGTAAACGCTGCAAATTACAAGAATAAGATGATCAATTTATAGCTATTGTGTAACGATACTTATTCAGATCAGTAATCACCCAGCATGCATCACTGCATCAGTTCTTGTACCAGTAAATGGTTAATGATAGTTTTATGTAATGAGTGGAGCATAAGACTTTATTTCCTCTCATAATTTTCAGCAATGGCAGACTTCAACTGTACAAATGATAATTGCAAAAGATGTCCTTGAAAATGGTCAATTGTCCTATTGTAGGTAGAATCACACAATCATATGCAAATCTTGAATTCTGGCTATAACTTAAACAATCTGCATACAAAAACAATATGGTACACAGAGCAATACGTTTCATGAAGCAAATTTGGCGATTCCTTAAATCTGCAACAAAATTCTTATGTATGTACATCAGACCTTGCTATACAACAGACATGCATTATTTTTTATGAAATTTACCACAAAAATTCCTTGGTACCATCGACACTAAAGGGCAGAAGTGATATTGACAGTTACCATAGCAATATAAATGTACTATAATTGTCAAATATGTCATTGTATATTTATTAAATAAAAAGTCATGATCTATAGAAAATAAGTTGGACAAGATGTTTATATTTTCCAACATTTTTGTCTATCCATCTATCGATATTACATGTAAATGAATTCATGATTCCAAAATGATATATAGACAATTTCTTTAAGAACTGTTTTTTTCAATAATCAGGTTTATTTTTACATCAATATTCTGGTACAGATTAAAAATTTACTTACCTAGTAAATAAGAAAGAGGTAAACTGTCACAGAATTTCTTTGTCACATAATCTTTTACTTCTAAACTGTTGATATGCCTATCACACTTTTCAAAAACCTCATTTTACAACTAAACCAAAAAATGACTGTTCCCTAATACCCCAGATATCTCTGATTGACTTTTTCACCATCTGCTACTGAAGGTCATGTCATATGACAAGAACAGTGAAACTCAATAAGAATGGACAAAACTTTTTTGAAAGATCGCAAGGTGTAGAATGCTTGAAGAAAGAATGCTAAAACAACACGTACTAGATGCAAGCTTAAAAGCAATAATTTAGTAAGAAATTAAAAAGAAACCATACCGAATGACAAAGGGTCATCAGACACTGCTATGACCCTCTGCAACATTTTATGTATATCTAAAATGCTACACAAAACTCGATAACTACTGAAGATGGGGCAATATATTCTGGTGCCTTTACATTATCTGAAATGCTATACAGGACTCAATAACTACTGAAGACGGGGCTATACAAGACTCAATAACTACTGAAGACGGGGCTATACAAGACTCAATAACTACTGAAGACGGGGCTATACAAGACTCAATAACTACTGAAGATGGGGCTATACAAGACTCAATAACTACTGAAGACGGGGCTATACAAGACTCAATAACTATTGAAGATGGGGCAATAAATTCTGGTGCCATGAGGCATGAAAAATGAAAGAAACCTACAAGCTACCTAAAACCAAATGTTTGATGGAATACACTGATCTGATGATAGAATTTACTTTGGTGGCACTTCAATTCATTGAATGAGGAAGGGATCCCAGACCTGCCAACCCTAACAAAACCTTCTCAGTATGGTAGTCATGTTTTTACATAAGTTGGACCATTTATCACTAAGGTATAATGAAATATCAGTAAATACTCAAAAGTTTTTAAAGTTGACTTGAACCTTAATTACCTCCGATACAGATTCACAAACTGCAACTCCAAACTTCATGGAGCAGCTTAATGGCTTCTCAATCTGACTTAATCCTTATATAAAATGTTCACTTAGGCCCAATGCCAATCATCATTCAGGCAATTAAAAATTGATGTCCACTAAACATGACACAACTACCCTTCCTGACCTTTTACCCAAGAATCTGAATATTCCCTTTCTTCCTGTACTGTAAGAAATGTTGACTACCGTGATTTTGCTGCAAACAATTGTATTTCTGTAATTTGTTATTTTAATCCTTAATTCTTCTATTTTAAGGGTCATTTCTAAAAGACTTAAAGCAAAATTATACAGGTAGGCTGGTCTTGGTTCCAAGGGAGGATCACTATTCATTGTGACTTTAAATTTATAGTTTGTTAAATCCATAGGTATCACCAAAATTGCAAACCCCACACCGTGAAAAAACTCATTTACAATATCTGACGAAAATAAAAATATTTCATACTTGTAATTTTCCTCCAGATTCTGCTTGAATATTCTCTTCAGTGGATCAAATAAACAAGGTGAGCACAGGTATATGCCACAGTTGATTGTTGTACTGATGAAAGTTTCTGGCTTCTCCACATAATGTAACACCTGTAAAATAATGTAACACCTGTAAATGAATCTAACACCTGCAAAATAATGTAACACTTGTAAAACAATCTAACACCTGGAAAAAAATGTAACACCTGGAAAACAATCTAACACCTGGAAAATATTGTAACACCTGTAAATCAACTTAACATCTGTAAAATAGTTTAACACCTGTGAAATAATGTATAACATCTGAAAAGGAGACATAAAAATTGTCAATAAAGACTGATATCATGAATGCATTTTAAAAATTACATTTCTTAATAATTGTAGCAGGAAGAATCGATTTCCTGCTATCTTATGGGAACGCATAATCCAGCTTAACCAATTATCTTGAATTTGAGTAAACTTTACTCACCACTGTGACTGGAGTGATGACCTTTCAGTTTCTCTTCCAAGTACAGTCACTTTTCAATTGATAATACAGGTACTTTTATCGGTAAGTAGGACATTGTTAATTGTGTGCGTGTGAGTTTTAGATTCTAAATATAGCTTTAAAAAATTAATTATATCGCGACAAAGTCTGAAGCATGGCATTTTTTAGTGATGTCTAGCACTAGGGCAGCATGTTGAAGACATGGAGTATCATATCCCACCCAGTCACATTATCTTTACACTAAACCGATGAGTTTTAGTACTAACCTCTTAATGCTGAGCACCAAGCAATGCAGCTGTTAGTACCATTTTTATAAGTCTTTGTATGACTCAGTCAGGGTTTTAACCCACAACCTGCCACATCTGAGGTGGACACACTAACCACTTGGCCACAAGAGCAGTTGTTTTTTATCTTGTTGCGGACATACTTTTTTAATGAAATCTCTGCAAAGGCAGTCACAGGGAATACAGGATTATGGCCCATTGTTTATACTGATGTACATTTAGCTAAAGTTGTACAGTCATAATCACTTGAATCTTAAAACTCGTCTCTAGTTAATTAAAGATTTTATGGGCTTAAAATATGGCGAAAGAAAAAAATCTTCATCATCATATATAACAGGTGAAATTTTACTTGAATGATTTGCAACAAAGGTCAAAATTACCCATAAGCAAAATGTCATCCAACTCCTTATCAAGCTTAGTCTCAGAACATGCTGTAATACAGTTTATCTTATTGATTGGCTATGTAAAACCAATTAATGCCAATAACAATAAATTTATGTAACATTAGGTACGAAATGTGAAATTCAAAAATATTTTTGGAAATATCAGTTATCTCAATAACTATACATAATTTCATGCTCATTAGTTTTTTTTACAGAATTGGTTCCAAAATGTTTGTATTTATTTTTTAAAATAATGTTAATTCCACACAATGCTTTGCTGAAAGACCCAGAGTAACAATTTTCACATCAAATTAATCTTCCTTTACTCTGTAAAAAATTAATATCTCAAAATACATTTTTAAAAAATACAGTTAAGTAGGCCATGCTATATGTACTTTGCTACATCTGAGGTTCAACTGCAATCAACACAGACCTTGATGTGGTGATATAATATACCAGAAGATCACTGTTTCTAATGATTACTATCAACACAGACCTTGATGTGGTCATATAATATACCAGAAGATCACGGTTTCTAATGATTACAATCAACACAGACCTTGATGTGGTCATATAATATACCAGAAGATCACCGTTTCTAATGATTACAATCAACACAGACCTTGATGTGGTCATATAATATACCAGAAGATCACCGTTTCTAATGATTACAATCAACACAGACCTTGATGTGGTCATATAATATACCAGAAGATCACTGTTTCTAATGATTACTATCAACACATATCTTGATGTGGTCATATAATATACCAGAAGATCACTGTTTCTAATGATTACTATCAACACAGACCTTGATGTGGTCATATAATATACCAGAAGATCACAGTTTCTAATGATTACAATCAACACAGACCTTGATGTGGTCATATAATATACCAGAAGATCACTGTTTCTAATGATTACTATCAACACAGACCTTGATGTGGTCATATAATATACCAGAAGATCACTGTTTCTAATGATTACAATCAACACAGACCTTGATGTGGTCATATAATATACCAGAAGATCACTGTTTCTAATGATTACTATCAACACATATCTTGATGTGGTCATATAATATACCAGAAGATCACTGTTTCTAATGATTATAATCAACACAGACCTTGATGTGGTCATATAATATACCAGAAGATCACAGTTTCTAATGATTACAATCAACACAGACCTTGATGTGGTCATATAATATACCAAAAGATCACTGTTTCTAATGATTACAATCAACACAGACCTTGATGTGGTCATATAATATACCAGAAGATCACTGTTTCTAATGATTACAATCAACACAGACCTTGATGTGGTCATATAATATACCAGAAGATCACTGTTTCTAATGATTACTATCAACACAGACCTTGATGTGGTCATATAATATACCAGAAGATCACTGTTTCTAATGATTACTCCTAACAAACTGCGCTGAACTATATCTGCTGGTAGACTATGCAACAGTAATTTGGCTGTGCACTGTTTGCAGTTGGGATAGGCTAGAGAAATAAGTATGTACAGAATCAAAGAAAATTGTAATTAATTAATTCCAAAGGCTTCCAACTGATTCCTGTAGATGTTCATTTTCTCGACTGTACTCGTGTAATAATTAATGTAATCCGTAATAATATAGGGTGTTCTTTGCAGGGCTTATGCATTGACATAATTGCAGCATATTAATATCGTTCCATGTTATGATTTACTGTTTTGAATTTCATCAGTTATTCAGAACATATCACTTGGGATTGCACTCTCATGCCATACCAAGTTACCTTTGAATTTCTGTATATCTGTTTGTCTGTCTGTATGTATGTATCTATGTACACCACTCCCTCAATTACACTTGCCCTGATAACTCGTGAACATATAATGCTGGGTCAGACAGGGATCCCATTATTTTAAACAAAAAAAATACCCCCCAAAATTGATCCATATTTCTAAAAAAATAATCAAAATTGGTAACTGAAATGTTGATACATCGCTCATTTTATAGTCAAAAAACAGTAGATATGAAATGGAAATTTTAATTAAATCTTTGAAACTATAAACTTTTAACAAGAAGTCATATAATTGATTACATTTCTTTCCAAATAACATTCTTAATACACCGCCTTAAAAAATATTTAAGGAAATTTTGATCCATGAAAATGACACTTACACCTAATGTAGGCAGAAAATGAATATTTAAATGCCAATTAAATAATTTTTATTAAGTGAAATTTGTGTTTTAATTTATTCTTTTATTTCCACTTAAGTATAATCATCATGAATGCAATGTGCATTAAAACATCTACCATAACAGCTATGTCGACGTGTTTCTCTGAGAACACTAAATTAAAAGCTGGCTTCCTTTGTATTATCACATTAATTATGTCTTTTGAATCAAATAAAGGAGGTAGAATGAATTAACAAAAGTTGAATGGCACGGCATGCGAATCCTAATAATATATTTAAAATCTAACCCCACCCCACCCACCAGTTTGAATGTTGGGTGAACTCACTTCGGTTGATGAATCAAACAATATTATAAACGTTATTGTGTATGTAGCAAACTACCTTAAATTAACCGACTCCTTCATAACTGTTATCAAATATAGCAAGGCAACCAAGCGAAATGAATACTTCGTAAAATAAAGAGCTCAGTTTCACAGATATGGACCATTGTGGGAAAGCAATTTTCAAAGAATTCCTGAACTGGCACTTAGATATATCCTCAAGAATGATAAGAAGTTTCACTTACTTTCAATGAAATTGCAACATCAGTACTGTTCTAATTGAACAATACAAAAAATTTAGTTTCGACATAAATGAATGTGTCACGAAATAAATGTCACTAGTTTTGTTTGGTGGTGTATCAACAGATAGTTTAGTTCCTGGATAATTTAACTCCTGACTTGGCAGTATCGTATTAAATACCATTCCAGGAACCAGACTAATCAACAAAACAAAAGCAGTGACATAATACACAGATGCTAACCCTAATACACAGATGCTTTTACATAGAGCTGTACCGATTAATCGCCTGTATGCGTAATCGGGCCGATTATTAGCACAATCGGTATAATCGGGTATCGGCAAAAATAATCGGTGCCAATGCAAATAATTTTTTAAATAACCAATTTTTACTGATAAAAGTTGTATATACAGTCGCGTTTTGACTGACCATAACTTAATCCTTTGTAACACTAGAGCTCAAGATAAATGCAGCATGCAAACAAGTTGCTCATTAACTAACACTACTGTATAGTCGAATAACCATATATCAAAATAAACACATCGAACCATCAATTAATCTTTTGTAACAAAGAGATTGCTCTAATAAAGTATTTAAAAAGAATTTATCTTGCTGCCAGTTGTGCGAAATTTTCAACTCCAGCGTCCGGTAACATTTGTAAACTGCAGTAAACCAGACTAAAGTACATGTCGCTAACCGCCATTGTTGTGCCAAAGTCATGTGAATAGCCAGTAAGATTAACATCAAAGGGAGTAATGATGGATATATACACAGTCAATTTTGAGGTTTGTTTTTTCTTTATCTTTATGAAAACTCACAAAACACCGATAGTCCTTATGTCCCAGTGAGAAATTGTTTGAAAGGGCTTCAGTGTAGGTTTGAGTACGTCGTCTGTCTTTCAGTTAATCCGTAATGCCTGGAGGGTGAACGAACTCATTGTCTTTAATACTAGTAAGTGAGAATCATTTCCGGATTTTTTAAAATCTATATGAGAAATTTAGCCTTTATTATTACCACGCTGCGTGAAGATGTAAATTATACTGGTTGTGTCCCTTGTACACTCAAAATATTACCTCATTTTGTAGGATCACTTATATCATTGAAAATGAGTAATTCGTGAGAGGTGATTCATAGTAAATGAAACAGCTATTACAGATTAGCTGAAATTTTATCTGAAAGAATACACTTTGGTCGAAACAACGAATAAAGCAAAATCTGCAACTAATATATTTGGGAATAAAAAAGGATTTAAGTGACGCTATGCACACTTTGCACTGCGTAAGTACTGTACATTATAGTATATGGTCTCCCTGGTAAACTCGACCGACCCGCGAATTATGAAGGCTGTATTTTACCTTTATGTAATTTCGTGTTGTGGAAATCAGAAAATATACACATGCAAAATAATAACAAAATCAATAATAAATAGTACTTTATAAAAGTTTAATAATTTTCGGGTCACCGAAAGTTACTTTTTTAACATGCCTATGTCTTAGAATACAGATATTTTTGTCCCAAGATGTACTGCTGTTACAATAGACAACAAAAACACCTAAAACCTGTAAAGTTTTGACATTGGCCCACGGATAAGCCCCCCCCCCCCCCATTCCAGGCCTTTATTGTTTTCTAAATTTGTTAGCTTATACCCGAGTACATAATATGATAATCAAATAATTGGTCTCATAATCGGTATCGGCAATTTTGATAATCGGCTATACGCGGTATCGGCATAATCGGCAAAAAGTGACATCGGTATAGCTCTACTTTTACATACATATGGTGGTTGAAACAATCTTTCACATGTTGGAAAGTTTGAAGAAAAAAATGTTATTTATACAGAATAACAAACAGTTTCATTAAAAAAACAGTTCATTATTAACAATAATTATCAACACGATAAACAGTGCATTATTAACAATAATTATCAACATGATCGTAAAAACAGTGCATTATTAACAATAATTATCAACACGATTGTAAAAACAGTGCATTATTAACAATAATTATCAACATGATTGTAAAAACAGTGCATTATTAACAATAATTATCAACATGATTGTAAAAACAGTGCATTATTAACAATAATTATCAACATGATTGTAAAAACAGTGCATTATTAACAATAATTATCAACATGATTGTAAAAGGAGCATTCAGACGTTAAACAGCAGATTTTTTTTTAAAACTCGGTTTTCTCGATGTATAAGCAAACTTGTTTCAATTTTTGGAGATCCCTTGGTAACTTGTACCCTCCTCGCTTATAGTGTGGACCCTGTTGTGCACGAGTTATCAAGTGTATGTATCTGCGAGTATGTGTGTGTATGTGTGTCTGTGTGTCTGTCTGTGTGTGTGTGTATGTCTGTCTGTGTGTGTGTCTGTGTCTGTGTGTATGTGTGTGTGTCTGTGTGTATGTGTCTGTCTGTGTGTGTGTGTGTCTGTCTCTGTGTGTGTCTGTGTGTCAGTGTGCATGTGTGTCTGCGTGTGTGTGTGTGTATGTGTGTGTGTCTGTGTGTATGTGTCTGTCTGGGGGGGGGGTGTGTGTCTGTCTGTGTGTGTGTCTGTGTGTGTGTGTGTCTGTGTGTGTACAGGAGGATTATTGGTAGTTTAGCACAATCCTGGTTTTATCTAAATTATATAAACTATTACTCATTGCAAAGTCAGCTCACAAACAAATATCTAACAACATTTTTAAAATCAAACCTCAGAAGTGTCCTTGTTTTCTGCTATACAGCCATAGTTCATGGACTGCTGCCTTGTTGCCTGAAAATAATAATAATAATAATAATAGTAATAAAATAATAATTATTTTAAAAAATAATATTAATAATAATAATAATTTAAATAATAATAATAATAATATTAACATTAATAATAATAATAATTTAAATAATAATAATAATAATAATAATAATAATTTTTAATACTGGAAAACAATATCTTTGTTAAATGTATCATGTGTGTTGTTTAGAAAGGGAACAGAATACAATACCTCTGTGCCAAGAATAGTACAAAATGTTCCAGTTGGTCTGTGTTTGTGAAATTCAAGCATCTCCATGAGAGGGAAGTCTCCACATACATCAGAATTCATCACAAAAAAATACTCTGGATTTCCCATCAGAATTTGGTCACGAAAATGGTAAATTCCTCCAGCAGTGCCAAGCGAAGTGTACTCTTGCAGATATCTGAAATGTTTCAAAAAAATATAAGTGATAAGACTTTGCAAGAATTTATTTCTGTAATTCTTAATATTTAGGTGTAATTGAATTTAGCAAATTTACTATAAATGGAACATTTTTTGCACCATAATAAAAAAAAACAATTTGTATTTGTTTATCTTGTTGGTTTTAACAGCATTTGATTACATTGTTGGTTTTAACAGCATTTGATTACATTGTTGACATTTGAATACATTGTTGACATTTGAATACATTGTTGACATTTGATTACATTGTTGACATTTGATTACATTGTTGACATTTGATTACATTGTTGACATTTGAATACATTGTTGGCATTTGATTACATTGTTGACATTTGAATACATTGTTGGCTATATCATGTCATGAAAATGTGAGCTAAGTGCCTTTTCAAAGGGCATGATGGGAAAACTGATCCAGTTTTCCTGTTTGTGTAGCTCATTCACAATTAAAAAGCTCAGATCGCTACAAACTGAGTTGCCATTCATTTGTCAATGAAACTGGATTCATTTTCACCCTGCTGACTACAAGCCAACTCTCTCTTTCACAGGTTAGTGTGGTGCTATCTTATGCCATTAACTGGCCCTGCACTGTATACATTCAGATTCAGAAAAGGCTGAACCATAATGATAACACATATAAATAATACATGTACATCATGTTCACACTACATGCCACTTTAGCAATAGTTCATTAAAAAAAAACTTACTTCTGTATGTAATTACACAATACATTAAAAAAACTTACTTCTGTATGTAATTACACAATACATTAGAAAAAACTTACTTCTGTATGTAATTACACATTACATTAGAAAAACTTACTTCTGTATGTAATTACACATTACATTAAAAAAAACTTACTTCTGTATGTAACTACACAATACATTAAAAAAAAACTTACTTCTGTATGTAATTACACAATACATTAAAAAAACTTACTTCTGTATGTAATTACACATTACATAAAAAAAACTTACTTCTGTATGTAATTACACATTACAGTAAAACTCAGGACTATAACTTAGAAAATGTAAATAAAGGAAGCAACATTTTGGGGGATTTTTTTGCATAATGGCTTCTGTAGCATCTGTTTATTCATTGCCAATGCATCAATTATTTAAACTTATAAACAATAAGACAATCAGGTGTGGTATTTCTTATAATTCAAACTTCAATGATGTTGACAGACTGCTGTTTTGATGTAAATATGTTCTTGTTTAGAAACAAAACTATTTGAAAAATTAATTTCCATAGACAACAAAGATTTTGATTTTACTTTATCTATATTGTTACGTGCTTAGGCTCGAATAAACAGTAACATAGAAAGAGTGAAAATAACAAGCTTGTAAAAACTTAATTATTGAGCACAACTATTTTCCAGAGAAGAAAAATTAACTTAACAGTTTTAAGAATCAATTCCAAAATTAATCCAAAAATAATTCAAAATATAATCCACTGAAGAAATTGCAAAAGTCCTGGTAATAAAATGTCCAAATAATTCCCAGTTCAAATCTTAGTGAAGCATACAAAATGGAAGACAATGTCACGTGATGATGTCAGTTCTTGGTAATGAAATTCAATGAGCACAATTATTTTCCAGATAAATAACAAAATAAATCCTCTTGATCCAAATGAATTAAAATAATTTCCAGTACAAGGTAATTTAAAATAACTCAAAACGACACAACTTAATATTCTAACAGCCCAACATTTACTAAATAGTTCTCAAAACATAATTTATATACCTGTTTTTACGTAAACAAGAAAGAGGTCACATGATCTTCTAGAATCTTTAAGAACAAATTTACGTTCAAAAAAATCTCATACACACAATATGACCCAACTAAAAATAGAAAGAAGTTTATAACAAAGCTCCATAATGTCCTTGGAATCAACCAATCATTTTAAAAGCTTGTTTACAACTCTGAAGCCAGGTCAGAAATGAGGTCAACACCTGGTGTTTATTTGTAAAGTACAGGTCATCTCCTAATGAATGAATCTTAAACTTAAAATGACAAATTTGAATCTGACAAACAATTAAAATAAAAAATAAATGACCCAAATCATGTACATGTAACAATATTGTATCTACACTTCAAAACACCTTAATGTCAATCATCTGATTCAAGTATTATGACTATGTTTTAAACATTGTAACAGAAAGAAGCAAAATCAACAAGTTTAGTAAAATAAACAAATAATTTAGGTCCTTCAAATACAAAATGAAATTTCAAAATACACAATTGTAAATTAAATCACAAATTAATCCTAATATTTTTATCACAAGTCCAAAAATATATACTTCTGACTTAGCTTAAATAATCATGAATGCCATGATAAGCTAAACTAAAACTACATTCCTTGTTGCTACTAATTCATCCAGTAACAGTTGAAACATATCTGCTTACAGCCATCTAATGTCAAGCACATTTTATGAAACTTCATGCCAAAAATAAAAACAGCATAAAGTTTGGTTGTGTTTTACATCACGATGAAGTCAACTGGAATCAAATTCAATAATATTTTAATAGTTGTGAAGTTCAAATGATTAGAACATTCATTGATATGCTATGAAAAAGTTTACCTGACTTGGACTGGGAATTCATGATTTTGTGTTACATTCATTGACATGGTTTACGGTTGACCAAACTTGGATTTGGAATTCATGATTTTGTGTTACATTCACTGACATGGTTTAATGTTTACCGGACTTGGATTTGGAATTTATGATTTAATGTTACATTCACGGATTATTGTGTTAAATTATTGATGAGGCATAAAGTTTACCCGACTTGGATTTGAATTCATGACAGTGGTTTACATTTGATTTTGAATCCATGATTGTTTTACATTCATTGATGTTCTATAACGGATTTACCTGACTTGGATTTGTAATTCATGACATTGTGTTACAGTCATTGATTGATGACTCGGAGGTAGGTTTGTCTGACTTGGATTTGGAATTCATGATTGTGTATTGCACTCATTGATGTGGTATAAGGCTTGCCTGACGTGGATTTGGAATTCATGATAGTGTATTACATTCATTGATGTGGTACAAGGCTTGCCTGACTTGGATTTGAAATTCTTGGCAGTGTATCACATTCATTGATGTGGTATAAGGCTTGCCGGACATGGATTTGAAATTCATGGCAGTGTATCACATTCATTGATGTGGTATAAGGCTTGCCGGACTTGGATTTGAAATTCATGGCAGTGTATCACATTCATTGATGTGGTATAAGGCTTGCCGGACTTGGATTTGAAATTCATGGCAGTGTATCACATTCACTGATGTGGTATAAGGCTTGCCGGACTTGGATTTGAAATTCATGGCAGTGTATCACATTCATTGATGTGGTATAAGGCTTGCCAGACTTGGATTTGAAATTCATGGCAGTGTATCACATTCATTGAATTGGTATAAGGCTTGCCTGACTTGGATTTGAAATTCATGGCAGTGTATCACATTCATTGATGTGGTATAAGGCTTGCCGGACTTGGATTTGAAATTCATGGCAGTGCATCACATTCACTGAAATGCAATGAGAAGGTTTACCTGACTTGGATTTGAAATTCATGGCAGTGTATTACATTCACTGAAATGCAATGAGAAGGTTTACCTGACATTCATGGCAGTGCATCATATTCACTGATATGCAATGAGAAGGTTTACCTGACATTCATGGCAGTGTATCATATTCACTGATATGCAATGAGAAGGTTTACCTGACTTGGATTTTGAATTCATGCTGGACATTAATGATAAATTTTGTGAGATCTTCTTGTGCTTGGTAGAATCCTATCAGGATAATCTCCTTCATGTTAGGAACCTGGGAATAATAATAATAATAATAATAATAATAATAATAATAATAAAAATAATAAATAGCATTTTTAATAACAGAAGTCTCTTGATATTCAACTGCTTTAAAAAGAATTTTCAGAAATACAAGATAGACTATTTCTTCTTTAAATTAACTATTGAGTATTAAAACCATCTCTTAGACTGACCTGAGCAACAAACAATATTTTTTACATTGGCCAATGTGTTGGCATGACCAATGAGATATTATTTTAATATGTGTGCAAAGTTTTATTGCAATCATCCAAGTAGTGTGATAGAACAAGGAGTAACAAATTTGTGCAGAGAGATGGAGAGACAATTAGATTTACAATGGAGATGGACAACAGGCAAAAGGCTATCTTTTAAATATGTGTGTGTGATTACATATTTAATGTAGTTTTAACAATCCTTCAGTCATATTGTTAAGATGTCTGCAGTGTGGCAGTTTAAAGTCAAGCAATGGGGCATCATGCTGCAGACATGTAGCATCATGACCCACCCAGTCACATTATCCTTACACCAGGTTTACCAATCCTAACACTAACCTTATAAAGCAGAATGTCAAGCAAGGCAGCTGTTAGTAACATTTTTTTATGTTTTTGGTATGACTCTGCAGGAGATCGAACCCACGATGTCCCACATCTGAAGTGGATGCTCTAACCACTAGGCAACTGGAGCAATCTCTTAGTGGGAAGTGAGACAGCAGTCACGTTTCCATGTTCATGTAGTTTATGAGGAATAGTTATGACAAAATTGTGCAAACTGTTTGAAAGATGGCAAATTCAGACAATCCCACACATAAAAAAATACTGCCAATGAATACTGTTAACTGATCTTTAACTTTTGATCTAAAAAATCAAATAAATATTTTAAACTTCTTGTAATTACTAACATCAATTTATCTAGGGTTCAATATAGGATTTTGAAAAGTGCAGGACATTGGAAAATTTGCAGTCCAAACCCTAAAATTAGGAGTAAAATAACCAACACTTTTTTCATGCAAGAATTAAGAATGCTATTGTTGTGTCACCAATAGATATATCATCAGATTGCCAATGTTTATTCATTGTGAAATATTTAGTATTATAACAAGTGAATTAAAAATTAAAGCAGTTGATAACCATGCCAATTGTGATTGTTTGTGATGTTACAACCATAAGAATTCTCAATGACCCTACCTTACCATTTCTATAATTTTTTGTGTGTTCAGACGCAATCACAGAAGAAATTAATTAAATGTCAAGTCTATATATTTTCTAAGAAGAAAAGAAACTTTAACATTTTCATCACAGCAAATTTCAATCAAAATGTTTCTTGGTTTGCTACTGCATATTTTCCTTCCAGTAATGACGCGATGTGCATAAAGCTAACAATTTTCCACTGTTTTCTTGTTTTCCAATGGACTCTTCTTTTACATGTTTTTTTCCGTGAAACTCTCAGTTGTCTGGTATTGTTTTCTGTCATCAACTATTCTGTCTGTCTGTCTGTCTGCGTGAGAATTATGCCCATATAAAACCTTCCACCAAGGACTAGAGGTGCGTAATATTACTGGTATACTCTGATCATACATACCAGAATACTTTTTCACTGTACCAATATGTCACTGGCTTTCCTCAGTAAGGAGAAATTCCTGAGTAATTTAATGATATTAAAAGCATGTTTAATTTTTCATTACAAAATAAATAATTTATTTTACAAAACAGTTAACTTAACACAAATTAATTTTAAATATTAGAAATATAATTATATTATTATTGATCCTATTTGACATGTATCATATATGCCAATATGGTGGCCAAATAGAATGCGACAACTGATATTCAGGCCAAATGCAACCAACAGAAAAATACAGATTTTAAAAAGTCATTTCTAACGTGCAAATATTAATGTGTTAATAACATACATCGGGGCCCCAAGTGGCTGAGTGATCTAAAGCACTCTCTGTTATGGATCACTGCCATCTCACCTCTGTCTGTGTGGGTTTGAGTCTCAGATTCTGCCAATGTGGGTATGTGAAAAAGCTTGTCAGTAGCTTCTCGTGGGTTGATGGTTCTTTCCAGGGGTTTCCCCCAGTTCTTCCTCCACCATTAATACTTGACGACATGTATAGCCTGTGCTGAAAAATGGTGTTAAACCCTACAACAACAACAACATATATTCTGTTTAATACTGTGGATCATCCTAAAGAGAGACAGAGAGTAAGGGACTTAAGATTTTTAACGTAAATTTTAAAAAGTTCAGGGTTAGGGTTACCAATAATCACCTAAAGAGTGACAGAGACAGAGAGTAAGGGACTTAGATTTTTAACGTAAATTTAACAATTTTTCAGTGTGCAGTGTGGCAGTTTATAGTGATGTTTAGCACTGGGGCATCATGTCACAGACATGAACCATGATGTCCCACCCAGTCACAATATCCTGACACCAGGTCAACAGGTCCTAACACTAACCTCTTAATGCTGAATGCCTAGTTAGGCAGCTGTTAGTACCATTTTTGTAAGTCTTTGGTATGACTCAGCCGGGGTTCAAACCCACAACTTCCCATATCTGAGGCAGATGCTCTAAGCACTAGGCACTAGGCAAACTGAAGTGGTTTTCAAGTTTGAAAGACACCAATTGCTTTCTGGTTTAATTTTGATATTCTTTTTAAATCTACAAAATGTTTTTTGGTTTCTTGAGTGTGTTTTGTGTTTAGTGGATGCTTACTGACTCTCACTGATAAATATCTTTCCTAGGGGTTGGCACCCTACTTAAAGATTCCCTGCCTACAATATCAATAGCGTAAATAGCAAATTACAGTTTACAGTGTCAACACATTCTTTGTTATTTTTGTGTGTTTGTTTGTTTGATTAAGATTTTTAACGTAGCTTTAACAATTTTTCAGTCATATCGCAACGATGTCTGCAGTGAGGCAGTTGATAGTGATGTCTAGCACTGGGGAATCATGCCGCAGATATGTAGCATGATGTCCCACCCAGTCACATTATCCTGACACCAGAACGACCAGTCCTAACACTAACCTCTTAATGCTGAGCACCAAGCAAGGCAGCTATTAGACTCGGCTGGGAATTGAACCCAAGACCTCCAACTCCAGCAGCGGACGCTCTAACCACTAGGCCACTGGAGTGGTTTGACTTTGTTATTAACATGATTTCTAATGTGAGAACAATATAATCCCAACTTTACAGCTTTGTAATCACCGTTTATGCAAAAATTAACATACACATAGCAATGTCATCTACCAAAAGACCCTTACCATTTAATTTAATGATGTTTCAGCTGAGATATATTATTTTCTTTATGACAATATATAATATAAAAAAATGAAATAACAGGTATAATATGGTGATATATTCCTATAAATCAGCGTATGATCTGATCATTTTTCAACTACTGAAAATAGAAATAAAAAAAATCAGTTTCAGGCTACTGTGCCAGAAAAACATATTGCTGGTACCTAACATGGTCTGTATCGTTACATCAAAGAACCGGATTGCACCAAGCTCTATCAAAGACATTATGTAAAGTTGCCACTTTAAATGTAAACATACGAAAATCACTCAAAAACAAAAGTATATCTGTAATGACACAAAATGGCTGATTTTATCATGATTTACAATTAACATTGGAATTTGTTTACCTCAGGAAAACAAAAAAAAGACCCAAAATGTTGGCACTATTTTTCTAAATAAGATACATGATAAAATGCAAGTGTTTGAAACACCATATAAGAACTAAAATTGTGGCATGTAATGTCTGTCAAATGTGCATGCAATTAGCCTCTTCATCAAATGATTATTATGCATTGACAACTGATTACCTGTAACTGGTGTCTTCATCTCCTAAAATCTGTCCTACAAAGTTTCACTTAACCACATCATAATCACTTGAACTTGCTTGCACACTATATGACTGACACATGCTTTGCTAAAATGAATCAAACAAAAATAAATTTCACTGACAATAAAACTTGTGTACCAAGGACTCAACTGTTGAAATTTTCACGCATCTACATGGATTTCAGCATCCTAGAGAAGATAAGAACATCAAATCCAGCATCTTTAACCACAGACTACTAACTATCAATGAGACCTTAACCTACTATCCTCCCATCAAGAAGCAGCATGATGACATCCACTGATGCGAACAGATACTACAAACTTTGAAAAAATCTTTATCAAAAAGATTATATATGACCTCTGTATCTCACATTAGATAGATGCTGGATATAGTAAAAAGTTCTGACAACAGATATTTTAAAAAACAAACTATGCTGACAAAATTTAATCATTTGTTTTGACTGTGTACTGTGATTCTTTTAAATATCCATAACTATTCCAAACTTTTGACACGAAAACACTTTTGGACAATCTTTTCCTGATTTTTTAGGATGGTAGAAACAGTGTGTAATTCATTAATCGCCTGTTCCAACAGAAATACTGTTACACTTTGGTACTAAATGTCATGGGTTAAAATGCTTACATTGAATGCAGGAGGTCATGGGTTCATGGAGGTCATGGGTTCAAACCCCAGTTGGGTAATAACGAAAACTTAACAAAATGCTACTGGCATCTGACTCACTTGGCACTCAGAGGTTAGTGTTAGGACTTGATGGCCTGCTCTGATGATTATGTGACAGGGTAAAACATGATGTCTGCAGCATGATGCTACAGTGCTAGACATCACAATAAACTGCCACACTACAGATATCATAGTGATATGACTTTAAAACTGTTAAAGCTACATTAAGAAACCAACATCATACATGATAAATGTGAAGAAATTTCATACAGTTACAAACCATGAATGTATGGTCTCAATGAACAATGATCCTTCTATGGACACACCCTTCCCCAATGAATGAATGTGGATCCTGTTACATTAGCTTTTAAGTCCAGCTGTAAACCCTGATCTTCCATTGCATAAAGTGATGGCAGCAATGAATCCATGCTGATTGTTCTACTGATTACTTCTAACAAACTGTAAATATCCATGATCAGTCAGAGCATTATGCAACAGAAGATCTGGCTCTGTGGGACTCCAACTCTATGTAAGAAATATGGCACCAATGAAAATGTAAATTACCAAAAGCCAATGAAACTTATAGGCATGAAAGCAGTACAGCTGACACTCACAATCACCAATTTAAGTGTTTTCATTTAAACATCATATATAATGAAGAAATAATATAAAATCTGCACCACTGTGCTCGTTGTTATGTCAATGCCTGGTTATATGACTCACATATAATATGTATTAATTTGTTTGAAAATTATGCATAAAGAATCATTAGTAGAATGCTTAAAGATATAATTTGCCAAAGATTTTCCTTAATTTACAACCATTCTATTAGAAAATGACTTTCAATTTACACCAATTTTGATTTATGCTATAACATCATGAATACATCTATGGCATAAAACTGAGTATCAAATGTAAAAGAGATTAATAATACTGATGTTTGTTGCAGGATTACCTTACTAGCTGCCTCTATATGGTGATAAATCACTGGGAACCCAGCAACTGGAAACAATGGCTTGGGCAAATCCAACGAGAGGGGTCTAAATCTTGTACCTGTCATTAACAAAATAAAATAGCAGATCAGCTATTGCCTACAGTATACACATAATGCTATTGCCTTCAGTATACACATAATGCTATTGCCTACAGTATACACATAATGCTATTGCCTACAGTATACACATAATGCTATAGCCTACAGTATACACATAATGCTATTGCCTACAGTATACACATAATGCTATTGCCTACAGTATATACATAATGCTATATATCGATCACGTTGGTTTACAGCACGTTAGTGAAGAGTGATTTATTCAAAAATCTAGACACCACAGCAAAAACCAGAAACATTAAGATGAAACAATGGAGCCTCTGCAATAAAAACAATTATGAATTTATTCAGTGCAACCTGAGGTGGTGCATGAACAGACAATAAAATAAAAAGGAAAGATATATAAATAAACAGTAGTATAGCATACTAACACTCTCGTGGGTTGTTGGGGGGGAGGGGGGAGGTACCCCTCTAGTTGACAGTGTTGGGAACTCCCCTTTCAACAATCCAGTTTAAAAAGATCGAAACTGATGAATAAAATAACATTGCGTTATTTTTATCATTTATGTTTTTAGTTTTTAAAATCGTTGGTGGGTGGAGGGTGTTACGAAAAAAAAATTCGACGGTGTGAAAACATAATATTTATAGTGACATAATACATGGTAGCTTTCATCCTCGATATTAAGGTGCTGGTTTCAGCCTGAAATATTTGTTGCTTTAGTATACCTTTCATTGGTCCACCAATAAGAATGATAGTCTTCAAAGCCATTTAGAAATGTCTGAGGTTTTCCACACTGAAATAGTTTTGTTTTCCTGTGAGGAATGTTTGTTTAGGTGTCGCACGTCAACGGAGCGTGTGCCAAGTCACGACATGGTTTCGGAAGTCTATCATATAGACGCATGCAATCGGCACATTCCTTGAAGTTCGTACTCTTTCTGGATATAGAAGTAACTCATTCATTCGGAATAATTTAGGACTTTTCCATCGCATATTAAAAAAGGGTGCAAATGTAAATAATATCAACTTAGAACTGATTTCAGGTATCACGGTACCAATTGTTTTCCATAGACGTCTATCCTAATGTTATGTAAAATAAATATTATATCCTGCCTCAGCATGCATGTCACTCACAGATATAGAGAGCAATGTTAGACTGTCATTTTGACAAGGACAAAAACCGGGTACGATAATGTATTTAGGAGAGATAACTCTGTTGGAACTAAATAGGGGTAAGAGTTATCTAGTCACTTCTTTTCCTTATGATTATTGGGGTTGTTTATTTATTTATTTTTCGTCACATCAAGCTGGCATCATGCACCTGTGATCACAGCTAACTTTCTTGTTTATTTCTGAAGCTCCACTCATTTGGGGTTGTACATTTGGTACCGTTATACCTTCAAGCCATGATTTTATTACATCATAATAACTTGGGCAACATCACAATGACTAGCCATCGTGTACCACTTACAGCCACACCGTATTACAGTGCTCTAGCCCCTGGGACGAATCCATGAAGTATGTTTGCACAGTAGAATACAATTATAATTATTGGTTAATGTATTTCTTGATTTTTCATCATATTAACTACACTAATCTGTCAGAAACAAAGTACTTGTTCGTTGATAAATATCAATCTGTTATTCTAACAACTTATCTCTGTAATCTTCAAGATTATTTACAAGCATCCTTTCATCTTTGAGTAATGCCTTTGAAATGTAAATCTTGTTCATCAGAAGCGACGGGCAGATCATAAAAATGTTTGAAGACGTTTCTGTGTTCACTAACAATTATATATATATATAAATATATATATATATATATATATATATATATATATATATATATATATATATATATATATATATATATATATATATATATATATATATATAATGCAAATCTATGTGGGTTTTTTAGAGAATTAGTCACTCCATAAATAGCCAAAGACTTTAGGTACATACATTCATGTCTAAAGTATAACATTTCCCTGAACGTCAAACACAAAATACATGACCATATTGTAAGCTTCGATATTTTCTTGCCTGTTGATCTGCGTAACATCCCGAAACTACTGACATGCTAACTACTTACATAAAACTAATTTGAATGATTGTCAGTTTATAAATTATTAGCACACACGTAACCATTTTCCTTGTGCTTTTGTTAGGTCAAGGTCATACGTCCTAGCTGATATCATCTTCTCTAGCCAAAGTTCATATATGATAACCCTATCTACACCTTGGCGGATCAAACAGCTATGTTGGTGCTTTTGTTCTAGCGATATATTGGATTTCCTGTGTTGCATCCCTTAGTATGTAATGCCAACTAACAAATAGCATGGTGCATTGTACATCAGCCGAAAACGATGGTGGCAATTAACATAAAGGATACTTTGTAAGTTTAAGATCGAAAGTATGAATATGTGCCAGAGGGAAGCCATTACAAGTCTGTTTGAGTGAACGTCATTTATCCAAACACGTACCGGCACTGGAAAAGTGATTATTTTTTAGTCCATTCAAGTTGCTCTTTCCCCTTGTCTCTATTACGTAGGAACAGTGTTCCAATTTTTAAAAAGTTAATTTTCATTGGATACAGTGGCTTGCTGTAGCCCAGTTCGACCACGCTGATTGGGATGTCAT
This sequence comes from Unio pictorum, assembly GCA_030141615.1. Lineage (NCBI taxonomy): Eukaryota > Metazoa > Mollusca > Bivalvia > Unionida > Unionidae > Unio > Unio pictorum. The sequence continues at coordinate 758,667 of JARLTB010000003.1, forward strand.
GCGTCATATGAATAATAGTGATAATCACGCACAGACTCATCTTTGTGAATTGGTGTGTCCATGTTGAATGCGGGATCACGTTTGAACACTTTATTATAATTTTTATCGTCCAACACGAAGACCACTTCCTACTATCAGACTAGCAGTTTTATTTTTTATTTTTCTTACAGATGTACACCAACCATCTCTGCTAATTTTTTAAATTTTCGGCTTTATTTCTTATTTTACTAACATTGAAGGCATCACTTCAGCGCTGGGTAATTTTACTAGCTGTTGTTTTCGTCGTATTAATCGTGCTAGTCTATCATTGACTGCTGAGAATTCTCTACTATCAACATCACCAACAGCACGAACACTTTTACCACGAATCATAAAATTAGTCTTCTTTTTATCTACTGCTGAGTCTGATTCCATTTTTGTTGTTGTTGTTTGTTTTGTTTTTTTCTGTCTAAATACAGCAAACGTTTCATCATCATTTTTTTTTTCTTAGACTTGAGATTATTAGCGACGATATATAGTCTCTTTCATCGTTTCCATATGTGGCAATATTTACTATTTGTTTCGGATAATTGATAGCGCTAACACCTTCGGGCGTAAATCTTTTATAAAATATATTTTAGTTTGAGGCTGAGGAGGTTGTGGAGGTTTCGTTGTAAAAATGAGAGATATCTATCTATTCTATCGTTAAATGCAATAGATCTTATATCACTATCTCTGGCCTGATCGACGTCATAATATATTCGAAATATCCATTTATGCCAAATATTGTATGCATAGGCTTATTGGCATACTCGGGTTTTAAACACTTTTCTCTGCTATTTAAACTTGCCGCAGCAATTTCAGATGAGTGATCACTGCTTTTAATACCTAATTTGAAGGTAATATTTTTTTAGTAAATGTATTAATTACTTCAGTTTTTTCTCCTTCTTTTATCTGTTTTGGTTCTAGTTCTGATACACACTCTTTTATATCGTCAAGTATTTATCGCAGTGGTTCAGCTGAAATTTCTCACAGAATCTCCTTTTTCAACTTCTTTCTGCTTTTTTTCCCCAGTTGTTCCAACGTGGGAAGAAGACCTTTAGTAACCTCTATAACTCCTTCGGTAGCCTTCGTAACTCCTTCAGTAGCCTTCGTAACTCCTTCTGTAGCCTTTGTAATCGGTTCAAGTAACTTCTGCACAATCTGCAAATCTCGCCTGAGATTCCGGACGCGCTTGATGTTGTTTGACAGAATCACGAACTGGAAGATATTTGTCAATTGATTATGTCGCTTTCGAGCTAATCTAGCTGTATAAGATTCCAACATTACTATAATAATGATTTAATTACGCACACTAGAGCAGCGGGAAGGTGACGACCAACAACGAATATCCGGGTGGGTAAATAAGCGCGCAAAACACATGCGTCAAAACTCAAGTAATCCAATTATAGAAATCTCAGTCGGTTAGTGGCTTTGGTTTGTTTGGCGTTAGGTATCACTGGACAGTATCTTGGATAATTTATTTTCGACGATGACCTATTGCAGACAAATGATAATAATATTACATTAAATATACAAATACAAACGAACTAATGGTTTTTTGTTGAACGGACGCATGTAATATTTTGACTGAGGTATTAATGTTAATTCCTTATGCATCTGCTTGCTTTTAAACTGAACCATCACTACCACCAACCCCTCTTTCTAACATTCAGTTTTGACAGGAAAGAGCTATTTTAATATTTTATATGTGACAAGGCAGCTAAAAGCGTCAGTATATGCCTTATGCATGAATAAAGCTCACTAGTACTGTAACAAATCGAGTAGTAGAGAGGGTGAACCCTACAAACTTTTAAAGGTGTCTATTTGACAAACGAATACCTCCTAGAGAGAGTGAACCTTACAACTTTTAGAGGGTTCTATTTGACAAACCAAGACTTGTTACGAAACCGAAAAACAGAAATTGCCTGTGACGATTTGTTGTCGCGGTGATGTTAGCTGTTATGAATTAAATATTTTTTTTATCTAATCCGATTTGATAACGTAATTGAGGATCTTCTAAATTTATCGTCATAAATCCATGTGGAATATCCAAAGCGGAGTTAACAAAGTTTTTAAATTCGTTTTAATCCATATATCCGCTACACCAAGACCGGTGAATGTTTTGTATTGTAAGTATATTAACTCCGTTAAACACTGAAAGAATATTACAGTTGTCCCTGACCATACTAGGTATTCTAGTGTATTGTTGAGAAATGTAAATTTTATCAATTTGTTTATGTCTTCCGATTGAAAATATCCTAGCGGGGTTTGTTTGATTGTTCTTTACCACATCGTCGTACACAATCAATTATTGATACTCTCGTCGATATCCACGACACAAGGAGCTTCTTCGATATCGTCGATAAATTTAATAATATCTCCACCGGTTTGTGATTTTGCTCTCTCGTTAAAATCTTTTATTACTTCGTAGCAATGTTGATACTTTGCTGTTGGGGCTATCAAATATAGTTTATCCCATTTCATCCATTTCATAATCAAATTAAGTAACAATTGTGTTTTACCGCTTGTGGATGGTCCAGTTATAATCATTTGCATTATATTCGGCATCATTTTATGATGTTTAGGCGGTGTTCGTTTTTTTAACGCGGAAAAAGTCTTTAATTTCTATTAGATATAACATATATAAATTATGGATTTATAGTGTGTGAACTGTAGAGCTCGTACACCAACGAGTGATCTGGTTCCTGTTGTAACAAAAAAAAAACACAGATGCAAATAGTGGCAAATGTGCACGTTGTGGTACAACAAAATTTAGATTTGTTTCTATGAAATCGGGTAATGATTTTGTTAAAAAAAAGAGGAGGTGATATTGTAGCAAAATTGACAAAACTCCTTGGAGCACCGTCGGCCAAATACGCAGGAAAAAACACCTTCCAGGATATAATTACTGTGGCCCTGGAACCAGACTCGATATCCAACATGATATCCAAGACCAACCCGATTTTGCGAATATCCGATAAACGCTATTGATAAGGCGTGTCATGCTCATAATTTTGCTTATAAAAGTAGCAATCTGCAACATAGACTTGCAAGAGAGATGAAACAACGAGTTAATTTTTGCACATATCACAGTTTCTTTCTGTATAAAGGTGACGCGTGGACTTCTGATCGAATGCGTGAGAAATATATTCCAAAAATCATTATTTGGGATGAGATATGCAGTGTCGTTATATATATATATATATATATATATATATATATATATATATATATATATATATATATATATATATATATATATATATATATATATATATATTTATATATATTGAAAATGTTTCTTGAGTGGTTGTTACTGAAAAATACAGCTGTGATAATGTTTGGCGATCATGGTCAACTACCACCATTTGTCGATTTGTCTCCACATAATTGGCTGAAGAATGTTGTAGATTATTATTAAGAAATTAATACTGATCAGAGATCTCTTGATCCAAAATTAAGTGAGTTCAAGAAATTATTCAGATTACAACCGGATACCATACAGTGTGAAATAGCGCGCGAAATAATTTCAGAAACCCCATTAAATGACTTTTGGGAAGCGTGGAGGCCAAACGATTTGAGAGTAGCAAGTAGAAAGATTGTCAGAGACACACTTCAAGCGTGGTTGTTTCAAACACATAAAGAAAAATTTGCAACACTTCCAGTGCCATTGTGTTATAGGTCTACGGATTCACGAAGACAGAATATTGAAGTTGATATTCCAGGACAAACTGAACAAGAAACACTCTTGCTAAATGATATTGTGTTGGTTGATATCAGTGTTGTCGAAGATGCATTGCGCGCTGATAAATCTCCGTGGACGCTAGGATACGCAATGACGATACATTCATCTCAATGGTTAACCATCTCATACAATTGTTTGGATCGTAGATGATTTCAACGAGTGGTCAAATTTAGTTTACTTGGCGGTGTCCAGAGTACGAAGAATAAATCAGCTTCGAAGAGTCGTTTTAGATTCTAATGACCCCACAATCAGTGATATTGTCAGCGATGATATAATAAAAAAAAAACTTACTGGTTAAAAACAACAAGATACAAAAAGTAACAGAGAATTTGATATTGATGTTAAATTTACAATTACGCTGAAACAACAACAAAATAATCATTGCGCGAGCTGTAATTGTATAATGTTATGCCATTATTCGGATAAAGATCCTCGCCAATTTACCATGGATAGAAAGGATAATAGTCGTGGTCATACCATAGATAATGTTATACTGACCTGTCTAAAGTGTAACAGACGCAAAGGTGCTAGTTAAGACCACGTGGCGGTAATTGTGTATCCTCGGCACGCGGAGGTAATTGTGTATCCTCGGCACGCGGCGGTAATTGTGTATCCTCGGCACGAGGCGGTAATTGTGTATCCTCGGCACGCGGCGGTAATTGTGTATCCTCGGGTATCACCTGTATCACCTCCAAATAGGTTCACGTGTAAATCCACGCTGAGGAGCAATTGAACCTAATCAACAGATTGCGGGTCTACCCGTGGATCTTGTTATGTTAGATATTTTATGGGATGTGACACTCCAAATAGGATCAGTAGCTCTTTTGTTACCACCTTCAAGTTCACCTGGTTCATATAAATATCTTACAGTGATATTGCCGAGTATTCGTTGTTTTGAACAATCATTTCGCGTTTTTTTTTTGTACGGGTATATACTTTCTCTTTCGCGATAACAGGTTTCATAATTATTGAGTAATTTCATTATTTAACGCATTTATCACACCTGGTAATCTCTTGACCCATTCACGAGATCGTTTATCTTCGATGAATTCCTTCGCGTATTGATATCCAAATAACCGCTCAGAAAGTGTTCGATTAAATCGTTCAACAATTGACTGATCGCAGTGTATTGCAGTATGTCCTCGTCTGATGGTGACATTATAATGCTTCATTGCACCCTGAAATTCCTTGCCAGGATCAACCTGTAATACATTTGGCCACTGCAGAGGACCTCGTCGATAAATTAGTTCACTGCAGAGGACCTCGTCGATAAATTAGTTCACTGCAGAGGACCTCGTCGATAAATTAGTTCACTGCAGAGGACCTCGTCGATAAATTAGTTCACTGCAGAGGACCTCGTCGATAAATTAGTTCACTGCAGAAGACCTCGTCGATAAATTAGTTCAAATGCAACAGATACCTCTGACGCCGCCTTCGTCATTGTACATTGTTAACCAGTCATCGATCACAGTATATTATTAACTAGTCATCGATCACAGTATATTATTAACTAGTCATCGATCAATGTATATTAGTAACTAGTCATCGATCACTGTATATTAGTAACTAGTCATCGATCACTGTATATTATTAACTAGTCATCGATCAATGTATATTATTAACTAGTCATCGATCACAGTATATTATTAACTAGTCATCGATCAATGTATATTATTAACTAGTCATCGATCAATGTATATTATTAACTAGTCATCGATCACAGTATATTATTAACTAGTCATCGATCACTGTATATTATTAACTAGTCATCGATCAATGTATATTATTAACTAGTCATCGATCACAGTATATTATTAACTAGTCATCGATCACAGTATATTAGTAACTAGTCATCGATCAATGTATATTATTAACTAGTCATCGATCACAGTATATTAGTAACCAGTCATCGATCACAGTATATTACTAACCAGTCATCGATCACAGTATATTATTAACTAGTCATCGATCACAGTATATTATTAACTAGTCATCGATCAATGTATATTAGTAACTAGTCATCGATCACTGCATATTAGTAACTAGTCATCGATCACTGTATATTATTAACTAGTCATCGATCAATGTATATTATTAACTAGTCATCGATCACAGTATATTATTAACTAGTCATCGATCAATGTATATTATTAACTAGTCATCGATCAATGTATATTATTAACTAGTCATCGATCACAGTATATTATTAACTAGTCATCAATCACTGTATATTATTAACTAGTCATCGATCAATGTATATTATTAACTAGTCATCGATCACAGTATGTTATTAACTAGTCATCGATCAATGTATATTAGTAACTAGTCATCGATCAATGTATATTATTAACTAGTCATCGATCACAGTATATTAGTAACCAGTCATCGATCACAGTATATTACTAACCAGTCATCGATCACAGTATATTATTAACTAGTCATCGATCACTGTATATTAGTAACTAGTCATTGATCACTGTATATTATTAACTAGTCATCGATCAATGTATATTATTAACTAGTCATCGATCACAGTATATTATTAACTAGTTATCGATCAATGTATATTATTAACTAGTCATCGATCAATGTATATTATTAACTAGTCATCGATCACAGTATATTATTAACTAGTCATCCATCACTGTATATTATTAACTAGTCATCGATCAATGTATATTATTAACTAGTCATCGATCACAGTATATTATTAACTAGTCATCGATCACAGTATATTAGTAACTAGTCATCGATCAATGTATATTATTAACTAGTCATCGATCACAGTATATTAGTAACCAGTCATCGATCACAGTATATTACTAACCAGTCATCGATCACAGTATATTATTAACTAGTCATCGATCACAGTATATTATTAACTAGTCATCGATCAATGTATATTAGTAACTAGTCATCGATCACTGTATATTAGTAACTAGTCATCGATCACTGTATATTATTAACTAGTCATCGATCAATGTATATTATTAACTAGTCATCGATCACAGTATATTATTAACTAGTCATCGATCAATGTATATTATTAACTAGTCATCGATCAATGTATATTATTAACTAGTCATCGATCACAGTATATTATTAACTAGTCATCAATCACTGTATATTATTAACTAGTCATCGATCAATGTATATTATTAGCTAGTCATCGATCACAGTATGTTATTAACTAGTCATCGATCACAGTATATTAGTAACTAGTCATCGATCAATGTATATTATTAACTAGTCATCGATCACAGTATATTAGTAACCAGTCATCGATCACAGTATATTACTAACCAGTCATCGATCACAGTATATTATTAACTAGTCATCGATCACAGTATATTATTAACTAGTCATCGATCAATGTATATTAGTAACTAGTCATCGATCACTGTATATTAGTAACTAGTCATCGATCACTGTATATTATTAACTAGTCATCGATCAATGTATATTATTAACTAGTCATCGATCACAGTATATTATTAACTAGTCATCGATCAATGTATATTATTAACTAGTCATCGATCAATGTATATTATTAACTAGTCATCGATCACAGTATATTATTAACTAGTCATCAATCACTGTATATTATTAACTAGTCATCGATCAATGTATATTATTAACTAGTCATCGATCACAGTATGTTATTAACTAGTCATCGATCAATGTATATTAGTAACTAGTCATCGATCAATGTATATTATTAACTAGTCATCGATCACAGTATATTAGTAACCAGTCATCGATCACAGTATATTACTAACCAGTCATCGATCACAGTATATTATTAACTAGTCATCGATCAATGTATGTTAGTAACTAGTCATCGATCACTGTATATTAGTAACTAGACATCAATCATTGTATATTAGTAACTAGTCATCGATCAATGTATATTATTAACTAGTAATCGGTCACTGTATATTAGTAACTAGTCATCGATCACTGTATATTAGTAACTAGTCATCGATCACTGTATATTAGTAACTAGTCATCGATCACTGTATATTAGTAACTAGTCATCGATCAATGTATTTTATATATAAAAATTCCATGGACGTAGCTAAAGAATATGGTTAATCCTTACATTGGCATCCCACAATAATTTTTGAATGTAAACACACAAATAACTATATTATATGTTTAAGTACAAGTATAAAAAGTAGAGTGCTGTTTAAGCAAATTGGAACTAACTTTTACTTTGGCGAATTTTTCATTTGGTTTGAAAATTTGTACTGGTATTTCATCTCTCCAGATGGCACCCCTACCCCCCCCCACACACACACACATACACACCCCATCCCCGCTTCTGGTTGTCACCCGGGGTGGACCGCCTCCAATCCCCTTACTACGCCACTGAACTAGTCTATGAACGGTTTATACTATTACGTAGTCCTCGATCAATATGTATTATTATCCCGTCATCGATCAAGATAGTCATTTATTTCGATTTCGTTTAGTAAAATAGGTTTCGTATTGTACAATCCGGAATGTGTCATGCAAACTTAAGCAAAACGTAGTGTCTTGAATCGTTTTTATCTTTTCACACCAGTATCTAATGAACAAATCCTGAGTTGATTTCATGGATCTTAAAACGTTGCTGTTAAAATTTATAATATTTTTGACTTTATTTAAATTTTCTTATCTCAGTTTTCCTTCTCTTTCTCTTAAATTTATATACTACATTAGTATTAGTTGTTATCATCTTGTAACATTTCTAGCACTGGACGTCATGCCGAAGACATGTAGCATTATGTTCCACTCAGTCGCATTATCCTCACACCAGGCCGACCAGTCGTAATACTGACTTATTAATGCTGAGCGCCAAGCGAGGAGCTGTTAGTACCACTTTTGTCTTTGGTATGACTCAGCCGGGGTTCGAACCCGCGACCTCCCGTATCTCTAACTTTTTCTGTGAAGACAACAGGTGCTTTGACCTCGAATCTTCAGGCACCTAATTTGCAATTATGCCCAATGTATAGTAAAATACCTGAATGCATTATGCTCACCTGTAAGATGTTGGTGTTTCTTGTGAATTGATTTAACACCTAAACATAATCTTGAATAATTTGATATTTAATGATATTTCATTACTACTAGAACAACGATATCTTCAAAGGTACAATAAATAATATGTAATATATAATTTGATATTTAATGATATTTCATTACTACTAGAACAACGATATCTTCAAAGGTACAATACATAATATGTAATATATAATTTGATATTTAATGATATTTCATTACTACTAGAACAACGATATCTTCAAAGGTACAATACATAATATGTAATATATAATTTGATATTTAATGATATTTCACTACTACTAGAACAACGATATCTTCAAAGGTACAATAAATAATATGTAATATATAATTTGATATTTAATAATATTTCATTACTACTAGAACAACGATATCTTCAAAGGTACAATAAATAATATGTAATATATAATTTGATATTTAATGATATTTCATTACTACTAGAACAACGATATCTTCAAAGGTACAATACATAATATGTAATATATAATTTGATATTTAATGATATTTATTACTACTAGAACAACGATATCTTCAAAGGTACAATACATAATATGTAATATATAATTTGATATTTAATGATATTTCACTACTACTAGAACAACGATATCTTCAAAGGTACAATAAATAATATGTAATATATAATTTGATATTTAATGATATTTCATTACTACTAGAACAACGATCTCTTCAAAGGTACAATAAATAATATGTAATATATAATTTGATATTTAATGATATTTCATTACTACTAGAACAACGATATCTTCAAAGGTACAATAAATAATATGTGAACCGCTTATTTGATTTTGGATTTTACAACTATACCTTCTTCGGGCATTATATTTCAACAGTGATCTACATTAAAACATATTACTTGAGTTTTGATAATTCTCATTATATTTTCTTTATTTTAAATTGAACAAAATATCTGAGCATTCTTTAACAAAAATATTTTCTTTTTTCACATTTGTATGTGTGCATGAAAAAATATTTAAAACATCTTACTTCAACTTAATGTTATCTTGCATCTGTTTAGTCATTACGAATAACATATTGAAAAATTATTAACATTTCAACTTGTCTTTATATCTCGATTTATTGAAAAATTATTAACATTTCAACTTGTCTTTATATCTCGATCTATTGATCTAAGAGATAAAGCAGGTTCGCTCAGTTATTAAAGATTATAATTTCAGACACTCCATTTGTAAAAGCTTTTAATTGATATAATTTATTAAAATAACTTTGGTTACAAAATATCATTTTTTGAATATAAAAAACAAGCATGCACGATCATTTTGAGAATATTTAAAATAAAGAAAAGATAATTAGACACTATATACTGGTATTTTTCAACGTGTCTCATTTTTTTTAGATTTTAAGGCTTCAAAAAGTCTTGAAAAAATATTTCTCAGTCGGTTAGTCTAGAATCAACAATACACATACAATTATCAAAATATAATTCCTGCTCCAAAATTTAGTTCGAAAGATTAATAATCACCTTCTATATCAGGTAATCTATTGTGTTCCTTCTCTCCTGTTAATTTAACAAATATATATTTCAAAGCTGAAAAATACATGCAGAGACACATCTATAGGTATTAGCTTGTTCACTGTATTTAGTAAACTGTACCAGATTATGCCGTGAGTGAAAAGGAAGGGGGGAGGGGGTCGCACACACCAAACGTTAATATAATAAGTGTCGTGGATTTAAAATGGAGCAAATCTCATCCAGACAATCTAGTGTAGAACACGATTGTTTTCATCGTGTCTTTCCAGTCAATAACGATATTTCTTATCAAAGACCAACGAATTATCAAATTTGATTTACACGTTTTATTAACGTAAAACAAAACTAGAAAAAAAATAACAAAATAAAACAGTGAAAATGTATGTGTGTGTGTGTGTGTGTGGGGGGAAGATTTAGATGAAGCATGGAGTATATGATCCATGATAAATCTGATTTTTCATTAGTTTGAAATAACTTTTTTCTTCTATCATGTCCTCACATGTCCACTCCACCACTCTTAAAACATATAGAAGCTGTGATTTGTTTGTCATCACTTCATTATTTCAGATGTTACAATAATCTGATATCTCTTTGTCTTTCAAAAAAAATGTTGTGGCAAACGCTAAACACTTTTTATAGTATTGAACATTGCCAAAGAGACAAACGTAATAGACGATACTGACGAGGAAAACGACTGTTGAAGGGCGCTCACTGAGGTGGCGAAGAATAACAGATGCTGAAAGGTCCCATATTTGTGTATAGAAGGTAATGCGTGAGACGATATTTGCTAATACTTTATCGGAAGAAAAAAAATATTTTGTCAATTTCTATTGGATGCAAATGATAAATAAACTTTTAAAAAAATATGATACCAAATATGCAAACGTTTTTGCGCGAATATACGCGAGTATATACGCGAGCTTGATGCAATTATAAGCAAGGTGGATTTATTCTACACTACCCTTTATATCTACAGTATGTGCTATCATCCATTGGGTTAGCTCTGTGACGTCAGCTTGGTCAACTGTGAAAGACCTATATTTACTCCAATGCACTACCTAACGTGTTAATACAGTAGTTATTATTATTATTATTATTATTATTATTATTATTATTATTATTATTATTATTATTATTGAACAAGGCCTACATGATTAAACGTAATAGGAGTTGAATGCTAATTTTTATTTTAATAGTTTTCTGGTTTCTGCAAAACCAGGGAACCTAATAAAATTGTTTCTTTAGGTTTAATTTTCTTTCGTTAATAAAGAACCAACATTCAAAATGCTTTTTGCAAATAAAATGGTGACTAATGTGTTGAAATTAAAAATAACCAACCCACCCTGTTAAAATTCGGTGATCCTTTAGATCGGAGGATTAGTGATACGATGGACAATTGGACGAAAGACTCAGTCTCGGAATGCAAAATTGTCAAAGACTGCCGAGTTACAGTAGAGGAACGAAGTATTATTCTAAATCGTATTTTAAAAGACAATACCCTACATAAACGTAATATGTACCTGACGATAAATCAATAATTTTTATATATTTATCCATCCTTTACTGTTACAGTAATTGTAGCGCATTCGTCAATAATTACGCACAGATGATGGACCAACAAGCAGGTCTCCGCTTTTTTTCCCCTGACATTACTGGAAGCGCTACCACTAACGTTAACGTCAACAAGCAGGTCTCCGCTTTTTCCCCCCTGACATTACTGGAAGCGCTACCACTAACGTTAACGTCAACAAGCAGGTCTCCGCTTTTTTCCCCTGACATTACTGGAAGCGCTACCACTAACGTTACGTCAACAAGCAGGTCTCCGCTTTTTTCCCCTGACATTAATGGAAGCGCTACCACTAACGTTAACGTCAACAAGCAGGTCTCCGCTTTTTTCCCCTGACATTACTGGAAGCGCTACCACTAAAGTTAACGTCAACAAGCAGGTCTCCGCTTTTTCCCCCCTGACATTACTGGAAGTGCTACCACTAACGTTAACGTCAACAAGCAGGTCTCCGCTTTTTTCCCCCTGACATTACTGGAAGCGCTACCACTAAAGTTAACGTCAACAAGCAGGTCTCCGCTTTTTTCCCCCTGACATTACTGGAAGCGCTACCACTAACGTTAACGTCAACAAGCAGGTCTCCGCTTTTTCCCCCCTGACATTACTGGAAGTGCTACCACTAACGTTAACGTCAACAAGCAGGTCTCCGCTTTTTTCCCCCTGACATTACTGGAAGCGCTACCACTAAAGTTAACGTCAACAAGCAGGTCTCCGCTTTTTTCCCCCTGACATTACTGGAAGCGCTACCACTAACGTTAACGTCAACAAGCAGGTCTCCGCTTTTTTCCCCCTGACATTACTGGAAGCGCTACCACTAACGTCAAGAGAAAAAAGCGGAGACTAACTTGTTGATCTACTACAGATGCAGCAACAGAAAGACAGTGTATGGGAGGTAACTCAAAATGTCGAATTTAATCATGTAATATTTGATAATAGTTATTTCCCTTACACCACTTATAAACACGCTCACACACAGGGGTATATACATACATTTTATACAGTTGGTTGTCACAAATCATCATTGATTTTACTGAACAATCATTGGATTTATCATGCTTGAAAATATATTTTAAAAAACACATGACAATTGTTTTATTTTTTTCATATTTTAGAATCGAGATAAAGTGCAAAGTCTTGATTTCCACTGTTTTTGATCCATTAATTCCAATGAATACATTATTATCCCTATTCTTTATCTATTATTTCAAATGAATACATTATCATCCCTGAAGATTTTTTAAAAATAGGTTGTTATGATGCCCATCAAGCTGTGAATAATTGTTAGGTAGCTTCTCCTATAACATTGAAGATATAGATTTCTGATTAACGGATATCGTTAGAATTGGTTTTTTTTCAAAATAGTTTCAAAATTTTCACATAACCTCTAGGGGTTGTGCAGTTGTATTTCGTAATAATCATGAGATGTATCATATATTATCATACTTAGAGTAAACATTTTGTTGGACATAGATTTGAATGGGAACCCTGCACCATGCTCATAATTCATACTGTTTTGGTCACATGGTCATAATTCATACTGTTTTGGTCACATGGTCATGACATAAAAACTATTGGCCAATGTGGGTATGTGAGAAAGCTAGCCAGTAGCTTCTCGTGGGTCAGTGGTTCTTTCCGATGGTGTTCCCGGGTTCTTCCTCCACCATTAATAGTGGCTGCCATGTATAGCCTATCTTGTGCTGAAAAATGGCGTTAAACCCTATTACAATAACAATAACAACAACAAAAACTATTGAGATCTCTATATGTGACAAGGCAAATATACAATGGTAGGGTTGTCAAGCATCCTCCTTTTCAGTCATGCTACACATACACCCACTCTATGGAGTTGTCAAGCATCCTCCTTTTCAGTCATGCTACACATACACCCACTCTATGGAGTGTCCTCTTTTTTGAGAGTTTAAATATAACTGTCTTTTGATCACAGTATATTCTTATGACAGAGACTTAGCAACAATAAAACTTCATTAAGATTCTCATTTGCAGCCATATACACTGTACAATTGTCTTTTGATCACAGTATATTCTTATGACAGAGACTTAGCAACAATAAAACTTCATTAAGATTCTCATTTGCAGCCATATACACTGTATATACTTGCTTCTAAGTCGAATCTAACTGCAAATATCTTAGTTCATGATCTGTATGCAGATCAAGGTATATCTTGTTTGTTTTAAGGATAACAATTTTGCCGCTATATTATACAATGGCAGATCATGGTCTTTCCAGTTCACAATTTGACTTGTAGTAAGTACTATTATGTTGTTCTGTTATTGTGGCATACAATTTATTCATGTATCTGACATTGGCCATGCAATCTATCTGTATGCACTGAGCACCATATATTCATAGCAAAAGTTGTAATCTGTATATCACTTATATCACTTGAAAAAAAATACATCATTGTTTAATCAAAATGAATAAAAATATCTGGAAATGTAAGATTTTTTAAATGACAGACTTGAAGATAATTATATTGCCAATCATTTTTCAGTGATCTATGACACTGAAATATTGCCATCCTATTTTTGCCATGTAATTATTCATCAGTGTTGAAAAATTTAATTATATTAACTGTGATGACTTACCATAGAAATTCCCATTGCATATTGCCTCCCCCCCCAAAAAAACACACTTTAAGCACTCGCACCCCACTGACAAGATTGCAGGGGACATTTGAAATCATATATATATATATATATATAGACAAATTTTGCTGTTGGTGACCACATAGAAAGACAGATGGACAGACTCCCTGGATGGAAAAGTGGAGGGTATCTAAATGATACTTTTTGTCAACAGTTACAGTGCACACCATCAACAGTTACAGTGCACACCATCAACAGTTACAGTGCACACTGTCAACAGTTACAGTGCACACTATCAAAGTTACAGTGCATACCATCAACAGATACAGTGCACACTATCAACAGTTACAGTGCACACTATCAAAGTTACAGTACACACCATCAACAGTTACAGTGCACACCATCAACAGTTACAGTACACACCATCAACAGTTACAGTGCACACCATCAACAGTTACAGTGCACACCATCAACAGTTACAGTGCACACCATCAAAGTTACAGTGCACACTATCAACAGTTACAGTACACACCATCAACAGTTACAGTAAACACCATCAACAGTTACAGTGCACACCATCAACAGTTACAGTGCACACCATCAAAGTTACAGTACACACCATCAACAGTTACAGTACACACTATCAAAGTTACAGTGCACACTATCAACAGTTACAGTACACACCATCAAAGTTACAGTACACACCATCAACAGTTACAGTGCACACCATCAACAGTTAAAGTGCACACCATCAACAGTTACAGTGCACACCATCAAAGTTACAGTGCACACTATCAACAGTTACAGTACACACCATCAACAGTTACAGTGCACACCATCAACAGTTACAGTACACACCATCAACAATTACAGTGCACACCATCAACAGTTACAGTGCACACCATCAACAGTTATAGTGCACACCATCAAAGTTACAGTACACACCATCAACAGTTACAGTGCACACCATCAAAGTTACAGTACACACCATCAACAGTTACAGTGCACACCATCAACAGTTACAGTGCATACCATCAAAGTTACAGTGCACACTATCAACAGTTACAGTACACACCATCAACAGTTACAGTGCACACCATCAACAGTTACAGTGCACACCATCAAAGTCACAGTACACACCATCAACAGTTATAGTGCATACCATCAACAGTTACAGTACACACCATCAACAGTTACAGTGCACACCATCAAAGTTACAGTACACACCATCAACAGTTACAGTGCACACCATCAACAGTTACAGTGCATACCATCAAAGTTACAGTGCACACTATCAACAGTTACAGTACACACCATCAACAGTTACAGTGCACACCATCAACAGTTACAGTGCACACTATCAACAATTACAGTGCACACCATCAACAGTTACAGTGCACACCATCAACAGTTATAGTGCACACCATCAAAGTTACAGTACACACCATCAACAGTTACAGTGCACACCATCAAAGTTACAGTACACACTATCAACAGTTATAGTGCATACCATCAACAGTTACAGTGCACACCATCAACAGTTACAGTGCACACCATCAACAGTTACAGTGCACACTGTCAACAGTTACAGTGCACACTATCAACAGTTACAGTACACACCATCAACAGTTACAGTGCACACCATCAACAGTTACAGTGCACACCATCAAAGTTACAGTACACACCATCAACAGTTACAGTGCACACCATCAAAGTTACAGTACACACCATCAACAGTTACAGTGCACACCATCAACAGTTACAGTGCATACCATCAACAGTTACAGTGCAAACCATCAACAGTTACAGTGCACACTATCAAGAGTTACAGTGCATACCATTAACAGTTACAGTGCAAACCATCAACAGTTACAGTGCATACCATCATAATTTTGAGTTGCACACCATCAACAGATACAGTGCATATCATCAACAGTTACACTGTCCAGATAGTTTAAGCTTGGAGTAAGGATGTTATGCATCAATTTTAGGTCAAAGATCAAGATTATCTGACTGAAAGATTGTTTTTCTTCATATGCACAATAGCTTGAGTTCAACAACATCTGCAATTACCAAACTTCATGGATGGCTTGCACTTGGAATAAGGAAGAACAATTTTCATGTTATCAAAAAAATCAGAGACTAAGGTCACGGGAAGAAAAAAGGTTTTTGATACAGTAACTAATTTTCTCCACCATCTGCAGTTACCAAACTTCATGGATGACTTGTACTTGAAGTAAGGAAGAATAATATTGAATTTGGAGAAAAAACAAATCAAAGTTCAAGGTCATTTTATAAAAACAATAAGATTTTCCTCTTAAATGGATGTTTGCTACAGGAGTTTTCCTGTGACTTTTAAACAGAAAGGGATTGTAACATTTCATTTTAATTTAGTGTTGTTTTATATAGTGTATGTATTGGTCATGGTTGTTTCATGTGGCTAGCACAAGCTTATATGCAATGAGATGATTCAAGCCATACAATATTAAATCCATGTATATTTCATATTACATGGAATTTGACAATAAATCAAATTCATGGTGAAGTATGGAAATTTGACAATGAATCAAATCCTTGGTGATGCATGGAAATTTGATAATTAATCAAATCCTTGGTAATGCATGGAAATTTGACAGTGAATTAGATCCTGTTTGATTTGATGATGCATGGAAATTTGACAATCAAATCCTTGGTGATGCATGGAGATTTGACAATTAATCAAATCCTTGGTGAAGCATGGAGATTTGACAATTAATCAAATCCTTGGTGAAGCATGGAGATTTGACAATTAATCAAATCCTTGGTGAAGCATGGAGATTTGACAATTAATCAAATCCTTGGTGAAGCATGGAGATTTGACAATTAATCAAATCCTTGGTGAAGCATGGAGATTTGACAATTAATCAAATCCTTGGTGATGCATGGAGATTAAACATTGAGAATCTCAGCTTACAATCAAATCTGAACTTAACAGTATGTCCTCTAAATGACATTTATCAAATTTCATTGTATTCCATATTATATAATTTGTACCATCTCCAGTTGCAGTGTAATCAGTCGATGCTGATGCTGGTAAATCAAACTCAATCCATTGCATACCATTTGTCTCTTTGGAGGACATAATTGTTGTTCCAACTGGGGAGAATTATTTTAAGTGAGAGAAAAAAATCAATAGCAACTTTATGCATGGATCGGTTTTTGGAATTTTATGTTGCTGTGACGACGCGTGACTATGTTGTCAAAGTATGTGTCACCTGATTACCTTGCCTCACTAGTTCTCACCTGGAATAATTAATTCAGGTAATATTAGTGAATAACTGAAATAGTCTACTTCGCAGGTAGGAATTTAAGTTCATTTGCTGATAATCATCAGTAAGTCAATTTAGCAATAATTTTGAAAAGGAAGTTCTTATAAATTGCATTTTGTCTGTGAATTGAGACAAAGTTTTGAAAAAACTTTTTTCTTCTCACACACACAATTGTCTGTAATTTCTTTGCTTTCTGTATGCTATAGAATTTAGAATATGTAAAAGAGAATGATAGCAAGATGGATCATGTGTATGTCGATTCATGGACCATGCATATGTCGTTTCATTGACCATGCATATGTCGTTTCATAGACCATGCATATGTCATTTCATAGACCATGCATATGTCGTTTCATGGACCTTTGTGATAAATGTGTCTTGCAATATATATAAAAAACCCAGTAAAGTACTTTTAGATGAATTGTGTGCAAATTAAGATAGACATGACAATGAAATTAGTATAATAGGCTATTGTCTTACCTCACTAGTTTTTACCTTTTAATTAAGTCAGGTGGATTTAGAAGTACTTAATTTTAATATGTAAATACCTTATCTTGTAGGAAAATAAAGTACCTTGGTCATACACATCAGTTGAGTATCATTACTCATAAACACTGTCATTACTCCTAAACACTGTCATTACTCATAAACACTGTCAGTACTCATAAACATTGTCATTATTCATAAACACTGTCATTACTCCTAAACACTGTCATTACTCCTAAACACTGTCATTACTCCTAAACACTGTCATTACTCATAAACTCTGTCATTACTCATAAACACTGTCATTACTAGTAAACTCTGTCATTACTCATAAACACTGTCATTACTCATAAACACTGTCATTACTCCTAAACACTGTCATTACTCATAAACTCTGTCATTACTCATAAACACTGTCATTACTAGTAAACTCTGTCATTACTCATAAACACTGTCATTACTAGTAAACTCTGTCATTACTCATAAACACTGTCATTACTCATAAACACTGTCATTACTAGTAAACTCTGTCATTACTCATAAACACTGTCATTACTAGTAAACTCTGTCATTACTCATAAACACTGTCATTACTAGTAAACTCTGTCATTACTCATAAACACTGTCATTACTCATAAACACTGTCATTACTCCTAAACACTGTCATTTACTCATAAACTCTGTCATTACTCATAAACACTGTCATTACTAGTAAACTCTGTCATTACTCATAAACACTGTCATTACTCATAAACACTGTCAGTACTCATAAACACTGTACATACTCATAAACATTGTCATTACTCATAAACACTGTCATTACTCATAAACACTGTCATTACTCATAAACACTGTACATACTCATAAACACTGTCATTACTGATAAACACTGTCTTTACTTATAAACACTGTACGTACTCATAAACACTGCATGTACTCATAAACACTGTCAGTACTCATAAACACTGTCATTACTCATAAACATGGTCAGTACTCATAAACACTGTCAGTACTCATAAATACTGTCAGTACTCAAACACTGTCAATATTCATAAACACTATCATTACTCATAAACACTGTCAGTACTCATAAACACTGTACATACTCATAAACACTCATTTTCTCATAAACACTGTATGTACTCATAACACTGTACATACTCATAAACACTGTACATACTCATAAACACTGTCATTTTCTCATAAACACTGTACATACTCATAATCACTGCCAGTACTCATAAACACTGTCATTACTCATAAACACTGTCAGTACTCATAAACACTGTCTTTACTCATAAACACTGTCTTTACTCATAAACACTGTCATTACTCATAAACACTGTCAGTACTCATAAACACTGTCATTACTCATAAACTCTGTCATTACTCATAAACACTGTCATTACTCATAAACACTGTCATTACTCATAGACACTGTCTTTACTCATAAACACTGTCAGTATTCATAAACACTGTCATTATTCATAAACACTGTCATTATCATAAACACTGTCAGTACTCATAAACACTGTCATTACTCATAAACACTGTCTTTACTCACAAACACTGTACGTACTCATAAACACTGTACATACTCATAAACACTGTCATTATCATAAACACTGTCAGTACTCATAAACACTGTCATTACTCGTAAACACTGTCTTTACTCACAAACACTGTACGTACTCATAAACACTGTACATACTCATAAACACTGTCATTACTCATAAACACTGTCAGTACTCATAAACACTGTACGTACTCATAAACACTGTACATACTCATAAACACTGTCATTACTCATAGACATTGTCTTTACTCATAAACACTGTACATACTCATAAACACTGTACATACTCATAAACACTGTCATTACTCATAGACATTGTCTTTACCCATAAACACTGTACATACTCATAAACACTGTCATTACTCATAAACACTGTCAGTACTCATAAACACTGTCATTACTCATAGACACTGTCATTACTCATAGACACTGTCTTTACTCATAAACACTGTACATACTCATAAACACTGTACATACTCATAAACACTGTCATTACTCATAGACACTGTCTTTACTCATAAACATAGTCAGTACTCATAATCACTGTCAGTACTCATAAACATAGTCAGTACTCAAAAACACTGTCAGTACTCATAAACACTGTTGGTACTATGAGTATGTATTAGATACAACATATACAGTCAAACCTGTTGTAACAGCCACTTGAATTTAATGATCACCTGGTCACAATGACCATTTTAATTTCCCCCTGTCAAATTTCCTATTTAAATGTCATGTAATCACTGTCATCTGTCATCTGTGGACAATGGCCATGTTTCTTAACCAATCAATGGTTTCACACTGCCATTGACAGTCACTGGAGCATATAAGCAGTGACTACTCAAGTAGGCAAATTTATTATTTTTTGGTTTGATGAGCAAGGCACGGTATAAAGAAATGTATTATTATGTTAAAATGTTTCATAATTAAATTATTCTTACTTTAATCCACTGAAACTCGAAGCTGTCAACATGTTGGCTTCAAAAGCAATGTGTTTTGTTATTGTTTATTTAAGATTTTATGTCAAAGCTAACCCTGATGAAGATGAAAGTAAAATACATGTAATCTTTGCTTATTTGTTTGATTAGGAATTTTAACATAGCTTTAACAATTTTTCAGTCATGTCGTGTGTCTGATTCTGTAAGATTACAAAACATATCAATAAATGGTGTGTCTGATTCGATTGGCTAGACAAACATATCACTAAATGCTGTGTCTGAGTCTATTAGATTAAAACATATCACTAAATGGTGTGTCTGATTCTATAAGATTACAAAACATATCAATAAATGGTGTGTCTCATTTTATAATGTCAAAAACATATCACTAAATGGTGTATCTCATTCTATAAGATTAAAAAACATATCACTAAATGGTGTGTCTCATTCTATAATATTGAAAAACATATCACTAAATGGTGTGTCTGATTTTATTGGCTAGACAAACATATCATTAAATGGTGTGTCTGATTCTATAAGATTAAAAGACATATCACTAAATGGTGTGTCTCATTCTATAATATTAAAAACATATCACTAAATGGTGTGTCTTATTCTAAAATATTTAAACATATTACTAAATGATGTGTCTGATTCTATAAGATTGGAAAACATATCAATAAATGGTGTGTCTGATTCTATTAGATTAAAACATATCACTAAATGGTGTGTCTCATTCTATAATATTAAAAAACATATCACTAAATGGTGTGTCTGATTTTATTGGCTAGACAAACATATCACTAAATGGTGTGTCTGATTCTATAAGATTGGAAAACATATCACTAAATGCTGTGTCAGATTCTATTAGATTAAAACATATTGCTAAATGCTGTGTCTGATTCTATTAGATTAAAACATATCACTAAATGGTGTTTTAGTTTTCAGAAGCACACTTGAGATGATCTTATACTGGCATTGTATTCTTATTCTTTTACTTAAAACCACAATCCATGTTGGAAACAAAATATGTATACCTTCCATTGTATTATTTTCTAATAGAATAGATCAAAGCCATAATTTAAACAAATCCATTGCATCATATTGTTATGTGTCCAAAGACTTTTCATTGATTCCACAAGAAAAAAAATGGTTTCCAGTTCAGAGAGCAACTTTCAATTGCAGAATATTTCTCTCAGTAGATCACATGTCATGGGGACATCAACCAGAATGTTTCTCACAGTAGATGGCATGTCATGGAGACATCAACCAGAATGCTTACTTCCTTATCAACATGGCTGAGATGAATGTAATCTTTCATCATTTTTCTCATAAACTATTCATCTGTGGGGCAATTCTACCAAGCCTAGTTTTTCCAATTTGTTAATGTGCAAATAATGGGAATTTGTATAACCAATTTCATATAGGTATGTCATTCTCAGTATTTCAAAAAGAGCTTATTGATATAATTACATTATGGGAAAATGCTGTTATTGGATTATTTTTAATTAACTATTTTACATCATACTCTATTGTAATCAAAGCAGTCTTAAAGAGACCACCCCTTCTTTCAACATAAAGTGGTTACATGAAACAGATAGCCTGTCATCATATATATATATATATATATATATATATATATATATATATATATATATATATATATATATATATATATATATATATATATATATATATATATATATATATATATATATATTTATATATAAACTATGTTATCATTTGACTGTTATAGGGGAAGGGCTAGAAACTTGCATGCTTCATTTGGTCATTATTTGTGCAACATGATAGCCACAAATTCACAAATTCACAAATGAATCAGATGTAGATAAATACAGACTTTTTGAGATGCCTGAAAATGGATAGAATGCATTTCCCAAATAATAATACCATTTCCCAAATAATAATACTATTTCCCAAATAATAATACCATTTCCCAAATAATAATACCATTTCCCAAATAATAATACCATTTCCCAAATAATAATACCATTTCCAAGCACTGTGGTTGTGACCTTAAATGTTTACTCATGAGACAAGGACAAATAAGTTATTGAAACGTTAGATATAAATCAATGGTTTTGATGAATCTGCAATTAATACATTGCTTGGGAGTCCAGGAAGAGAAGTTTGATTGCTTTATATAAATATTAGTATACTTTCAGGTAAGAGCTAGTTGAATCATGATTAGAAGGATATACCTATGTAGGACAGAGACAGATAGACAGATGAATATACAGGTAATAATGCAGTGATAAATGTAACTGTTTTTAGAGGGAGAATCTAACTTGACAGTTTTCTTGGCAAGTGTCTGCTGTTGTCCCAGTAACTTTGATTTCTTCTGACACTTTGACCATTATTTGTAATTGTCTACTGCCCAAGGTATTTTATATGCTTATTATCTATGTTGATAGAATTTGTGTTGCCCAAGGTATTTTATATGCTTATTATCTATGTTGATAGAATTTGTGTTGCCCAAAGTATTTTATATGCTTATTATCTATGTTGATAGGATTTGTGTTGCCCAAGGTATTTTATATGCTTATTATCTATGTTGATAGGATTTGTGTTGCCCAAGGTATTTTATATGCTTATTATCTATGTTGATAGGATTTGTGTTATATTGCAAGTCACACCTTCCCCTTGATAAGTTAGGGTCCAAAAATATAGACTGCACTATAAGCACAGATACAAGTTACTAAATAACCTCTGAAAGAAGGGCGTGCTATCCTGGTAGTCATTCAGGAGACTGAGGCAAAATTTAGTTATTAAATACTTATTTTATAATCATGTTGGGAATAGCTATCAATTAACAGCTGTCTGCAATTAAATTATTCACTTTTCAGTACAAATTGCCATTACTTTTGAGATATCCAACCTCTGAAAGAAGGAAAGACAACTCCAAAAGGTTTGAACACATATACACATGTGTCTCATTGTTATAGCTGCAAAACACTGTGTAAACCATATTTACTGTATATGTTGGGAGATCATATTTACTGTATATGTTGGGACATCATATTTACTGTATATGTTGGGACATCATATTTGTTGGGCCACCATACATTAATTTTTAAAGTAATTTTTTGTACACTGTATGTTCTGGGACACATCACTTTCTTTTTTGAGTCATAAGTTGTGGGACACCTTTTAGATCATTAGAATATTATATGTTGGAAAATGCACTCCAACTGAAATTTAAAAAAAAGAATATAAAACTGTGTACTTGAGATAAAACTTGTAATCCACTGCAGCAGCATCTCATCAGCACAACCCTTCTCCTGCACATGTACAATCCATTCTTTCAGTGCATTAATATATTTCTGTTAGCTTTCTCATACCATGATAGAGGCAACACATCACCTGAAGCAGAAACTGAAAAGCAAAAGTTTGATTTCAAATCTGCACTAGTCTTGCTAATTTTTCATTTTTGACCTGCATCTTAATTTTGTCTATCTACGATCATAGAACACTGTAGTTTCATCCATGTTAATGATCATATTGTTGGTGAAATGATCTGTTTCATTTCTGGCCTTCATGAATTCATCATATTAGTTTATTTTCTCCAAATCTCCTGGGTGACACTGGGTCATCGATGAAGCACTATATTGTGTCACTTTAAAAACTGTTCCATTGTTTCAATTTTTTTCAAAACTTTCCATGAATACCGGTGAAAAGAACCAAAGTTAGCTTCCATATCTCTACCGTCTTTGTATAATCAAAAATAAAATATAAAAAATTTGCAAACTGAAAGGAATCCATAGTTGGCTTCCTAGGTCAGCTTCCTTTGCAATAAAAGAACCTTTGCATTGAATTCTTTTTAAAAAAATTACATCTTCAGAGTCCAAAGTCAGCTTCTCAGGTCAGCTTGCTTTGTAATAAAAAATAACCTTTGTCTTTGATGTCCTGTTGGTAACTTCAAAGAAGAAGTTTTACTGTTGGCTGCCAATTTTGTTTCTTGACCACCAGGGCTTCTATCTGATTGGTATATGTAGTTACAGTTAATTAATACAAAGGAGCACTAATGGGTAAATAGTAATGATACTTTTGTAACCGGTGTTGGTGAAAAGATTGTCACTTGCACTCAAGTGAATGGATTTTCAAATGATGATTTTTATTTGTGAGATACTCTCATAGAGAAGACCTGGATATAATTCAGTCTTGATTGTTTTGCACCTAACACCATGTCATGTGTTAATAGCATCTTTAAAGTATCTGTTAATTATTTCCCTTTTTTTGCAATTTTATTAGATCCAGTTTCAGTTGGATAACATGTTCAAACCTTTTACCACAACCACACACAATTTGTTTCTTAATGTTCATGTCAATGACCAATGTGGCGTGTGTTATCGGACATAACTGATACATGCTACAGTATGGAAGCCGATGTTACTTATACAGATGTTACTTATACAGATGTTACTTATACAGATGTTACTTATACAGATTTTGTGGATATATTTTATTCTTTGATGCTCATATTGAAAAAGGGAATAAATGATAACATTACAAGGTTAGTTTCTTTTTTTTAATTATCAATTAAGTATTTTATTTATCTATTTTATTGCAACGTGCAGTGGGTGGGGTAGCACAAATGCAATACAAATTCATTTTGTTTATTAAGTCGTGGGACATGAGACAAAAGCAATAAAATGTTTCACCATAAGTTCTTAGACAGGAAAATGAAATTAATTATTTTATCATGTCCCAACATATACAGTAAATATAGTAGCATCACTGCTATTTGCACAACAAAACAAGATTCCTTTTATTTAAAAACTACAGATATTTTTGGCAATCAACTGTCAACCTTTGAAGTTGAGTTTTTAAAATTGTATTATTATTTAAAACTTGATGAATCAATTTCAACTTCTGCCCATCCTTCAGCAGATCTCTGAGTGTACACTCAGTAATTTTAAGCTTTAACTTCTTTTCGCTTGATTGGCTTGTTATTTTTAATCACATTTGAGAATTAAGTAGGACAATTTAAGTTAATTGACAATTTAAGTTAATTTAATGGCTACTTAAACAATACTATTTATAATTTGTTTGAGTGGTCAGTTAAAGTGAGTTGACCTTACACATGACCGTTACCTGCTAGCTCTTTTGCAGGTATGATTTACTTGCCCTTAAACTTTTTCCAATGCCCTTAAACCATTAACTTTTTCCAATGCTCTTAAACCATTAACTTTTTCCAATGCCCTTAAACCATTAACTTTTTCCAATGTCCTTAAACCAATAACTTTTTCCAATGACCTTAAACCATTAACTTTTTCCAATGCCCTTAAACCATTAACTTTTTCCAATCCCTTTATTTGATTTGATACAAGGGACATAATTAAAGTGAAACTACAAAGCATGTCTACTTTTGATAGAGTGTAGCAATACAACAAATACTTTTTCAAAACAGGAGATCAAAACACAGTTGACAGTTAATTGGGGTTTAACAGAAACACCCAAGGACATAAGATTGACATTTGTTATATCTGAATAC